>VWZT01003779.1:829933-864822 GCA_013397055.1 Pachycephala philippinensis | reverse complement strand
CCCGCCCCCCCCCCCGCCCCGGCCCCTGTCGCTGGCCGACAAGGTGGCGAACCGCCGGGAGCAGCCGACAGGTGAGCTCCCGGCAGCGGGGAGCGGTGGCGGGGGGAGGGCCGGGCCCGGCGCTGCCCCGGGAAGGGCCGCGCTGCTGGCGGGGCTCGGCGGCGCCTTGTGCTCCGCAGGGCAGCAGAGGGGAGGGGCCGGTCTGGGCCATGGAATTCGCGCGCGGGTTCTGTGGGAAGGATCGCTTTCTCACCCTGCAACCCTAAGTTTGCGTGGTATGTGAGTCAGGCACGCTGCGTCCGAGCATTGCCTTTACCTCAAAAATTCACTCAGATGCTGGATGGCTGCAGCTGTTTGCTTTCTGTTAGCAACTACTTCTCTGCCCAAAGCAAAGCTGGGATCTTTAGTTTTGCATTTTCTCACCTGCCTCTACTCCATTTTAAACTTCTTTGGAGATATATGCACTGTGGAGGTGTTACCATGAAATCCCAAACACCTGAGATTTCTGGTTGTGTCTTTCCCTTGTAGAGGCAACATGCATTACGGAGATGTCGGTAATGATGGCCTGCTGGAAACAGAATGACTTCAACGACGCACCTTGTGCCGAGGAGATCCGGATGTTCTATGACTGCGTGGCAAAGGCAGAAGTAATTAACGCCTCTTTTATGTTCTTAAAGGCTAGTAGTAGGGAAGGAGGAAGCCTCCAGTCATTTTTTGTGTGCCAGCAAGAATAATGTTCTCTGAACAATTTGATTGTGACCCGTTTGAGCAACTAACAGCAATGAAGCTGGTGAAGGATCTAGAGAGAAGTACAAGAATGGGCTGAGGGAGCTGGGGTTGTTTAGTCTGGAGGAGAAGAGACTCAGGGGAGACCTTATTGCCCTTTACAACTGCCTGGAAGGAGCGGGGGTCAGCCTCTGCTCCCAGGCAGCTGGTGATGGGAGAAGAGGACATGGCCTCAAGCTGTGCCGGGGAGGTTCAGGCTGGACATCAGGAAGAACTTTTTCACTGAAAGGGTGTTGAAGCATTGGAACAGGCTGGCCTGGGAGATGGTGGCGTCACCATCCCTGGTGGTGTTCAGGAAATGACTGGACATGTCACTTAGTGCCATGGTCTAGTTGGCAAGGTGGCGATTGGTCAAAGGTTGGGCTCAATGATCTTGGAGGTCTTTTCCAACCTGTTTCTGACTTTGAAGGCTAGACATTTTTGAAAAATAAATTTCATACTGTTTGGAAATTAGAGGTTTCTGTAACATATTATAATAATACTATATGATAAGCTTGAAATTAAATAATTTTCCAAATAGACTAAAGGTAAGTATATGTACTAAACTTGTCCTTAAACTGGTTTCAGGTTTCCATTTTCTTTCAGTAACAGTGTCATCATTTAAATACTTATTTACTGTTGCTGTTTGATAGCATAAGTGAAAAATTATCCGCACTTTATTTGGTAGATGACAAAGAATCAAACAAAAACCAAAGAATAACAGAAAGTAAAAAGAAAAAATCTGGGTTGTTACCAGAAGTTTATATCTTCATTAACGAAGAATACGGGAGGATATAATCTTTGCAAGATGTCAGTCATTAATTCAAAGGTCATCAGCTTGCGATTATTGAGCCCAGTGCTATGGTAAGTGTTCCTTAAAGAAACAGCATTTTTCTTCAAAAAACATCCCCATACAATTAGTAGTAGTCTCTGGGAATGAGCATCAACTCTGCCAATAAACTGAGGTAAATATTTTGAAGGGTTTTTTTCTCTTTCAGAAAGAGCGCAAGAATCAATATGAAGACACCCTGTCATCCAGGGGAAACTTGCCTTCAAGCAAAGTGAACAAGCTCTTGGGGAGGTTTCCTCAGATCACACGTTATGTATAATGTACTTTCCAAAGGGACTGTGGACAAGCAATTAAAGTTGGGGTCTTTGTCAAAAAAGAAGGAAGTCAACCTGAGTGATTGTTCGATGTCAAGTGGTATGTGGATCTTGACCCTGCTTTTGATTTCAGAGCAAAAACCACCCGTCTTGAGTATCAGCTGATTCTGTTCATGAGACTCTTGGGTCTTGCGATGTTAGGATTTGTGCAGTGTGGTGTTCAACTAGCCTACTCTGTTAAATAAAACCTTCTATGCATACATGTAAATGTATTTCCTAACAGGGGGTGACTTCCTCACGTGCAAGCTTCTTGCCCAGTTCTGGAGCTGCTATCAAAAAGTGGTCAGGCTCAAACACTGAGCCAACTTAAAACTGATAGTAATCTCATGGCTCGTACTCTTACATGTGTGTATACACAATTTGGTGCCTCTTGAAATTTTTTTAATTCTCACTGCTGTAAAAAAAGGCTGTAGAATTTAGAAAAAATCTCCAGCAAAATACCTTGTTAATACATAGTACATTGGTAAGTATCAAATATAACTTCAACAGAAGTTTGTGATTTAGGCCCTCTGATTTGCAGGTGGGACAGGTATGGTGCCACATGAGTTTGATTATTCCGTCTGTACTGTAATAAAGCAAGACTGGTGTTTGACTTGCGCAACTCATAATCTACAACAAAATGTTTCATTGTTTTTTGGTAAAAAAACTAAAAGGGGGAAAGTTCAAGCATAGACTGATAATTGAAATAATGTAATTAATTTATAGTTTTGATTTTTGGGGTGCGGTTTCCACTACAGTACCACAAAATTACAGGCAGGTTCCTGGGACCAATACCTAATTGGTGAGAAAAATGCAGTGTCTTGGAGAACTGTTACAACCATTTATATCAGCAATTCTTTTGGGTGTGTAGAAAAAGCAAAGTTAGAGGGGAGTCAGGCACACAGATAGTGTGTGATTACCCACAGGTAGCTGTAGAGTTTGCTGGAGCTGAGTCCTCTGGAGCCCCAGGCTGATATCTGTTCATCACAAAAATTTTGGTGAGGTGAATGCTTTCAAGTTACTGAAGCATTTTTCATTTAACTGTTACAGTGGCTCATTAGTGGCTTATTCTTTTGTTGCTATTATGGCATAATTGGGTCTTTCAGAGGACTTGGGGTCAGTAAGAACACAATACCCCCATCTGAGTTTGGGAAAACACTTCGGTTCTATGACATTTTGCATTTTCTGTCCAGAAGACACTGTGAAAAGGAATGCTACTTGCTGTTCCTTTGTTTCTGGAGGATACAAGCTAGATTGGGAGTGAGGAGCTGATTCACCTCTGTTGATGATGATTTTTCTTCATATTAAAACTTGGAATACAGGTATAGTTTTGCATCTCTTAAGATAGCACCTCTGCTGAAGGTACCAAATTCTAGTGTCTGCGAAGAACAGTCTTACCTAAGAGGCTGTAACAGAGACATGTAATACCTTTCTCTATTTTTACTTTTGAAATTTTGAACAGCTCCCACTAATCTGAACAGCTGTTTTTGGATTATACTGCTTCATGGTGAGCATCACAAATTCAGTTGTTTGGGTGTTTGTCTAACCTTTTACATGTCTACTAGAAGCTTGAAGTTTACTATGCTAAGGTTTTCCAATCCTTTCATTTATTGGGAGGAAGGAAACAATGCTTTTCAGGTGCACCCAGGTTTTACAGTGCTTCCTTTAAAAGTACTTGAGCAATTCTTTTGCTTTTGCTGTAACCAAAAACCCTCCAGTTACTGATTGTCCTTGGCAATTTCAGCTGCTGCCCATTTTCCTGTATCTCACCGTTAAGCTTATACTGGGTGTCTAAATGCTTTCTGTGATATGCTCACATTGAGGATCACTCCATTAATAGTTCATGTGCGTACCACAGGGAGCACGCTGTTCTTTCTGAGCTGGGCTTTGTACCACCCCATGATGCTGTTGCTGGGGAGTAAAGAAAACTGAGTTCTGGTGTTGAGCACACTGGTTAAGAACATTGCTGCAGAGACCTGTATGTGATTGCGTGGTGGGGAAGGAATTAAACAAAAGCTGACTAGCTGTTCTACCCTCCTAAGTCGGATTTACAGTATTAAGCAAATCTGCTGGAATTCCTTGATCTTATTCCTGTACCTTATAGCTTGACTATTATACCAGCTCTGGGTATGATTGTTGTTAACTACTCCTTTTAGGCTGTCACTGTGGAGGTAGCATTAATGTTTCATCTGGTCCTGATGAATAGTCATCCTGCCAGTTCAGGACAAATATGTTGAATTGCAGAGAGCCAGGAACACTTTAGAAGATGGCATTTCTTGTTCAGAAGGGTCAGTACAGAATAATCTGGCAAAATCAAGGTGGATTCCATAGAGAATCATGGATGTACTGTAATAGAACTATGCATATGTCAGGGTGAGAAGGTGACTAATGTTAAATAGCGGATTTAGATACTTACAACTACTTCAAATTTGCCCATACAGGAAAGTTCAGTTTTACCTTATCTGTAGATACATTACTGGTCTAAACTGCCATAGTTATATTGGTATAATTCCCTTTTTGGTCTTCCTCTCCACCTTGGAGAGTAGTCATGAGAAGCTTTTGAGAATCTGAGATCTACCTCTTTCAGGAAATGTCATTACATGTGCCAGAAAAACAGGGTAGTCTTGGTGAGAAGCAAATAGTTCCAGAAGAGAACCTACCTCAGAGGAGACACCTGCAAAACCCACTGTATCTTTCCAGTTTGTCATTCTTCCAAAAAGTGAATACAGGCTTGGACTTCTATTGCTTTTGGTGTACTGGTCTATGTTTCGTTTAAAATTATCTATTAAATCACTTTATTTAGGAAAACTTTGCCGTGAGAGGGAGGCAACTTAGAAGGTACCATGAGAGAAATCCAGTGCAGGCTTCTGCTAGCGATGTTAAACCCTGTGTGTTAGAGGCCTAAACAGTGAGTGTCTCATGGGATGGAGTTCTGAATGAGCATCATCAACCTCTACTAAGGAGCTAATTTCTCTGAATGCTAACAGAATTTGCGTTCCTGTTTCCAGTATATCCTTTCCTTGTATGTTCACTGGAACAAGTGGTTCTAAATTCTAACAGTCCCATATTTTTATTTTGTTTTGCTCCTTTGTGCTAGTGCTGCCTGAACGTTACAGTGTGATGCAGCATCTAAGCTATTTCCATCCTCTGTTGCCCTGATCGTCTGCCTCCCTCACTATGAGGATATAGGAGATTTGCTCCTAATTAACTGAGTGTAATTCTTGGCCAAATCCACTCCAGAAACAGCTCCTTTCTACCACTTAGCGACTCCTGTAAAAGATCCAGCGTGTAGTGAAATTTCCTTGCCTTTGATGAGTGATGGAGGATGAGGCAACACAAAACTGTCACATGAAGTGAGTAATGGGCAAAAGTGAAGAAAAAAAAGAGGCTTTTTGTCAAGCCAGTAGATTTTTAGCAGCCTGTTCCTTGTTTTTATGCTGAAGGTGTCTTTGGAAGTACTATTCAGCACACTTGGCCAGAAGTGAGCTCATTTCTTAAGGTGACCTTCATGTTTCATGCTGTAGAACACCATGAGTTAATCCCTCCAAAATCAGAATATAAATATAGGAAATGCCCATTAGCTGAGCTGGGAAGCAGCACAAGGAACGTGTAAAAAGATTTCCAAGATTGAACAGCTTCAACTTAACTGATTTCCTTCTTAGATTTAATAGTGTTTAAAGCTTGTAGCCTCGAACCCTAATTCATATGAAGGAACAGCAAGCTGAAAACACTAAAAACCCCCATGGGATGGGATTGTTCGTGATAATACAATAATGATTAACCCTCTGGAAAGCATCCTAGCCAATTGAGGGAAAATATAGCCCAAGGTCAAGGAGACACTTGATGGCAAAATTCTCTGGTGGCAGTACCCATGATGGCAAGATACAGGGCTGAAAATTAGGAATGCACCCTGGAGAGGGCTGTGCCACCTGTGGGTTTTCCGGGGGAGATCTGGAAGCCGCTTAACATAAAAGTTTTCTGGGTCCCATTTACCTGGGTTCAAATGTGAGGAGAGCTGACCTCGGGAAGCCGCAAGCTGCTAATCGAGGAGGCAGCGGTGGGGGGGATAAAGTCCAGATTCCTTCCAAGAAGTCTAATCTCTGGCAAATGTGCGCGCACACGCCGTTGCCTTTCCCAGTTGTTGCTGGGGGCTTTGCAATAGGACACAGCCCCAGCTCCTCGCCGTGCTGCAGCCTCTGTGCCTTGGGAAGAGGAGGAAGAGGCAGCTGCGGGAAGGAGGCATTGCAGGACAGGAGAGGAGCGGGCGGCTGGCCCCGCCGCTGGGCAGAAGGGGCGGGGAGGCGGAGGCTGGCACGGGGAGCAGCGCGTACCTGGAGCGCGGGGGAGGCTGTGGAGAGGAGGGGACAGCGGGGTGAGCAGCGGGCTGAGGGCTGCGCCCCACCGCCTGTGCTCGCCTCCGCCCGTCTTCGCGTGTGCTAGAGAAATTCGGGGACATGTTCTGCTCCCTTATTTCTCTCCCCTCCTCTTCCCCTTTCTGAGGAGAAGAATCAAGGAGAAGAGATGGGGAGAGGAACGCGAAAGTGAAATTCTAAGATGCTGCTGGGAACTTTGATCCCTTTCTTCACATCCCTTTCCCTGTGTAGAAATGGAAAAGGCACCCCGCTCCCTCCAGTGCGGAGCGGCTAGTGTGGGAAAGCAGAGCCTGGCAGCTGAACGAGAATGTGATGCTTGAAGAACCTTCTGCTCACTTTGTACACGAGGGATGGAAATCTCCAAAATACTCGGGCTCCTGGTAGAGCTCTCAAGTCTGCTATCCTGTCTCAGATGTGTGGAGGTAAGAAAAGGTTATTTTTCTATTTGCTTGTAAGAACTCACAAGGCTCTTTTAATATCCTCACTGTAAGTAGATCTTGTTATTACTTGAATATGTTTTTTAGAGCATTTAGGCAGCTGTGGTCTCTGGGAAGGACTGGGGACTTGGGGAGAGATCATTGTGCATATGAAATTCAGGAAAAGAAACAAACCAGGAAAGCAGGATGCACAAGGGCTTGCAGATGCTTTGGCTTGGGTTTGCAGTGTTTCTCAGGCACTGCAGCGACCCTGGCTGGAGAGACCCTTTGTTTCTGTTCTTTGCTGATTGTCTCTCTTGCTGATGATTTATAGCTCCATGGACCTGGGGCGATGCCTGCAGCACAGGCTGTTTGCACTGAATTTAATTGGTGGTGATGGTCAGAGTTGGGGTATTTTGGAAGCTGCTACAGAAACTGGCAGCAACTAATCTTTCATTAGAAGAGAAGCTTAGGACTGCAGTACTTTTGTTCATGGTTCAGTTCCAAGAAGAGCGGGTTCAGTCTCTCATATATATCCTGTTATTAAACTGACCCATCCCTCCATCACCAGCAGGATTACATGTGTCTGCAGGTGTACACTAAAAGCTAGGGGTTGAGGGACCTGGATTGTGTACAGTTTAGCTCACTTTCTACTCTCTGCAAAGAGCTTTGACATCCTTAGGTAAGTCCTTCAGCATTGTCGGTCCAGAAACCATTATGTGGGCTTGCAACAGCCTGATCCATGCAGAGAGATGGATTTTTGGCTGAAAAGGGTTTATCTGTGCATCCCTTTGTGCATACACACCTGAGATCTATTCTGCTACTTCTGAACCATGTCAGGAATTCATCTTCCATACGCAGTCTCCCATTCTGACTTTTGGAAGGTGAAGCTGGAGCTTGGCCATGGTTGTCAGCACCTGCTGGACCATATTCATAAGCTTGATTTGAAAATGATATCTGACATGAGTAGGTGTTGTTCTTGTCAGGTTTCTGTGGGAATTATCTCTGCTTATTCCAGAAGTGGATTTGGTTTAATTCCAAATTGAACTTTTCCCCTTTTCCAGGGAGAGGTGAAGCTGAGAGAGGCAAAATTACTGCATTTTGAAGAAAACCACAACCATTACTAATAGCTCATATTCTTTAGCTGCCCGTCTCTGCTCTGTGAATTACAACCCTTTGTTCATGTGAAAGTATTAGAAATGTTAATTAAAAATGTTTAGAAACTAATTAAACTACAAGGAGCTAGCAGAAGCAAGAACAGTTTCTTCTTTTCACTCTGGGTCTGTAAAGGTCTTGCACTTGCTTGCACACCATGTAGTGGTGTTGAGTGGCGATCTCTATCTCTCATTTGGTAGTCAAGTTACAACCACAAAAAACACTGCCTATAAGAGGGAATGCAGTTTTGGGCCCAGACAGGATGCTAGAATTCTGAGGACTTTGTTTTGTATTTTTTGGTTTTAGCTATTTAACCCCACTTGGATAATAATACCATAAGCCAGATCATATTTTCAAGTATTAAAAACAAAATCCTCAAAAAACCTTGGACATTTCCCACTTTATACATGGATGCTTATTACCATTTTAACAGGTATTCTGGGGGCATCATCCTGTCACTCATGTAGATAAATCTCTGCTGCTGTGGCTGTAGATGGCTTGCTCTATAAATGGAGAGAGAATGAATAGTTATTATTTTTCTTACTGATAATAATGATTTTCTTCTAGATTTTCTTTCCATAGGCATCTTACTCAGACTTCCAACTCTGCTGGAAAAAAACAAGCAGAATCCTGTAATGTAGTGCTTAGATCAAGGGTAAATCTCTGCGGGCCAGTAATTACTCATTTTGCTGTTAGTGGACAGAGCTATGGTTGTATTTGAAAAGGAGCAATGGGGAGACCAGGGAAGAGGCTAGTTACTAGGGTGTGTTTGCCTAAAGCTGAGCTGCTTTTAGGACATGCCCGTGTTTATTTCATTGGATAATCATCTCTGCTTTTGCTCTGTTTCTTTTCCCAGGCTTTCCTGGGATCCAAGCCCAGTGAAAACCATTTGCAGAGTGCAGGTAAGAACAAGAAGTTATTAATTCAGTCATTGGGCAGATTCTTTCCTGCAGTGGTGATCTGAGACCATAGGCACGATGAACCACTGCTACTTGGCCTTCTTCCTTTCTTTCCATCACTTTTTCAGTCTTTTCTCTTGCCCCAACGTCTGTTTATCTCCTTCACCAACATGGCCAGACTATTTCTGTTTCTTCATGTTGAATGCTCCTGCAGCTCCCTGCTCCTCCCACATGTTCTTTTCCTTTAATCTCTTTCTCTGCCTTGGTCTTTTTTGCATGCTTACCTTTCCTCTGCTCTAATAACTACTGAATTCTCATACACCCCCTCTGAGGGTCCCAGTTGATGCCAAGCATATGGTTTGTTTTCCAGACACCGACTTGCAACTGCTTCTCATTTTTGTACCTTGCATTTAACCTTCAGCTGTCACTTACCCTCTCTGGGCTTGGCAGTGGCTAGAAGGCAAAAGACATGATGCAAAGTTTCTTTGTACCCTTGCTCTTTGCCCCACGTGCAGAAGGGTTTTCTGAAAGTGTTGGCTTCTTTTTGTTTACTTAGTGAATAGAGCTGTAAATGTTGTCCCTTTCTCAGTCTACTCTTCCCATCTTATGGACTCTGAAAAGCCCACAGAACCTGGGGTTATTTTCCCATTTTGTTATTTCAGGGTCATGAATGAAGAGTTTTCTTCTTTTGTTAAGGACCACAATAAATTAATTATTGGGTATTTTTACACTGGATATTTCACATATAATGAAACATTGAAACACTGCACCTGCAGTGAAACATTGGCACTGAAACATTGGCACCTGCACTTCCACCAAAATCAATTCCTTTTCCCTTCCAATACATTGGCCAAGTTCAGATAAGCCAGGTGATCTGCTGATGCATATAGGGAACATACGTACAATGAACTACAGCATCATTTCTCGCCTTCTTGCTTTGTACAGTGCTGCTCCAAAGTGAGTACATGTATTGCATGTACAGTAAGGGGAACCAGTTCAAATTGTCATGTTTGGGCCCTACGGTAACACTTTTCAAAGGTCTGTCTGGGCCATTCATTTCTTCAGATCAATTTGTGGTTTAGATAGTGAGTATT
Organism: Pachycephala philippinensis; assembly: GCA_013397055.1. Taxonomy (NCBI): domain Eukaryota; kingdom Metazoa; phylum Chordata; class Aves; order Passeriformes; genus Pachycephala; species Pachycephala philippinensis. The sequence goes on along the minus strand of VWZT01003779.1, from coordinate 854,977 downwards.
ATGAACATTCTTTGAGCAGCACCTGCAAGAGTGATAGAGTTGGAATCAAGCAAGCGCAGTTGTGACTGCAGACAGGGGGTGTTTCACATAATCAACTGGTGTTTCCCATGTTGTCTGAGCTCCAGTGTGTGATGCCTTAAGTGATGCTAACACTCTCTTCCTGTGCCCAGCGCCCAGTGTGTGTGCTGTGGGACCTCTCGGGTATTACAATGGCTCGCTGGCGGTCACCGAGGCTGGGGCAGAGTGTCTCAACTGGACAGAGTTCCCTGATTATGTTCAGCAGTACCCAGACCGTGGCCTGGGGGACCACAACTACTGCAGGAACCCAGACGGGGGAATGATGCCCTGGTGCTTCTACCGGCTCGTGTCAGGGGCCATTGGCTGGGCCAACTGCGACTGTAACCAAGGTAAGGGCTGCGCTGCCTCGGGGCTCAGGCCAGAAATGTGTGCTGCACAGACTTGCAAGTGGCAGGTGGAACACCCTGTGAAGGAAGCACAGTACAAGGACTGTTCCAAATTGTTGAAATAATTAGTACTAGAGGCTAGCCTGTGTGGGAGAAGAACGTCCATATACAGTAGGGGGTGGATTTAAGCTGCTGTAGCTGTAATGCCTTGTATAGATGTTTTATTCTCATACAAGGAGAGGTCTTTTTTTTTCTATTGCTAACTTATGCCACTTTGAAAACAGTTTTAGTTATGTGGAAAACAGCCCACTTCTGCTCCTTTAGGGTCCATATCAGAGCATTCCTCATGTAAGTGTAGCAGTTCAAACATAACAAGAAAAAAATCTTCTGTGGCAAGGCAGGTCCTAGGCTTGTGTTAAACTTCCTCAGTGCTGGCACAAGGAGCTGAGCTCTCGCAATGCACTGGCTGCTGTTCAGCATTCTGGAAAATGTCCTGTTTGCTGACCTTCCTTGCTTTTCCTGCATTTTGCAGAACGGTTGAAGCACCAGTTTAATAAATGAATTGACAGTCTTTTCCCTTGCCAGTGGATGTGCTTTCAAAGATGGCTTCATTAAAGGGAAGGATATAAGTATAGTGGTGCTGTGTGCCTGCACTGAGGTACTACAGACAGGAGTGTCCTTCTGCAAGTACATAACTGAGTGAGGAGATGTGCTTTCTAAACAGTGGTATATATTTTTGGTGGGGTGGGAATTGAAAGGGCTAAACACTGGCACTTGCTTTTCTTAGAGAAAGTAAAGAGGATTCATCTGCTATTACTGAACATCTCACTGTAGCAACAGAGTCATGCAGGTGAAGTGATTGATGGAAATAGATCAGTGGAGTGTCAGGAGTAATTAGATAGCCTGCCATTTTCATACACCCTTTCAAGACAGCGTGTAAAATCATCCCCATTCCACAGAAGGAGAATCCAGGAGCTGTGGCAGAAGCCAAATTTTCTGCTGGTATTACCATGGATTTGAAAAGAGCATAACACCAACCATCCTCCCAAGCAGCCATTGCTGGGACTGGGAAGGTGCCACATCCCACACTCCTCCATGCACATTGCTTTAGTGCCAGCACAGGCAAAACAGGGATGAAAGAAGCCAAGTGCAATTCAGCTCTTTAGACTTGCTGGTCTAAAACTTCCATCAGCAGACAGCAGCTGGTTTTTGGTTGGTATTTTTTTTTCTCTTTTGGAAGGTGCTGTGCGGTTGGCTGAAGACAGTAGTGTGGAGCTGTACTTCAATGGACTCTGGGGCACCATCTGCGCTGACCACTGGACTGACTGGGATGCCAGTGTTGTCTGCAGGCAACTAGGTCTCAGGTGGGCACCTCAGTCTGCTTGTGAGAGTTACATGCTCGTGTGGCTTTTGAAAGAGCAGCTTCTGGGGTTACAGTCCCTCTGGCACAGCATGTTGGCTGGTGGAAAGGAGTTTGTTTTGTGGGCTGATTTCCCACTTACCAGGGTCCTTTTGTACTGTTTTCTCTCTGTGGCTACACCCAACCCAATTAGCATTTGCAGGAATTGTTTTAAAGAATAATTTCTGCTTCATGCTCCAGGCTGTGAAAAGTGAGCTGTGAGATCACATTCCCTTTTTATGATCATCAGCTGGAGTTACTAAGTGATCTAACAGAAATTTTAGGAGTATGAACCCTCTTTGGGTATCTGGGATTTGGACATTCACAATTCCAAATAACAAGGAGATAAGGAGAGAAGGAAGAAGGTGATTCAGATAGTTTGGTGTTTGAGTCTGTTGATGGGTTTGTTCATTGCTCTCAAACGAGGGTGCAATTTCTGACTATACCAACTCCTCTGCAGTAGGTAGGCACACAGAAGGGTTAGGAAGTGCTCTTGTGCTTGCTTGTGCTTTCCCATTGGACTGTAAATGGTCACCCCTTTAGGCACTTCCAATCAACTGGGCACACTGGGATGTGAAATGTCACAACTGGATTGGAGAGTCACAACAACTGAGGGAACTTGTAAGTCAAGCCATGCTGTGGCATTTCATTGCTCTGTTGCATCTTCTGTACCAGTGAGATTGGCACAGCTGGGAAGAAGAGTGATCCTGGACCGTGGCCTGTTCCCCTGCACCTGCAGTCAGCAAACTGCCATGGAGATGAGGAAGCCCTGCTGCAGTGTGCCTATCAGGAAGCTGTGTCAGGAGCTTGTAACCAGGGGAGTGCTGTGGTAACTTGTGTTCCTCCAGAAGGTAAATCTCCAGGGAAAGTCTGCTCCCTGCGTCTTCCATCACTGTTGCTGATAAGATGTAAAACGTGAACCTGTGGAGAGAAAATAATTGGAAAATGTTCTTCTTTCACCTGCTATGCAGGTGACTTTCTTCCTTCCGTTGGAAAATTGTCTGTCTCTTCCCAATCCCAAATATTCATAACGGATATACATCTCAATCACTGAAAGATGGCTGATGCTTATGGCCATATCCCCTTTTTATCAAGCCAGGTTTTTGTCTGCAGGCAGCAAACTCCTAGTCACCACAGCAGCCAATTAAAGAGCTGTACTCTGGACCAGCAGTACCTCACTCTGGGGGCTGCAATCATGGGTGCTTATGGGGGGTCTAGAGGGGAGGATCCCAAGAGCTCCTCTGGCTAGAGAATGGTTCTACACCCTGAACTGCTGGATGTGCTTTGTCTCTGTCTTGTTCTGGTGTGCTCTCTTTCCCTTTCTTGAAGCACAGGTGTAGGTGCCCCACTGCGTATAGTTGGGGGGAAGGAGAGCTTTGAAGGGCGAGTGGAGGTTTACCATGATGGCAAGTGGGGAACCATCTGTGACGACCAGTGGGATGACCGGGATGCTGAAGTAGTCTGTAGACAGCTGGGACTCAGGTAATTTCTGTGCTGTATGTCATGGAGTAGTAATAGAAGTAGGCAGAATGAAGAACATGCGAGCATGTCCCTTCACTATATTACCAGCCCTTCCTATATGAGATATACAGAAACCCTGGGAAACATAATTCTGGACTGATCATCCTATGAAGGGATTTTGTACCCCATTCCTGTCAATTTTATGTGTTTGTGCTGTGTAAAAAAATTTTGGTACATTCCTGTCTAAGGATTGTTTGCGTTTACCCCTGTTCATATTTTTGCATACACGTCCTAATGCAAATCTTGTTGGCCTCAGTGACAACTTGTCATGGTGATTTCCATATGTGAACTGCAGTTGCTTACTTGGTTAAGTTTAAACACCTCCTGTTTCACTGGCTGCCCTTATCCTCTTCAGACAGGAAAGCAAGTGGAACACCTCATTCTCCTGTGTGCCATTCAGCACTTAACATGGGAGCTGTTGTATACTGAGCATTCTTGAAAATCACATCAGTACAGGATTATTTAAAACAGATTATTCAAATTTGAGATCACTCAATCTTTGGGAATTTTGTCTGTTACGAGATTGTAACTGAGACTGATGTTACGTCATTGTCCACAGAAGTCCCCACGTGCCTGAACTGTTCATGCTGTAGTAATGTTTTTGTTACTTGTTGGAAGGGCTCATTACAAACTTTCCAATACTATATTTCAGTTAATAGCTGGCAACTCCACTGTGTCAAAAATACAGATAATCTATGGGAGGACAGTGACCCAGCATAGGAGAGTCCCTGTGCAAGGCAGAATCTGAGGACACAAGACTGTGGCCTTTCTTACTGAGCATGCATGTCTTGTAATGTTTACAGTGGGACCCCAAAAGCCTTGTCATGGGCTCACTATGGGCAGGGATCTGGCCCAATCCTGCTGGATGAAGTACAGTGCTCAGGGAATGAACTCTCCCTTGATCAGTGCAAGAAGAGTGACTGGGGACAGCAAAACTGTGACCACATTGAAGACGCTGGGGTCTCCTGTGACCCTTTCACAGGTATGGAAGTACAGCTCTGCCAGTCAGATGCGGTCAGTCTTACACCCACGTTACTTGGCTTGCTCAGCAGATAACCCTCTGGTTCAGGACTCTGCACAGCTTCCATGCATGGCTCCCACAAGGGCTGCCAGATGTGGAGGCAGAGAGCGAGGGAATGGATCAGAGGCAGACTTGATGGTGTTCCCGTGGTTTTGCTTAGGTGGTGTGGAGAGGCTGAAGTGAATCCTCCCTTGACAGATGGGCATGTTTGGAAGCAATGAACATTTGTTTCTTGAGTACCCACAGACATCTGTGTCTTTTGTTTCTTTCACTCGTGGGCGCTACAGAGACCTAGCAGTGGTGCACAGGCTGTTGCTTTTCTCCCTGCTGAGTGCTGCCCTTTCCTTTTGCACCCCTCGCAGAGGGCACTGTCCGGCTGGCTGGCGGCCACAGCCCTGGCGAAGGCAGGGTGGAAGTTTATTACAATGGAGACTGGGGCACAGTGTGCGATGATGGCTGGACAGACCTCGGTGCCCAGGTGGTCTGCAGGCAGCTAGGCTTCAGGTAGGACTGAGAGTGTGTGTAGTGTCTGTGCTTCCTAATTTCAAGGATTAGATTCCATCACCCTTCACTGGAATAGGCTGGACTTTAATCCTTCAATGCTGTCTTTGTTAGAAGGCTTATTACCATTATACAACTTATTTAGGAAAGATTAATAGGTATCCACATGCTTTCCAAGGGGCAAAAATAAATCTATTATCTCTTGCCTCACCCTGTTTTGAAAGCAGGTAACAGGCTTAATACTGTCCTTATGAACCCCTCCGCAAAGTCAAAAAGTTCTTTAACGCTCCTTAAATTTGCAGGTGTCACCTCTGCTCTGTCAGTGAAAGGATATCAGCTATCTGTTCCATCACCTATATGTATCACCTGCTTCAGTAGTTGAATAAAGACCATCAGGGCAAAAAAAGAGTAATAATAGGGATTTTCAGCCCATTGCTGAGCTGCCATCCCTTCAGGTAGGAGTTAGGGAAAGATTTAAAATCAGGATACTGTAGTTTTTGAGCTAGTAAAGTGGGGTTTTGTGGATTTTTAAAAATACAATTAGGGTCTCCTTCTAAAATTTCAACTTTATAGACCAAAAAAAAGACTAAACTAAATTCTTCCCTTTGAGTTCAGCTACATACTGTGTTTGTCAACTCTTTTAGTGCCTAAAAGCTTGTAGCTTTCTGCAGTTCAATTCCAGGTAGCTTTTTCCTATAAAAATAAGTAGAATTACCCAAATGTTGACATTTTTGATGCCTCCTCTACCAGCCCCTCCCCAAATTGATGTATCTGGTGCCATATCTGCAAAGCAGCCTCTGCTGGCCCTCTGTGCCTTTGAAAGTGGCTTTGTCTAGACACTAGAAAATGGACTGGTCTGAGCAGGCCTTCCTGAATACTGAAGCTAGTGAGATGTGAAGGTGCTTGGTTCCCATCTGTGTGTCCACTGAGTGGTTTAGGTCAGGAGGCCACCAGCACCATAGTTAAGCAGGGGAGTTTCTCTTTGACACTAGAAAATGGACTGGTCTGAGCAGGCCTTCCTGAATACTGAAGCTAGTGAGATGTGAAGGTGCTTGGTTCCCATCTGTGTGTCCACTGAGTGGTTTAGGTCAGGAGGCCACCAGCACCATAGTTAAGCAGGGGAGTTTCTCTTTGGATCTGAGCTTGGGTCCCTGTGTGCCATTTGGAGTTTTAATGTTATTTTCTGTTTCCTTCCTCTAGTGGTCCTGCTGTCGTGGCCTCTGAAGGGGATTATGCTGCTGGCCAAGGCTTCATCTTACTGGATGATGTGGCATGTGTGGGGACAGAGCTGTCCCTCCTGGACTGTCCCCACAGCAACTGGGGGCAGCATGACTGCTCCCATGCTGAGGATCTGGGAGTCCGCTGCTCCCCAGAAAGCAACACGGTCATGGATGGCAGCCTGGGTAACTCAGCTTGCTTTTGCCCTGAACAGTGGGGAGTTTTCACCTTCTGGTCTGTTCCCTGGGAAGCTCTGGCAGATGTGGGAGTTTTCCCTGTGCTGTTTCAAGAAGGGGTCTGCTTTTTGAGGAGAAATGAGCCCTGGCTGAATTGGGGCAGAGCCACAAATCTGTAGCTCCACCAGACCTACTATCAGATCAGCAGAAAAATGGAAACTGGAGAGAGTTGTATTGGCAGTCTGTGAAACAAACCTGAGGGGCTGAGGGACAGTGGCTGCCTTAGTGTGCCATTGCTCAAGGAACCCCTTTAACTACACCTTTTAGGAAACTGGTGTGGTTACATTAGTGCCACACCTTGCCAAGACAAGAGGACTTCACATGCAAGGGGTTGTTGTTTGCACTCCCTTGTGTGGATGGCACACTTCTAATTAAAACTGTGAAAGTATTTCATGTTAGCATAATTTCCTTATTTATATAATGCCCGATATTCTCCCCTTTCCTTACTACAGGAGACTTTCCACTTCATCAGACAGTTGTTATTGAAATAGATGGCATCCAACATTTTTGTTTTTCCTGGATGTAGAACTCTTTTGCTTAGAACCATGTAATAGTTTTATAATTCAATGGATTTTTTCCCAGGCATGTTTAAGCTTGTCTAACTCTTGGCTCAGGAGTTAATAACTTTCTTTCTGTTCTTGTTCTCCTCTTTACTCAGCTTTCAGAGTATGATCCACTGATGATTTCCAGTATGTATTAAAAAAATTAATATGTATGTAGTCATCTGATTCAGCACAGAGGTAAAATGTCTCATATAGACACACTTTTTTTTTTCTTTTTCTTTTTTTTAGTTTGATTTAAGCTTACTGATGTCTGGGATTCATCTTTTTCTATAGAACCCAAGTTTTGGACACCTGACCCCTCTGGTGTTTTTGCTTGCAGCAGCCCATGTGTTTTCTCCTTCAGGGCCTCCCGTGCGGCTGGTGGATGGAGAAAGCACCAAGGAGGGCCGGGTTGAGGTATTGCTGAATGGGCAGTGGGGCAGTGTCTGTGATGATGACTGGACAGACAGAGACGCCACAGTGGTTTGCAGGCAGCTGGGATTCAGGTAAGAGCTGAGGTATGGGCATCTTACAGATAAACAGCTCTCGAGGGAGCACTTCTGGACTTGTTTCTGTGGGCTTAGTTTTAGTTTTGGCACACCCACACGTGCTTGAGGGAGTAGGTTGCTCCTATTGTACTACTGTCTGTGTGTGGAGTGACACGTAAATATTATTCCTCTTAAAATGCGCTGGTGTCTCAGGTTCACTTGCCTCCTACTCACTGCAGATTAGCCACCTTCTCTCTAATTGCAGTGGTACAGCAAAAGCCAGAGCAATGGCTTATTTTGGTGAAGGCCATGGGCCCATCCATCTGGACAACATAGAATGCAGTGGCATGGAGCACACCCTGGAGCAATGTGCCAGGCCTGACACCAGGATTCGCAGCTGCTGGCACAGTGAGGATGCTGGGGTGATCTGTGACTATGTGGAAGAGAAGGTCCAAGATATCAGGAGAACAGGTGACATGCCCATTTCTTCTGTGCAGGAACCTGGAGCTCTGGTTGTAGGATCTCTGGTTGTAGGATTTCTGCATGCTTTTGTGGTTTCTCCCTGTCATTCTTGTCTTTGGCTGAAACTTTACCTACAAAATAAGCATGTCCTGTCCTGCACCTCCTCGTTTTGTCTTGTTTTCATTGTATCTTCTTAGCAGCACAGAGTGTTCCAGATTAGTCTAAGGAGCTCCACCCCTGTCAGGCCTTTGAGCCTGCAGAACTTCCCAACAGCCAAGTCACTATACCCTTCCTTAGAACAGCAACCATAAGCAAGCTTTGGGGTTTAGAGTACTGAGGAAGTATAGGTATAGGTCCCATTCCTGGCATAAGACTATAGAGACTGCAGGTAAGCACCTCCAGTGAAATTAAGGAAACCTATGGGATCAAATCTTCTATGAATTCCTTACACACAACACAACGCAGTCGATTGCCTTGAGAATGAATGCCCTCAGAGGTGAATGGTATTTGGCTCTGTGACAGCAATGCTGATACAAAAGGTGAAGGTCCCTACCCAACTGCTCTAACTTTGCTATGCAGGTCCAGAATCTGGTGTGTGTGGGATGCGCCTGCTTCACCATCGCAAGAAAAGGATCATAGGTGGAAACAAGTCTCTGAGGTACTACCCTGTAATTGCTGAGAGAGCCAGACTCGTTCCAGCTTTCCATTGGGCTCTGGAAATAGCCTGGCAGATGCTGACTACATTAACACGTTTTCACTGGTGATTTTTGAACTTGGTTTGAACCAGTGTGCTATCTAGGGAAGAATGCAAGCCAGCTGAGCCCAGATGGGACAGAGTGGGTGGGAAACAAGGACAATGGCTCCCATGGGTGTGACACCTCTTATTCCTCTGTTTCTTCTTCAGAGGCAGTTGGCCATGGCAGGCCTCACTGCGGCTGAAGGGTTTTCGTCGAGATACTCGTCTGCTGTGCGGAGCAACACTGATCAGCAGCTGCTGGGTGGTGACTGCAGCCCACTGCTTCAAAAGGTGTGTTTGGGAGTATGGAGCCCCAAGGGATACTCAGTGATGAACAAGATAACCTCATACAAGTTTATCCTCCCAGCCCAGTGGAACCACATGAGCAGTTTCTAAACCAAGACTTCACGTTATGAAGTTTGTGATCTTGGAGTGCTTATGGGGATGACTCAATATAGACTTGCTTTTTCCTTCACTGCTTACACCTGGCCTCCTAACTCTGAGGCTTTACAGCTTAAAGGGAACCAGCATTTTGCCATTCTTATGTGCTTTAAGGAACTGTGAACAGGTCAGTTCACAAGCCTGTTACAACTATAGTAATCATTTTTATAGGAAAAAGTCCTGTGCATGGTAGATACTGATTTGGGACACCAAATCTGCAACAGCTGGTGTGATCATATCTGATAAAGAGCTCCCACAGCAGCCAGCACTGTTTTATCACTGTGGTGTGAGGAGGTGGTTCAGTCTCATAGCAACTGAGACTCGTGTGAGTCTGCTTCCCTCTTAGTAGGAATATCGAGATTTTGAGTCTGTTTTTGTCCAGGTTTGGTGTTGATGTGCGGCGCTACCTCCTGCGGGTGGGCGATTACCACACAGGTGTGAAGGATGAGTTTGAGAGGGAGCTGCCCGTGGAGCGGATTGTCCTCCACAGGAACTACTGGGCTGGCAGCAATGACAATGACATAGCCCTGGTCCGGATGCGGGGCAGAGAAGGGCACTGTCTCTCCTTCAATCACCACGTTCTGCCCGTCTGCCTGCCCGACAGGAGAGAGAGGTCTGACATCAACAGGCAAGCCTGCATCATCTCCGGCTGGGGAGACACTGGTGAGTGGTGGGGCTTTGAGGGGCAAGAGGGGTGAGGAAGTCTGGCTTCAGAAGCCTATATGGGCCATTAATTTATGTCAACACAAGGCTGTTTTCACTGCTCCCATTGTCTGTGCCAGCGCATGGTGCTAAGGAATAGGGAGATGAGGTGGGTTTTGTGCTATTGTGTTTTTTTCTGATTTTGAGGCTTATTGAGTCTGCTCAATATTGGTGAAAGCTTTGGTTTCCACAGCATCCCTCTGAAGCTGTGGGAGAGACCAGTGCTGCCATCTGGCCACAGTCCTCTCTTTCTTCCCATTTCTACACGTTTGCCAACAGCAGACCCCTAAGGGAGCAGCCTGTACAGAGCCACTATACCAAGCCCATGGGACGCCCCCATGTTTCCATGACCTCCTGCCTTCTTCACGATACTGAAGAAGTGAAGTGATACCGAAGAAGTCACAGTGAAGTGAGGGCTTAGACGTGGAAGGAGCCCTCTGAGAGAGAAATCTCTCTCAGACTATCTTGCTCAATCTCCCTGTGTATTTCTGCAAGGCCAGATGGGCTCTGAGTCTGGTTTCTGCCCTGGGTTCAAGACAAGCTGGACCTGTCCTCTCTGAGCACACTGATGTGAAATTTCCTAGGTAAAAGGGAGCAGGGAGGCCTTTCTAGGGCTGCTATGACTGGAGAAAAGCCATATATTTAGAAAGACTTCCTGCCAAAATCCCCAGGAGCTGTTCTGTTGATTTTGGACTTGCCCATCCTTCTCAGCTGTTTCCCTAGCTATTACCCCAGCTGTTTAACTGCAAGTACATATTTGCCTTTGGAGTCAGTTGTGCCAGTTGCACGTGTCACTTCAGGGTGTTTGGGGCGGATCAAGGAGCAACTTAGCCATGTAACTACCTTAAGCTGTACTGGAGCTTAGTGGCTAGAATCCTTCCCACGCACCAAACCCAGCTTTCTCAATGAGGAGCAGTCACCTACTACCTTGTGAACTTACATAAATCTTGGGCACAGAAAGGTCATACTCTAATACAGCACATTAGCCTTACGTTCTGCGCAACCCTGGGGTAATAAAGAGATTTGATCAAATAGACACAGGTCTGGCCAAAGATGAAGTGAACTCCCTTTGAATAATATTTGAATGCCTCTGAGACACCTTCTAAAATTTCTCTGAGGATTGAGCACTTAACAGATACTACTGCATTTATTCTCTTGAGAAAACACTTTCCTTGCATTACTGAGGAGGAAATAAAGGTTTGGACAGGTGAAATAAATTGAACAAGGTTCAAGTTACTTGTTGACAGAATCAGGAGTAAGACGCATCCTTTGATCTAACCTTTTTCTACAACCCTCTTCCCCAGATCTTTGATCTTACAGCTCTTTTTTTGCGGTCTGGCTTGGCATCACTGTTTTCTGAAGTTCTTGTGGTTCAGAGATGCTGAGCTCAGCCTATTTCTGTGCTGCAGATTTGAGACGAAATGTATAAGTGTCTGTTTTTGTAGGGAGCACTCTTGCATCAGGTTGCTACTGTTGTCTGTACTTGAATGAGTCTGGCTGGTCTGTTTTGTTCCAGGAAAGTCCTATTCAAGAACCCTGCTGCAGGGGGTGGTGCCCCTTCTCCCACGGGAAGACTGCGAGGCCCGGTACGGGCGGAAGTTCACCAACCGCATGATTTGTGCTGGGAACCTCTCTGAAGATAAACGGGTGGACAGCTGTCAGGGTGACAGTGGAGGGCCACTCATGTGTCAGAGATCAAATGGACGCTGGATCATTTTGGGCATCACTTCCTGGGGGTATGGCTGTGGTCGGAAGGATTCACCCGGTGTGTACACAAAGGTCAGCAAATTCGTACCCTGGATCAAGAAAGTGACCAAGCTAAAATGAAAATGACTGAACTCTAGGAATTTCAGCATATGGTCCTTTTGCCCTGCAGCAGCAGAAGGCTGAGGCTTCTGGTCTGTGACTGATGGAGATTTATTTTGTCATTGGACACTGGCAAAAGACTTTAATGTAGAACTGGAAGGAAAAGAGTTATGACTGATTCTTTAAAGTCATTGGTTTCACTTTAGTCTGTAATCTGTAAGCAGAGAAAGCAGGTGCACAGTGGTAACAGTGAGAAGTATATGTTGCTCTAAATATCTGAATCCTGTAATGCAATCAAACTTATTCCTTTGCCCTGGCACACAGAAATGGTAGAAGTAGAGAGATATCTACTGCTGCAAATCTATTCCTGGTTGCATGTTTGGACAGTTGAAACATGCTGCAAGGACAGGTGAGGTGCTTGGAATAAGGCCCCAGGTGCCGGCATGTTGGAAATCTTCAGATATTTTTTCATAACAGCTTTCTTCAATTCCAGGAATCAGAAGATTTGACCTGAGTTGAGGAACAGGCCAACAGTTCGGTTTTTTAGCTTCCCTGTTATGTCTCTAGGGGGAACCTTTTCTCTTCTGAATAGTAGGTCTGCTTCCATATGATCCCTTTCAAGTGTCTGCTTGAACTGAGAGATGCTTGTCCCTCCTGCTGTAATCCTCTGTCACACAGTTCCAGCTGCCAGATGCTACGGTTTTATTGCTGGTTTTTTGCTATAATAGTTCGTGTGTGTGGTTGGGCTTTTTTTGTTTCCTTAAAAAACATCTTCTAGAATCAGTTGTTGGTGTAAGAGGCAGTAGCTTTCTTGCCCTCATGATTACTATGAAGAACTTAAAAATGTGACCTCAAGTGGCTGAATAGACACGTTATTTTTTTTAAAATCCAAATGTAATATTAATCTCAAACATTCAGGTTTTGAATCATGATTTAACAGCACCGTGGGGACTTCCTATTGGTCCTTTATTCATCATAGTTATTAGCTGCCCTTTGTTTGTGCTGCTAGTCTTTAATATCTCTGTGTTCACAGTTTTCCATGAAACATGGAATTACTCCTGGGGTATAGATACACCTCAAGCAAATTACTCACTCCTTGTGAAAAACAGTAAGTGTGCTGCAAAGCAGCTTCCCGCTTTCCTGAAGTGTGTCCTATTCTTGAAACCTCTGGGCTATGCTTCCTTTCTTCTCTTCTTTGCACTGTTTCTCTTTTCATTCCTCTCAGTGAGAGTAAACTGGCTTAACTTGAGGGTATGCAAGCACTGTCATGAAGCTGTAGTTCTCAGCCTGAACAGATATAATGCTGAGAGAAAGCAAGGGTTATTGAATACTACAATTTCTTCCTTCTGTCTCATCCAAACAAATGAACAGAGTTCCCTCTTATGCCTTAAGCACTTTTTAAAGTTAATTTATTATTCTTGAGCAGGTAAAAAAAATATAAGTAGACAGAACGGCTAAGTGCCTTAACAGTTGTGCAGTGCAGCGTCTTCTCACTGTGTACAGATAAGGCAGAGAGAAGAAAGCTCTGTGCAGGAGCAAAAAGCTTTGATGTATAACCAAGGGCTCAAACGTGGAGAATTAATACAGGATGAGACACATGGAACTTGTGCCAGATGTGCATGTTTTGGGTAGGCAGTAACTGGGTCAGGCACTGATCTGCTGTCTGGAAGGTCTGCACTCAGGGCATTGAGGTGTTCAGTATCTGGGTATTACCAATGCAAGAACAGAAGGCAAAGCACAGTGTGTGGATTAGCAACGTCATATTATAGGGCATGGGGTGACAGAGCCCTAGAAATTGCCTTGGGTTCAAGAAGTAGTGATTGCCTAAAGCTTTAATTTGTCTTCTATAAAATAGCTTAATGTAAAGGTGCTGACCTGACTAGGTGGCTGATTTTTGTGTGTGAAGGCTAAACTAAACAGTTTCATTTACCTTTTCCAGGTATTATAGGATAGTTGGGCTACCAGTGTTGCAATGGACTGTTTTAAAATCCTGCTTGCAAACTTTATTTTAACAAAGAATTGTCAGAATCTTTAAAACATGCAATGTCAGACCCCTACAAGCTACCCTGACCTTTGAGACAAACCTGATCCATTTGTGCCTCTTCTTGAGGTGCTGAATGTCTTCAGCACAGCTTTGTGCTGATAACCCTGTTTAAAATGCCAGACTTGATCCCTTGGCAGCACTGTGCTTGGCTCCAAGCTGGCTATGTTGTCCTATGGCTGCTGGCAGAGTCTCTAAAATGCAAGCTGCAGACTGTTCCTTATCTCGCAGGAATTAAAATGCCAAGAGGACCGAGGGCAATTATGTCACAGACCTCTCGTCTTGTGAGGGATTAAATGCCAAGTTCTACACTGGCAGGAGCAATACCTGTCTGGGAAACATGGAGGGATTTGGCTTTTACCTTCAGCCTCCCTAAGCCAGCTTGGGTGCTGTCACATCTCTAGTTTAACCTGGTTTGATCTTTCGGTTTACACCCATAACCCCAACAGGCATAGGAACACCCAAAGGATGACACCATGAGGTTATTTCCCTAAGCCTACTTAGCAGGTGGCCATTCAGGAGTTAGCATAAATTACCATGTAACACAAGTGAGATACAGGCCTGACATTGTCTTCTGAAATTCCCATGTTCTAGTTAAAAATATTTCTTTCTCCTAGATCTTGTCACTATGAAAGCTGTGAGAATCCTTGTAATTAACGCCCTGCAAGTCCTGCATGAGCCAGGAGGATGGAAGTATCCAATCTCCTTTGCCTGATTTTATACCTTACTGGTGCTGTAGACAAGCCTATCAATTCTCTCCTACATTGACCTGGCCTGTTGCTCTTCACTGTTTAACCTGGGACTGTGGCCCAAACCAAACTCATGTGCTTTGCCACTGAGGCTTACTGGAACTGCCTGGTTGGATGAGCAGCACTCAGTCACCCTAGGACTGTATTTTGTAGTGTTGGACAGCAGCAGATGTTTCAAAAGATAGTATGTGTGAGTTGTACTGAACAAGTTTTAACAGCATTTCCTTTTGGGGAATTTGTTCTCGACCCATTTAAATGAATTACTTGCATTACTATTATCATCATTAAAAATGGAAGTACATATACTTGGTCCTCTAGGTGTTGTACAAACACTGTGCACTATCCTTTTTTCATTCTTTTTTTTCCTAAAGTGTAAGAGTTTATATCTCTAACTTTAAAAACTATTTAATGTAACCAACCTTCATCTTCCATATAAATGTTTAAATTTTCTGGTTTTAATCCAACTAAGCTCTCAATCTCAGTATTTTCTGGCAATGAAAAGCATTATAATTTTATTCTCCATAGCACATAATTTCTTTTTATGGTTCCTGAATTAATTGCCTTTTGTTTTCATTGAGTACCATCTGTCCTTGTGTTCTCAGCCACAAGAGGAAATAAGGGGCCTGGCTTTATATTCTCTGTTATGCATTATTCTAGAGATAGTTCCTTTTCTAAGACTGTGGCTTCTCTGTCTCTCTTCAGTCCAAACTGTATAGGTGTCTGATAACATGCTGACTATCTCTCTGTGTCTTCTCTTTCTGATGGATCTTTAAACTTTGGTAAACAACTGAATGCAATTTGCCAGGGGAGGCTGTATCCCCTGCTGAATATTTGAGTACAATGTTCTATAGTAGGCAATTCTGTAAGTGATTTTAGTGCTGTGTCTGTATGCTGGAGCTAGTTTTAAACTTGCTAGTGTGGTCTTGGTGGCAGCCTTGCTACAGGGGAATGAAAACCGACCGAGGTTAGTTCCCCCTATGTCTCAGGCAGGTGCAGCAGTCCCACTGAACTCACAGCGATGGCTGTAGGTCTGTCTGGGGAGCTCTGGGCAGGGAGCACCTGGAGAGCTGTGTAGAGCTTTGCCTGTGCTGACACACGTGGAGGGCTGAGACAATCCACCTTCACAGCATTAGTCCATTGGATAAGGCTAATGCATGTGCACTGCATCCAGCAGCTGAGAGCTCAGTCAGTGTTGCTGGTGGCTGCACTGTCCCAGGTAGATGCTCTGAGAGAATTTTCCATAGCAGAGTGGTACATCATGGTGGTGTGAGAAAGGGAACATCCCTATGACTGGCTAGGAGCATTTGCAGGAGTAGAAACGTGGCTATGGTGAGGATCTAAGGAGCAGCTCTTAGTGCTGCAGGTATCCCTCTTTGAGAGAATACTCCAGTGTTCCAAAGGCTGCCCCTGTACTGGGGTCTTCCTGACCTGCAGTGCCTGCGGTGCTACTATCTTGAACCTGTCCACACCTCAGCCAGCTGAAGCTGGACTAAAGATTTATCACTTTCTTGTGGCTGTTCTGATGATTTCTATGAATTATGTTCTATGCTATAATTAATCAGGCAGCTGTTTATTAACCTGGACAGGATGTCGATCATCCTTATAATCCCTGTAAACTTGTAGCAGAAAATAACAGATCAGTTTCTCAAGGGTATTAGTGGAGGCACTGGTGAGGAACCAGGCAAGTGGGTATTTGCTATGTCAGGAATAACAGAGGTAGGTCTGCCTTTTGTCTATCTTCCTTTCTTTCTGAAGCCTATATCCTGAAGTGTCTTCACTCCAAAAGAGCTGCAGTGATCCATTGACCACTTGAAGACAGATTTTTATGTGTATATTCAGCAATCAGATGAAAGCTTTTGAGAGATGAACTAGACTGTGGTATTTAACACTATCTTGATAGACTGACTGGGAGTTTCTTGCAGCTAGAGGGAACAGAATCACCCCTGGTGACCAAGTTGGGACTGCTCCTTGCAGAACAAGGCACTGTGACCTGGACCAATGCATATCTCCTGGGCTGCATTCTTACTTGTTTGGAAAAATACTTAATTTTCCACATCAAAAACTTGTTTGTGTAGTAGCCCACCCAAGTCCTATTAAAATCCCTTTCTACTAAGGGCTAAGTACCTCTGAAATCAGTCAAGTGCCAAAGCTGTCATGTCCTCTGGATCAACACCAATGGCTCACAAGGTATGTTAATAAATGGATTATACTGTGACGGTGTGGGGCTCTGTCTTTTTTTAATAAAGGAATCTGTTCCAAGGGCAGATTTTAGGGTTTTTTTAGCACTGAGTTAAGTAAATTAAATTTCTCTATTGATGTTATTTTTAGAGAAGCTTCAACATGCTAAAGCATGTTACAAAGTTGGCATCATGTTAGCTACCATTACAAGGAAAGGCAACAGTTCTTCAAATGCCGCATTTTTTTGCCATTTGGAACAAGTAAAGAGCAGGTCAGCTCACTGCATTTAAAAGCTAACAGGCTTTAATACATCAGCTTTCTATTTTGTTGTTAAAGGTGACCTTTCTATACAAATTTGTTTGGCATGACTTAGTCTCCTTTTAGTCTACAATTCATGTGTCACCACTCTTATGAGTCGAAGCCAGCCTCTGGAAAAGTGGAAGTGGGATAAGGGAAACGCAGTTTGAATGAGCCATTGGTTCAAGAACACAGTTATACTCCACCCGTGCTGCCCCACTGCTGAAACCTGAATTTCTGTAAGAAAAGTCTGTTTTGAAACATAGTCCAGCTCCTTGCAAGGTCTGCACTGACGTTTCCAGTCATTAGGGTTAGACTGGGGCTTGGTGTAGCTGATGCCTGCAGACTCCAAGAATTATAGTGTATAAGTTTTTGCATGTACTGACTCCAGCCTGCTGTTGGGAATCGAGATGCACTCACTGAAGAAAGAACAGCTTGTGGTTAACAGTTTCCTTGCTTCGTGTCTGCCTTTGGGGTTTTCTACACCTACCTGCATTTCCCTTCTTGCTTGTGCAAAACTGGGAAGCGGAGTTCAGGCATTTTATCTGGCCTTCCATGGGTCAGCAGGCACTGTTCCATCCCATCAGTTCTGCAGTGCTCTTCTCTAGTCACTGCCTGGAAAAGAAACAATGTTGAAGCTGTGGTTAAGGTTACAAGTCTGTCAAATACTGTTTTGTATTAAGGCACTTGACTTTTTGTGGTGAAAGGCTTGGGAGGAGTGTAAGGCATGAGCTTACTTGTTTCAGATTGCCTGCTGTAAAATAGGTTTGAATTTTGAAACTGAAATATGAATGAGGAGAAAAAACTGAGCCTTACATCATGTGGTATTCTAACTAGGATAGATACCATATTCATTGGGAGAGAGGAACAAGGGCATTCAGGTATCACCACTGACATTAAAAAAAATTGTTACTTGGATACAATTTCCTCTTTCTAGTGGAGGAAGACATGATACTGCTCAAATTGCTTTGGTTTACTGGGCTGGGTCCCATGCTACTCTTAAACTGGCCTGTCTAGAAGGGATTCCTAGCATTGGTAGGAGGTTTCTGTGGAATTCCGTTCATGTGCAAAAGTGAAAAGAGGAAGCAGAGCCAGCAAAATGGATCTTTAAGTATGTGGATGGTCCACCTGTAGTAATTTATATTTAGAAAAACCTTTGGATTTAAGAGGTACTGATGGAGGACAGGCATAGGACAGACAAATTCAGACAAATTGGTGAGACTCCAGTGCACCACTTGATCTTCTCCCTGCTTTTCAAATCCCACACATTCTGCCAGAAATGAAAGGCACCATTCTCTTTGCAGATTTTCAAAACTAGCCTGTCACCTGAAAGGAAGAACCAGCTTCCTTGGATCAGCTTTACTAATAAGAAGCTGTGAAGCTGTGTTGCTCTGTCAGCTAAGCAAAAGGCCTTGTTTCTCCTATCCCTTTATATCTGCAGAGGCCTTCATGCACGCATCAGGGCAGCTGCAGCTCCAAGGGCTGAGCTGGGAACAGGTGGATCTCAGGGCTGGGTTCCTGTTCAGTTGCTGTCCAACAGAAGAAAGAAGTTGGCAGGAGTAAAAATTTCAGCAAGTTAATCCTGTTGGGAAGTGTTTGCTGAGGATGTTTTGATTGCCAGCCCCTGGCAGCACTGGGGCTCAGGAGGCAGCAGCAGGTAGCTGCCAAGGGTTTCCGTGAGGAGAGGTCCTGCAGCAGCGCTGCCCACGTTTGCCCACGTGCCAGCCCGGGCAGCACGCCCTCGTCACTGCGGAGTCTGGGAGTGTGGCAATCTAAGTGGACAACTCAGCCGAAACCACTGCAAAAGTTTATTCTTTTCTGTTACTTTCTTCTTGGGAACGGGACAAAACCACTTCAAACAACAACAAAACCCTTTTCTTTCCAATTTAACTAATCTGCTCTGCTTAAACCAAGGCTGCATGAAAATAAGAAAATGTGCTTCTAAAGGTTAATTCCTTGCTCTTTTTCCCCCCTCCCCACTAGCATGTACCGGCTTGCTGGAGGTAAAGCAGGATTATAATCTCTGATTGTGGGATTCTAGAACCAGTAACCAAACATACCAGAGGAAAGCTCGTTTGCTTCAGGTTTACCATTTTGTTACCTGTTGCAAGACTAGGAAGCAGATTCTGTTATTCAGCACAATTATGCTGAAGTCTCAACAGAAACCCTTTTAACTCCCCACATGTTTAAGCCACAGCTAGGTTGATTAAGATTTGAGAAATCTTTATTTTCCTGCAAGGCTTGTCTTTGCAGTTACATGGATTTAACAATTTGGTTAAACTGATGCAACTTTGTGGTTGACACTTAGGGGTGATGCATCTATTTGATTCTATTTGAATTAGATGCCTCTGTTTAGATGAGTCAGGAGTGTCCACGCACAAGATTCCTGAAGAAATAAACAATGAGCATGCCACTA
This sequence comes from Pachycephala philippinensis, assembly GCA_013397055.1. Classification (NCBI taxonomy): domain Eukaryota; kingdom Metazoa; phylum Chordata; class Aves; order Passeriformes; genus Pachycephala; species Pachycephala philippinensis. Next base: position 835,819 of record VWZT01003779.1, on the reverse strand, counting down.
CTCACTAAACTCCTACTAGTATTACATTGAACCATCCTAAATAAATACAGTTTGCTAGATTTAACATGAAATGTGATGGTAGAATTACACAAATCTAGTTACCTTCTCCCAAGAAGACATGTGAAATATCTTGGGAAATGCATTAAAGTTTTGGATAGTGAGTTTTATAGGATCTTGTGACAGCATTTTGCAGGAATATGACTGAAAATGAAGATCTGACTAAAAAAGCTGGTAGCCTTTGAGGCAGTGCACAAACAACCAGCTGTCAGTACTTGCTGAGGGCTGGTCACCTGCCTAGAGAAGAGAGGTGAAAATAGAAGCAGCTGATTTAATCTGGGAATCCCTAAGTCTCGTAAAGGAGAATCCTGTTGAAAGAGCTTGCCTCCTGAATACACCAGGGATATGAAATCTGCAGGTGAAATAGGTGAACACTCTTTACCAATAAGCATTCAGATAACTTTAAGTCTCGACTGATTTGTTTTACAGAGCACTCTGCAATAAATCCTACTTGTTCAAGTCAGTAGGTCTAGGGAAAAAAAATTTCCCCCCCTCACTTATTACAGAAAAAGAAAAGTGACTGAGGTGTATCTCTGTATCTAGCAGTCCAGGTAATTTTCAGTCATCATGAAATGCATAATATCTTTGTTAGTGTCTCCTCTTTCTTACACAAAAGAGGCCAGTTAAACATACGTAACTGGAACAGCACTGACCCTTACCCACACTCATCAGCACAAAACTTGTCAAGGTGTGTTTTAAATGGAGCGTTGCTGCGTGGTTGTAGCAACCACACTATTTGTAAGAGAGAACCTTATGTTGGATTGACAATTTAACTGATGATTGAACTTCCCATTGGGATCTGATGAGAGGCAGCACAAATTCAATTTTTAAAATAAAACCCTTCAACATCCCTAACTCCACGGTTAGATTGTTTTTCTAGGGAAAGGCTGTGGAGAATACATACCATTTTACTGTCCATAATATGGTACACTGTTGTTCTTGCATTTTAGAATCACTTTTTCTTAGCAATCTTTTATCCCTATATTTAAGTACTAATGTACCCGTTATTTATATTTTGAAAGACTTTACTGCTAAGAAGCAGCTATAGTGCAAATTTTGCTATGGCCAGTTTCACCTGAAGAAGCAGGTTCCATAGCACGGGGAAAGCTTCTGCCCCTGAAGATGTGAGAAGCATGTAAATACAGCAGAGCATTACTTCAGTTAGCCAGGATCTGCTTGCATACATTGCAGAGCAGTGTATGTTGGCCTTGACATGAACAGGTGGGCTTCCTATATTCCCTAACAGTTATCCTTTACTTACCAGCTGCCTGTACCCTCAAAAACAAATATAGAAACCTGTCTTCTGCAGAAAAGGTGTTTTAAGGGTCAGCTACTGCAGCACTTGTTATTTTTAATAACCATTTTTGATTTCTAAAATTGTAGCTTGCTAGAGAAGGAATCTCACATTTAGCAATTTTCCTTCATTATTTTTTTTTGATGAACTGAAAATAAGCCAAGAAACCTATGTTTTGCCTGCATCAAAAGAGGCTTCTTGGAGTACTTAGGAAGCTTTCAAGTGCATAACATTGCTAGATAGGGTAATACACTCTCTAGACAAACTGAGTTATCAATTGCTGAGTTTACATAAATGATGTCTCTGACCTGCTCTCCAGACAAAGGAGAAAGATATTATACTGCTTTCACAATCTTTTCACATTAGCTGAGGAAATGTCCAAATGTGATATTGACTGAGAAAAAAGAGGACTTGCAGTGTAGCAGTTGTTTTCTTTACCCTCTGCAAAACGGAGAACATTTCAGTTCCCTTTAGCTTGGTGCTCTTATCTGTGAATGTATAGTGCATATTAGACCCTGCCAGACAGTCAGCTTTGGTAATGGAAGAAGAAAGTGTGAAAAAAAAGCCACAAATGCTCCTGCAGGTTAGTGTGAAAGGAAGAGGAAAATATACTTGTATCCTGTGAAATACAAGACACCAGACAACATATGCTCAGTAATTCTTGCAGGCAATAATATCTGTAAATGCCATCTTATCTTTCTGAAGAGTAGCAGTTATGTTCATACGTGAGGTCTTAGCCATAATTGTTGTCTCCTGCTGTATAACAATAATTTTAACAGCTGTTGCAGAGTGTTCCCCTACTGACTCTATTTTCCATGTATGTATGTATGTATGTACGTATCAGTCACTTATTTCACAAATGGTGAATTCAGTTTTGAATAAGGCTTTAATCAGGCATACGTTCATATTTTCTAAGATCCCAGAGACAGAACCTTGGACAACATCACTTCAAAGTCTTCTGTGGAAAGGATTAGTCAAAGATTGGAAAATGCTTGATCCAAATGGGGGAAATTTAGCTTGTGATTCCTCAGGACAGCTTTGCTTTCAGCTTCCTGTTATGCATTGTCTGGAAAAGCTCTGTGCATCTTGCACAGCCATTTGCATAGTAAGAAGCAGAGCAAGGAGCAATGAGCTGTGTGCTGTCCCTTCTTTTGTGCTAAAGCAGTTCTTTGCTCCATCTGTTGTACAGGCCTAGTGTTTTGAAAAAATAATGGTGGCTGGTTGTTATGTCTGTGGAGATGTTTAATATCTGTTATTAATTATTATTAGTTATTAATTAAGTGATCAGTATAGCATGAAACAGTGATCATCTGGGAGGAACAGGAACGTTTGGCAGTTTGCCATAGTGCCATAGTTCCAGAGCACAAGAAACTATTATTCTGCACATCCAATATATTACTTAGACACAAAGCCATATGTGTGCTTTAAAGAATTTGCCTTTGCTTGTCATTTCTGAGTGCATTATCGCATGCAAAGAGACAATGAAATCTTTGTTGAGTCAGAATGGAGCTGAACAGCTGGGTCCCACTGCACTAGCAGTGAAAATCTCTAGAGTGCTGTATTTTGTTATTGAGTCTGTACTAGATTCAAGCCATAGCAAGGATGTGTTTTACTTTCCATGCAATCAGAAATAAAAACCATGCTGGATATGACTTGTAGAGTAGCACATGACTCACCAGCGAAAAGCAGAGACTTCTGGGGTGCTGTGCAGACTCTCATTGCTTTTTAGTCCCCAGTGAGATCTTAAGTCAGGAAACAAATGTAAATGTTGCAATTCTGCTTTAGGGTATGTGTGTGCACTCATATGTGTCTCTCTCATATGGAATGCTGTATTCTGAAAATTGCCTACAGTGGAGGCAGAGGAATTCTGAACAGCAATTTCCTTTTTCTGAAATAAGACAGAAAGGAAAAGAAAAAAATGTACATCCCTGTAAGCGAGAAAACATCTTATTGGCAACCTTGTAGTTTCTGCAGGATTTCTTACTGAATTTCTTTCTTCCTAGCAGAACACTGCTGAAATTGTCAGATACTATTTTTCACGGTCTCTAGTTTTTGTCTGTTGCAAGATCTACAAGGGAAAATACATGCCCGTCTCATGCAATAAGGCGGCTGGAAAAAAAATGGATGAGTGTTTATGAACTTGTGTGCCTTTCCAAGTCATGAGGACAAGGGGAAGGGAAGCACTCAGACCTGCACTGTCTCATGTTGGCCAAGGCAACAGCACACCCAGGCCTGGTCTGCACAAGCCAGAAGACACATTTTTACAGAGTCTTGAAATGCACTGTAAGATAAAAGTGCAAATGTTCACCCTGCTTTGCTTGCCTCATTATTTTCATCACCTCTTCCATGCTTTCAGCCTGTGATGTTTAAGAAAGTGAAAGCAAGATTTCTTTGGAAATCTCCATAACTTGGAGATTTGGTATCCCAAACCTGGAAGAGGAGGAATGAGAGTGAGGATTGCTACAATTTAATGGAACCAAACATAATGTACTGAAGCCCCCTTATAGTTAGTACTGCCTAATATTCCTCTTCTCCTCTGCCCTTTCTTGATGCAATGTGTATTCTCTACTGGATTTAGGTAAAATCTAACAGTGCTGTGTTGCACATAATGTCAAAAGATATTGGTGAGCAGCACCAGCCTTATGGCATCACTGTTTCCCTGCCCTTTTCTGTCATTTCAAGTGCCACAACATCTGAGTCAGGTGCTGAATTTCACCTGCTACCTCTTCACTCCTCGGACACAACGCATTTAATTTCTTTCTTTTTTTTAATCTCTTTTTCCCCACCAAAATACTCTCCAAAATTTCAGCTGTATTTTTTCATTCTATGAAATTCCTATAATCTTCTAAATACCTATTTGTCACAAGGTTAGTGAGAATTCGCCTTTCCTAAGGTGAAATCCTTTTTTGATACAACACTGCACAAAGTATTGCAATGCCTTTGTGTATCTTTGCTTTCTCACGTGGCAGAGATTCTCTGTAATGCCCTTGACTCAGAGTGCTATTGATGTAACCCACCAGAGTTCCCATTATCAGGCAGGTGTGTCTCTCTCCCGAATTACTGCTGGTGTGGTGCACTAGCAGGTTATTTGGCAGTACAGATTTGATTGGGTCGGGCATCAGCACAGGACAGCGTTCGTGTAGGATTAGGCAGCGCACGAGGCAGAGCCTGGCATGCTGTGCTGCAGCACATTGCCTCGCAGCTGGCTCGCCCCGGGTCCTGCCTCTGCCCAGTGCACCTGCGGGATGTCTGCCGCGGTAGCACTGAAGGATCTGACATTTCAAAAAGCAACCCTACCTCTTATAGCTGATGGATGCTGCAGTAACGCATCTTTGTGCTAGAAATCTTAAACGGGGAAGCATTACCTTTGTAAGGACAAACAATGTAGGAAGTTTCCTTTAAGATCCAAGGTGCATCACTTAGGACCTCCTGTGAGGACTCATCAATTAATATAATTTTTTTGGATCAAGGACTATAGTGCGATGAGGGAGATAGTGAGTGTTCCCATATGCATTTCAGTTTCTTTCAGCTCTACGTTTACCATTTCTTAGTATGTCATTCTTTTTTCCCTAGCTTTCCTCCCCCACCCCATCCTTTGCTTTTCCTCTCTGTACGTACACGGGGAGGGAAGTGTAGATCCAGCTGTTTGGCTGACATGTACTCAGCTTAAAGAGAGAACTTATTCTTTGGTATTTTTCCACTCAACTCTCATAATGAAGCAATGAACTAGACCGCCAAGAAACAGAACTACAGAAAAAAAATAAAAGAACCTCACCTCTGCTGCTTTTAGAGTGGGCAGGATAGGAAGACCTTACCTAACCTACGTAATTCCTCACGGACCTGGCACGTGAGTTATCTCCTCTGCTGGAATTTTGGGGTTTTTCAGACCCGAGCAGCTCCTCAGACCCCTCCTTCCCTTCGGCCCCTGTTGAGAGAGCGAGGGCATTTCTCGGCCGGAGGAAAGCGGTCCCTGCACTTGAACAGCACTTATTCGAGACACGGTCCCCTCACTTCATTTCCTTTTCCCCCCTCGATCTCCTTTCCTGCTGTTTTTCTTCTAATAAAATATGTTACTGAGAACTCGAATATTTCTTTCATCTCCAATCAGATGATCACAGCTGAGTGATTTCTACCTCATGCAACTCATCGTCGGTGCGTTCCGGGGTAACCCCCAGATTTAGCACAGCTAGCGCTCTCCCGCTGCCTCTGGCGGTGCGGGCACGCAGAACACAGAGGCTTTTGTTTTATGACAGCGGCTCCAGGCGGCCCGCCGGGCGCGCAGCGGCAGGCAGCCCGCTCCCTGGGGACACCGCGGCTCCGCTCCCGCTCCCTGGGGACACCGCAGCTCCGCTCCCGCAGCCCCGGCACCGGCGCCCCCGGCGTGCCCCGCGCGGCGGAAGCCGGAAGCGCAGCGGCGGAAGCGGCGCTCAGCTGGCGGGGGGTGTCGCAGGTGAAGCTGGGAAGCGCGGAGCCATCTTGGTGCCCGCGCCGGGCAGGGACGGGACCCGCCGGGGCCGCGAACCGCCGGGGCCGCG
>VWZT01003779.1:635280-829841 GCA_013397055.1 Pachycephala philippinensis | reverse complement strand
CCCCGCCGGTGCCCCTGCCCGCCCTCCCCTCGGTTCCTGCGCCGGGAGTGAGACAAGCACAACCTCAGGGAGACCCGGCCCTGCGCACAGACACCGGCGGTCCCCCCGCGGGAGCCCCGGAGGAGGAAGCCGGCCCCTTCCCTCGTCCTGCAGCGCCGGGAGCCTTCGGACCCTCCGTGTGCCCGGCGGGCACCTGTCCCGCCTGGAGGCAGCTCTCATGGACTAACCAGCCCCCTCCGCCTCAAGTACATTCTGTGGACATAAGCATTTTTTAACTTTTTAAAGAACTTTTTTTTTTTCCCCATGGAATTTTTACGAGCTGCCCCTTAGTTATTTCCTGCTTCTCCCACCTCAGACAGCGCTGACTTTGTTTTTTCCTGGTACTGTAGTATGGGGATCAAATCAAAACCGAGATTTTAAGTATTGCAAGAGCCCTCAAGTCCATTCACCTGTTAAAAGTGAGCAGTGCTGTTCGTGTCTTTCTTCTTTTCCCCCACGTCGCCTGTCGGATGTGATGGAACTCATGTTCGCAGAGTGGGAGGACGGGGAGAGGTTTTCATTTGAAGACTCCGATCGCTTTGAAGAAGACTCTCTTTGTTCCTTCATCTCTGAGGCAGAGAGCCTTTGCCAGAACTGGAGAGGATGGAGGAAGCAATCGGCTGGACCCAATTCCCCCACTGTCAAAATGAAAGGTGAGGTCACCCGGTTTCATTGGGATGCTCTTTGGATTCGTGGAAGTTGTGGGGCAAGGGGGATGGTAGGTGAGGAGATCTGCAGAAGGAAAGTCAGAGCAGCAGAGAATTCCTATGTAGGATTCATTGTCGGGATAATTTTTGACCAAAGATTGAAACTGTAAGTTCACCGGGGTTCTTAAGACAGAGCTGTCTTTCAGGTGAGTTTTCACCTGCATGCACTCGTGGTATTGTGGTGCTGCTCTTCTGAGTAGATTTTGTGGGATTGCTCTTGGAAACCTGCAAACCGCTTTCTACGAACAAACTGCAGACTTGGCTGAGAATAACTGCATAGGTTCCCACATGCTTTGATTGAAGTACACTAAGATTTCGTAGAGGTTTTTGTATCTTCTATAAAGCTACTCATGTAAAGCCATGTAAGCCATCATTGCATACATCAGTCCATTTGCCTTGTCTGATTCTTGGCATTTCTCGTTTTTCTGGTAAAGTAGCTCTTTCTTTTGCAATAGTGTAGCAAGAGGGCCTTAACACTGTCACAAAGAAGTCGGCTAACAACAGTGTGCCTGCTTCAAGAGTTGTTTTATTTCCTTTCTGCTGATAGTAATTTATATTTTTAATTAGCATATAGTTGTTAGCTCTTTGCTTGATTTTTTTTGTTTCTCTTTAACAAGACTTGGTATCTCTATTATTCTACTGCATTGTGACCCTGGAATTCAGGTGATGTTTGCACTAAGCAGAGCCAGATACACAGTTAACAGAAATTACACAAGCTCTTTCTACTTTTCCGTTTATCTCCTGTTTCTTCAGGCCAGTGTCAGTACTTTTCCTGTTATTGCTGATCTTTGTAACCATCACCTGCCTCATTGATATCTCCCTATCTGGAACTGCAAAACTTTATTCTCTTCTGAATATTGGCCTGACATGAACAGAGAATGCAATTTATATTGAATTGAGTTGGAATCTGGCCATGTTGCACTATGGACAGGTGTTCAGTTTTCACTGGTTTAGTACCAGAAAGTACACTTTGCATTAACCATAGGCTTTCCAGAGCAGATTAAGTTTTAAATTCTGCTGCTGTAAAGAAGGGGAACTGTGTTGGTGTTTTTAAAAGCTGTGAATCCTGAGATGTGGAAATAAGCATTATGCATAAGGCAAATCATATATATATATATCTATATCTATGTCTGTATCTATGTATTTATCTTGTGTTTTGCTTTAAGTCTTACTGCACGTATTAGCTTGCTGGAAAGGAGCTGAAGTTTTAAAAACGTACTGGTGTGGAAAGAAAGACATCTCTAGTTTGGCAGAGGTGTATGGAATTGGTTTGTATGGCTCTGCAAGTCGGACTGGTGTTTGCAAAGGTGATTGGTTTTTTTCAATTTTAAGATGCTTTTAGCCAACTTTTCTCCACTGTATGAGTGCATGTTCTTCTGGGTCTTGACCTAGTTCCTTGAACTCTCCTGACCGAATTGAATCAAGCAGCAGTTGCTCTCTCTGCTGTCATCCACTTGTTGCATTAAAGGTACTTCAGTAGATTGTGCGTATTTGCAATCTTCAGGCTCTTTTCTGACATGTAAAACAGAGCTAACATATCACAACAATAGCTAACATTGTTGTGATTACTGTAATTATTTACCTCGTATTGAGATGTTGTTGTTCTGGGTTCTGCAGACTTGCATAGGCAAAGCTTTTATTGCTTGGATTTGGTTCATATATTTCAGTCTTTATCTGTAGAGACACCTAATTCCTTTGTATGACAGTCTTACTTTAACAGGAGGGATATTTTGAAAGGATACTGTTGCCTCCTTTAAGGCCCTTGCTGGCGATTCCCAGGCTCTGGTCAGAGTTATTTTGAGAAGAATGTGAATGTGGATTTGTGGCCTAAATATAATTATTTATTCATACTATGAAGTCACATATGATACTACCAATATAGAACAGTTGCAGGTACTTTACTGTACACACTAAGTTCCCAGTAAGTCTGGTCTGACATGAGATCTGTCATTGTCTGAATCTCCTTGGATTTCAGAACTCCTGTACCAATTTTGTTATTTTTAATACCTCTTCTTGACAGTGTTTTTAAGTCAGAAAACACAGTTTGTATTCAGAACTTGCTGGGTCCTGAGGTTGTCGCTTGTAGTGAGTCATTTCAAATATGATAATTCAAAACTGAGCTGTGTGTTTTTATTTTCACAGTTTGCCATTTTACTGTGTCCTGTTGCCTATGCAAACAAAAAATGAAGTTAGACACTAGGTTCTTCTGTTAAATGCTGAGAGAAAACAAGAGGTACTATATTCTGTTAGTCTTTTTCTCCAGTTTGGAGCTCAGCCTGTGTTTTGGTGTGGAATTAGTCAGACAAGTTATGTAATAGAAAGGATTTCTAGCTTTTTCAATTGTTTTTAGTTTGTCCTTCTAAGTTTCTAATTCTTCATTAATTGGTTCAAAGAGAATCCCCCTGAGACTGATGGAAGTGCCGTTGGCTGGCTCTTAAACAAACAAACAAACAAACAACCTGCACACACACCAGTTATGGCTTTCTTACTTTTTGCAAGTTTTTATTTTCTTCTTGGGTATTTTTAATATTACTGTCATGCTTACTAGAAATTTAACAATAAGGCTTGGAGTAGCTTGTTGCAAATATACAGTGTTCACTGCAGAGGATTGCCAGAAAGATGAGTTATTCACTTGTTTGTCAATCACCCCACTGGTTTGCTAGAAAGATGATGGGAGGGGGGGAGAAATGTTTGAGTTTCTCTAATACAATCCTTGGAACTGATTTCTTTATAAAATCAGGTATCTTGAGTACTTACATCAGAAAAATAGAGTTGTAATTAGTTGATTTTTCACTCATTTAATTTCTGTTATGGTAAAGTCCTCCTTATGGTCTTCCTATATTACACTCTAGAAAGGAATTTCCTCCTTAAATGTAGAATTGCCAATGTGAAGAAGGAATGCATTGTGTCCACTTCATGGAAGCCCTTAGATTTTGAAACTACTCTCAATCTCCACTGATTCACCTGCACTGAAATCCTGGAGGAAACCTGTCAGTTTTGGGAGTACCGGGAGTCCTGTCATGGTTTGGAATGTTTGTTTTAGGAATGTCTTGTTCTCTTGTTAGACTGCCTTGATTGCTTGCTTTACTCCTTGTGGTTTTAATTTTGAGTGGTGTAATGCTTCTAACTGGTATTTGACCATTCATTACCTGTATACATCATTGATCAGAGGCTTTCAGTGCACAAGCAGACAGAGGATTCTGCGCTGAGGTTAAGGTGAATGGATGTTTTGAAATACAATGTCCTTGTGGTGTGTTCAGAACTATCTGGTTCTTAGAGCTGGTTTATAACTCCAACTCTTTTCTTACATACCAAATTACAGTCCACCAATTTGTTACCCATCTGCTAACGAGTGCACCCACTTGCTTTTTCTCTACTTTTCTGGACAGTCTTTTCTTTCCCAGGAACCATTATGATCCTCTCATGCTCTTCTCGCTTTTTAAAGCAATTGTATTTTTCCTTGGTAATTGAAGTAGGTGTAGTCTTTCTGCAAATGTTTTATCATCTGTTATCTTCACATAAGTATTTTTGTGATAGAATTTTTAAGAATAAATGTTCAAGTACACTCATTATCTCTTCAAACCCACTGTGGCTTTGTTTCTTCCTGAAAGCTTCTAAGCTCTTTCCCACCCTTAGTCCTTTGTTTTGCAGTTTCTGAAGCATAAATATTTACCAAACACTTAAGAAGCTGCCATTAAGGCTGTAGGATTGTTAAATAGTGTCTTCACAATAGATTTATTCATTTTATATTTATTCATTCACAGTGGATTTGGTTGGAAGTGTGCTGATGGGTTGTGTTGAATCTGTTTTCAGTAGGCAGCTAGTGAGAAAACGTAACTTTTTTCCTTTCCTTCACTGTAAGCTTGAACTACTGTATACTGTATTGCAAAACCCCCTCAGACCTGACTAAGAATTGATGCGGGTAGTGCTCTCTTAGAAAATGTTCTTATTCTCCAGCCCCAGACAGTTTTTGTTCTTTCAAACTGTTAGCAGCACCCACAACGTGAAGTTTTGGGCACAGTGCCTCAAAAGTACAAGCTGTATAGAGAAAATCATTGGCAGAGAATATACAGAGCCTGAGGTGAAGATATGATCAGTTTAGAGATCAAAGCTGGAGCATTGTCTATACTGGTAAAATGACAGTGACTGATTTTCATTAATTTATACAGGAAAAGAATAAATGGCATAGAAAGCACTGCTTCTTCCTCAGGACTGCCAGTAACTAAGAAATTAAAGTTAACCCTTGTTCAAGCAGTAACTTCAGAAAACAGCAGGAGGAATATTTAGTCTCTTTCAAATTCATAGTGTGCTCTTCAGACTCTCGGTCTTTTCAGAGAAGAATGCTGGTATCATCCCAAAGTATGGCCACTCTTTGAGCCTGGTGAAGCTGGAAATGGAGACTCGGTGGTTTGCTCCTGTTCTGTTACTGGCTATTACTGTGTATTACAACTGATTTTTTCTTTTCCTACTTTATTTGTGCCTCTGCTATTAGGAGAAAGATTATGTAGTCAACTCACACTTCTGGGAGGTACAGGTGTAGTATGTTTAGTTTGTTGTGTTTTCCAATTTAATACAACACATGACAAATCTGTTCTACTTCAAATGTATCTGTTATAGTACATCCAACTTCATTAGTAAAATGCCAAAACAGTAACTGTTGAGCAAAGGTGTTATATGTCTCCCTAGCGAGTTTCTTTATAGAAGCAACAGAATTCTAAAGATACAAATGTTGATGAGAAGATACAAATGTTTGTGAAATAAGCAGAGATCAGCTGTCCAAAGAGTAACGGCAACGTGAAAGTTAGGGCTTAGCTGCTAGTAGAAGATAGGCTTCTCTGTATCTTCTCATCCTAGTAAATGAATTTCACCCACTCTCGTACTCTAATCCATCGCTGGTGATGATGTTGATTTGCTATGGAGCAGAAGCAAAACTGCAGGCTGAGGGAGGGACTTAGTGCCTTATAATAAATACAAGGTATAAAGGGGACATTGGTTCATTGTTGCTGAAGACAGCACAGAGAAGCTGCATAGACAGTGGTTTGTCAAGACTGATGGGCATGATTAAGTGCACGGTTTCAGACCTGGGATGTAGATTTCAGAAGCTGTCTGTAAGTTTTTCCTAAACAAAAAGGTGGCTTCACAATGCACTAATACTTCTGTCTTTTGGAAGAGCAACAAATTGAGAATGATTCTCACACATTTGTCTCTTAATTTGCATTTTCCTGTGCCTTTCAGAGATAATTAAATGTGTGTATCCCTCCCTTCAGAAATGGGTACTGAAGAAACCACTAAAGAAGCTATCAGGAAAAGATACTTTTTTACTACTGGGATTTTAAATTGCCATTGCAGTTTTGTCTCTCCTGTGGTTTTTTTGGCCTTTTCCTTTAGTTAAGTTTCTTTTCCCCTCCCAAAAAGTCTTGCTCATTCTTTGCTTGTTTTAATGTCTTGCCTTTCTACGGGGAAATGTTTCATTTTCTTTTGTCTCATCTTTCTACTCATGTTTCTTCCTGGTTTCCATGGATTTTTCTTTTTGTGTTTATTTTCTCTTTCCGTTCACCTTGTGGAGATCCTTGTGTTGCTGAATGACCGGAATCACAGAGGCTCTGTTTGCAGTTCAGGCTTACTGAAGCTACAGGGGTTATTCTTTTCCATGGAGTGTTTACCTCTGGGGGAGCAAGGATAAGGATTCAGGTTTGAGCCTAGACTCTGAATTGTGCTCTGCCTTTGTTTCCTGTCCCTTTCTTTATCTCCCCCTTTCCCTGGTAGGGATTTTTCCCCCGAGCTGATGAGTTCACAAAGTGATGGGAAGTTTCAAGAAGCCAGGCAGGCTTGTCAATAGGTGGAGATGTCCTCCTGGCTTCATGAGTTGTGCTGGGCTCTTGTACAATCTGTGCTCCTCTTGCTCTGGTTTGGTGTTGTTTCTAGTCACGGTATAGTGAAATGATCTCTATGTTTGAAAACCCATCAGTTAACTGTGATTTAAAATGCAAGTGTACAATTTTGGAGTTCCAGTTCAGTTTGAGGAACAGCAACAAATCCATAGCATAACCTATATGCAGAAAAATAGCACCTTTTATGCAGTCTATATTTCTTTAGTGAGAAAGCAAGAAATGAGAAGTCAACTGATCAAACTTAGGAAAGTCTGTTTAGAGGTATTTATATACCCAAAGTAAAAATCAATCAGCATATGAGTTGTGGGAGTAAAACTCACATGGTGACTTGTGGCCAGGCCTCTTTTTTCCCCTCTCTGAAGTCAATCTCTGTTTTGCAGTCTTTTAAACAAACACACAAAACCCCTCTTCTCTCCCTTCCCCAGCAATACCTTTGAGGGAACAGAAATGGACATCAGTGATTTGAACAGTGTCTCTTTTGTCAGTCATAAACCAGGAGCAAAGAGCATCTCCTCTTAAATATTCTGTGTCCTAGGTAATATACAGTACTTTGTTCTGGAGGAAAAAAGGGAATGTACCGTTTCAAGAGGTGTTTACATACTTTAATGAACTTCTGGACTAAATATTTGTCTATTTAGAATATCAATAATTGATTTGGAAGCTTTTGTTTGTTTGTTTTTCTATAATAAGAAACATTTATGAAAGTCAAAACCTATTTATTCTTTAGTTCTTAAAGTTGAATAATGTCTTTAAAATTTCATTGCTCCTTTTAGACCAACAACTTTATGTATCAGCTATCTAAGTGTAAGACTGCAAAGCAGTTAAAAGACTAATATAAAATAGTGTCATGGCTAGAAGTTATTTTTTCAACTTTATTTTAACACACTTTATCTATATTAAGCTCTTTCCTCCCTCCTCCTGTTTTGTAACATCCTTCTAAACCCTCCAAATGTAAAATTCAAAGCACATATGTGTCAACTAGCTAAAGTACTACATTTAGAATTTTATTTTTTTAAACATTAAACAGCTGTGGTGTGTAATGTACAAAATACTTGAAATACTGATTTTAATTTCAAAATACCATATCACACATTTCTAAATTGCCTCCTCTGAAGCTGTGTAGTCTTGAGCAGTAAGTGTAAGATTACCAATCAGACGATTCTTATTCTTCTCATAGTTTGTGTGTTCTTTGATGCATCTTTTCTTCTTTGTTTCTTCTTTATTTCTGGCAAGGCTGTGGGTAGTTGTGTAGCATTTTTAACAGAAAGGACTGAAAGTGATGTCTTTGAGCACATTTCTTCACGTGCTTTAAACATTTCAGCAAGACTTGTGGAAACTTTGCTGTTTTGATTATTTTTAGTGCATCTATATTTGCTTCCATACAGCTGGAAACGTACTGTCTTTGAAAAGAGTGAAACAATGGAGCTCTGCCAGGTTGCAATATACCTATTAATTAAAATCTTCTGGAATTGTGTATTTTGAGAAAAGTGATGCTGTGAAAAGTACCTGGTTTTAATAAAATATTCCTTCTATGATGAATCACTATTAGTGTTTCTAGATTGCTGGGGAAAAAAAAAAAAATTATGGAAAACGAAGATGTCAATATTTACCAGTATCAATTAGGCAAAAACTGAATATGTTTAAGCTGGAAAAAGCTATGTGTTGATTTTTTCTGTATTTACCTAAATCTGCTGGTGTGGGAAGAACATTGGAAGTTAAGACATTCTCCTTCTGTAGGAGGAAACTGAAAAGATTGCAGGAGTAGTGTCTTTAATCAAAATCTTAGCATTCTCATTCAGCTGCTGCAAGTAGGGGGACCTGAGTATTATTTCTTGATGTCTAAGTGACTTTTTTTGCCTGTATTTTGTCTGCTAGGTTTATCTTGTGACTGTGAGACATATAATAGGGCTTTCAAGCTTCTTTTTCTTGTGGGATAAAAATTGGCGTGTAAAAGAAATGGAAAGGATAAATTGATAAGATGGAGAGAGGAAGAAGGATATATTCTTCTCACCTCAGAAGAAATCCTGTCCCTTTGTGGGAGAAAAGCTGGATGCTGGAGGGGAGAATATAGTTCAGAGAATGAACAAGAGGGACCTCAGAGACCAAAACCAATATAAAACAAGAAGTCCACCTTTTTTTACAAAAATATAGATAGGTAGCATGAGAAAAGAAATATTACCCAGAATTTGTCTGCAAGCAGTGAGTCTTTACAGGGAGGCATCCAGGGATACTTTTTCTCCCAAGTTAAGACATTTATGTGGTGACTTATTTCAGCAGTGGGCAGGTGAACACCTGGGCCACTGATTCTGGGTGCTTCCTCTGTTCAGAGATGAAAAATTTAAGCAGATGGTCATCATTCTTTGCTATCCAGAAATACTGGTAAACATGAATAATTCATTGATGGAGACCTGAGTATGAAAACACCAATGTTTTAAAATGCAGTTAGTATTGCTCCTACCCCCAACCCCCCTGCAGATAAACTAGTGGGAAAAGTTAATTGTGGCTTTTCTGTTCATTAGACTTGAGATCCCTAAAGATGCTGCTTTGAGTATGTCTCCCCAGTCAGAAGGAAAGAAAAAGTGAGTCCTTAAAATAAAAGTAGTCAAGATACCATCTAGACTCTTTCTTAGAGATATTCATTAAAATAATGCCTGTGTGCATTTGAGCCGTTCTTGGTGGCATCTTGTCAGTGAGTGTGACAAAACAAGATCCTTTGTTGAAGTACAGAGAAGTTTCTGAACCTGTGAATATTGGGTATTTTATGACCTTATGGAACCTGTCCATGTCTTGTTTCATGTTTACTGCTCTCAGTATATGCTCACATTTGCCTGACTTTGTGTATCACCAACTGTGATTCTTGAGACTTGTTCTTCAGTATTTTTATTTTCTTTTTAATATCCCTGTACTGGAATATTTATTTGGTAAAATCACCTCTGTCTCATCCTTTGGAGAGGATGAGGTCTTGTTAATCCATGTTAGAGGCTAATTGAATAGCTTGATGATGGCTTGAATGCCCAAGTTCCATGCTTTTAGGAAATGATTGCTGATATAAAAATACTTGGTAAAGGTTTGACGTTTAAGCTTCATGGTAGTCCTGCAGGTAGTATGTAATTAATAGGTGTACAAGTGAAATTACTGTTTTTTCTGAAAAGCTAATACATTTGTGAAGTCTACAGGGCATCATTTAGTAATTCTTCTGAGCTCTTTACAGTTCCTGTTGCATATTGCATGTAATTCCATTTCTTACCTCCTATTTAGGTCAGTGAATGCTGAGATGGGAGGAAAAAAGAAATGTACCTGGTAAATTTGTTTACCAGAGATCCAGATGAAAATATTTGTAACTTAGGCCTTTATGCATGTCTTGCAGTGAAGGTGTAGTTGTATTTGACCTAGAATGTCTCAAAGTTTCATTGACTACTTGCTTGCATTTAAGCAGTTGTGCATGGGGTCAGCTAAGCTGCTTATCCTTCTCAAGGGTAGGGAGTTAGTTTTGCCTGTCTAGTAATGAATAGGAACTGTGCTCTGAGGAGTTTTTCAGAAGATGGTTGACTTTGCTTCAGTGTTGTGATGTTGGAGAGATCTTGGGAGATATTATTCATTTGCCTATTGAAATTTGTGCAATGGACTGCAGTTAATCAGTGCCTCGCAGTTTTCCAGGGATGCTTTTGGTATTATTTTTTGTGCACTGAAAATAATAGACATGCTTGTAACTAACTCCTCCTCTGTAAACATTCTGCAGATGCCTGCTTGCTTCCTATGTGCCTTTGTACTCAGTTTTGTTTTGCCCATTTTGTTCTCCCTACAGGTCATGTGAGGAAAATGGAAGGGAGTTTATTTATTGGTAGAAGAGGGACTTCTCCAGCTGTAGGTCATTAACAAATGATCAGATGAATGCTTTACCTTGAGTAAGAGAAAATGTAATTGCTAGGGGCTGAGAGCTTAAGGAAGCCTGTGTCTGGCAGGGGTGTTCAGGCTGGCTGGGGACTGCTCTGCAGCACCTTGGAACTGTGGTGGGAGAACCTGGAATTGAAGGACATTGCCGACTGAGCTCTGTAACCTCCCATAAAGCCACAGACCAGAGGTTAGATTTGGGGAGATTTTTACAAAACCAAAGGAGAGAGAAAGGAGTCGGGTAAGATTTTTTTTCAAAAGCATTTAGATATCTAACTTCTTTTGACTTGCATTTATGAAATAGATATTTAAACCTCTAATGGTTTCCAGTTGGTGATATTAAGAGGTGAACTTCTTTTAGTTCCTGACAGATATTAATTTTTTTTTTTACTCGAGGTGAGAATGCCTCAATCTTTATCTATTCTTTTCAGACAATAACTTTCCCATCAGCCCCCCAAAAACTGGCATCATGTCATGCTGATACATTCAGTAAATGCAGCTCTTCAGTGTTTGCCAGTGCATTTGTTTGGAGGCCAAGTGATACTGTTCTGGAATTTATTTAGACAAATGAAAAAAGCTGGTTAGAGATTAATTTTACATGTTACACTTAAGGATGGTTACCAATGGTAGAGAACAGCACAAGAAATAGTAGAGTTGCCTGGTGTTTTGTTTAACTTCCTTCTGTATCTGAAAACATATCACTACTTCTTGATAGAGATTGATTCTCAGCTGTGGTGAAGTCGGACTTTTGATTTATATTTGTGTTCCATCATCTACATTCAGAAAAATAATTGGTCTCTGTTGGTCTCTGTAGCCTTTTTTTTTTTTTTTGTCATAGGCCACTGGAGATAATTTTGATTTCTGAGCTTTTAAAATACCTTGTGTGGGACAGGAGTGGGAATAACTGGTAATACTGAGCCTTGCATTCAGGAGGCAGGAGCTGTTTGATGTCTGTGCTCTGAATGCACAATCCTGGTTGTGCAGAATGCTTTCTGCAGGGGGTGAGAGAGCAAGGAGTAACAGTGCAGGGGAAATGACTTGCCTGAAGCTAATCTGCTTCATCAGATGTAGAGTTATTTTGAATGCAAGCTGCCCAATTTGTCATGAAACCTTGGCCAGCACTGGCATAAATGCAGTGTTTTGTAGCACTGTCTGTCTTGCTTTACAAAAATCTGCTGTTTATTTTAGGATTTCTAACAGCTGTCGGTTGCTTGCCCAGGCTGCTCTTTTTATGAAGTGAATTTTTTTTTTTTTAGGGAAGGAAATGGAAAGGTTTGAATTAAGAATTTTCTTGTCTGAATTTCCAGAGGAGGTTGTCAAGTTGTGAATGCTGCATTACCTGACTAATACTGGTATTACAGGTTTGGGATCTCAGTCATGTTAGAGGAGGTGATAGTTGAAAAAACCCCAATAGAATATTCCAGTTTCATCAAGACAACCTTGTGCAGATTTTCACAGTTATTACATAGGATTAGCAATGGAATTAAATGGAAAAAGCACCTTTCTGATCTAGATTTGAGTTGTGTTTGAAGAGGTCCTTACGTTTTCTCAGAGCAGATGTTTTCTGTGGGTGCACTGTATGCACGATTTTGAGCCATTAGGCTGAACATAGGTGAGTAGGATCTTAGGACTTCAAAGCAGTGATGGAGGAATATGCTGGTGTTTCTGTCCTAAAGTCATGAAAGCAAGTCATGGATTTTTCCCCTCCCTCAACATATTCTTTGTTACTAAATGTAACTTGTAGCTTTCTACATTTTCCTTGAACTGTAGTCCTGAAGATGTTTTTAAAGTGGTTTTCTTCGTAGAGATCTGGTTTCTAATATAGTATGAATGTTGTAGCTATGATGCTTTAAGGACATAAGAGAGCTTTTTTAAGACAAGAAGGGAAATCCATTCTTCAGCCAGCTGAGTGTAGAATAAGTTTTCAGATGTGCACCTCTTTAAATTCTTAGTGTGTTGGAAATCTTGGACCTTAAACACACATTGTGCATCTTCTGAGTTTTAGTTCTCTGGTCAGTTATCGCTTACCATTATAAAACCTCACCACCTTTCTTTTTTTAGAGCTTTTTTTGTCTCATGAAGTCTTGTGAAAGTGTTACCAGGAGTTGGCATGCCACTGGAACACATAAAGATGTAACTTTAAAAATAATAAGATAAAGATAAAATAGTTTTAACTCAGTCTAATATTGAAACAGCAGGAGTTGTGCTGAGTGTGGGATTCTTTCTCTGTTAGGTGCTCAGGTTCGTTAGCAAAAACTGTTTTGAGGTGCAGTCTCTGTGATTGATGTTAGCACTGTGGTGATGCCATTTCTCCACAGGTGAGCAAAGTTAAGTCAGTTGGTTTTCAGCTGTGGGGTTTTTTTAGCTCTGTATGCATTCAGAGAGTGAATGTAGAAAACCATCGTGAAATGGGTTTGTCAGAAATGTGCAGAAGGGAACTGCAAGCCTTAACAGGTTTAAAACTACTGACACTTGAAAAACCCCCCACCCACTCACTCCTTCTAAATCTGCAGTCAGTTGTATTCTGCAATTCTACAGGGCTTGTGTGCAAATAAAACACAAGTGTTGTTTTTCTGATATTTTAATGTATATGAACGCCTGCCTTATAGAAGGAACTAATTATAGCTTCCTAAACTATCTTATTCTTGGAAGAAGTCATGATGCCAGGAGATATGCATATGCTGTCAGCCAAATAATGCACTTCTCTTATCCTGAAGGGAAATCCAAATCCAGCAACCAAAAGATAATTTGAGCTGTGGAATATTTAGACTTACACATATGAGCTGTTTGTGATGTAGTGTTAAGCAGTTTTCAGAAATTGAATTCAGATGAAATTTGACTCTGCTATGGCTTTTGCTGCAGGTGGCAGAGGCTTTGTGGGTGAATTGGACACCCTCCTGTGATAAAATTACCCTTTTTGCATTAGGTTAAAAAAAGTGCCATTCTTAAAATGTTGTGATGGCTGTAATGGAATTTGTGTAGTAATAGTTGCTGCAGTTTGTTAGTTAAGTGTGAAGTTTCCAACTCTGGACTGTAATCTGCCCATCTGGGATCTGTAGTTTTAATGGTTTGTGGCTATAAATCTCATCAGTCTTATCCAGTAAATGCTAATGAAAGAATTATGTTGCTTATTCATCTTTTCAACTGTTTTGTACATAAAAATGTCATTGTGTGGCTTAGGGCTGATGCAGGCCTCCCCCAAATACTTTTTGCTTTCAATGTGGTCTTATATCTCTGCATTTGCAACTCATTGACATAATTTTCAGTGTCATTTCACTGCTGCAAAATGTTTATGTGATCAGATAGAGTTGCATAACTCTCGCTGAGGAAATAAGAGGTATAAGAACGTCTTGTAAACACAGATCCCATTAGGGTTTTAGTACTGTTAGTAAGCTTACGGGGGTAGTAGCAATGGAGAAGGAGGAAGATAAAAGCAAATAAGAGAAGCAGATTTGTTCCTAAATTTAAAAAAACCCAAATTTTTAGTTGAGATATTTACAGGCAGTAAGAAGGGTAATGTGCAAATGGAATGAGTGAATTGCATGGATGTAAAAACAAAACCAAATAATCCTGATTTTTTTTTTTTTTTGTTTGATTGGTTTTTTTCTTGTGAACAAATTAATATACGTGTGATTCAAACTGCATCTTGCTTTGTTCTCTGGAGCATTTTGCTGATTTGTTGATCACTTAGTTCTCTCTAGGAATATTTTTTTGGTTATTAAAAAAAGTGTATACGTGTGTGTGTATATAAATACTTTCATTCCTCTGTGGTGAGAATATCATCCTGCCATACAAGCCTCTTGGAGAAAACTGTATTTTTAGAGTTTTTCCTGTGGCTAATTGCCTGAAATACTGGAGGGTTGCATTACAGTGTCCTGTCCTTGCTGCCTTTGCTAGATCATTTGCTTAGTTGAGCTTGCTTGTCATGAGTATGTGGATATTTTAAAAGTACAGAAACATTCAGGGAAAACAAAACCAAGGGAGCCCTCAGGTCTGAATGTTCCCTCTAGTCTGTGTTCTGAGCAAGCTTGATTAACAGTAAATCAGCAGCATTTGTAGCATCCTATCTCCATCACTTGATCCCTATTCTTGTCTTGTCTAACCCTCTGGATCTGTCACAGTGTGTGAAAAACTCACACAGATGAATACCACCAAAGGCTGTTGTTCTCCATTCATTGTTACAGCTGGCTTTGTGAATGCTGAGGTGTTTTGCAGGGAATTGGTTTGCCATGGACAGTATCTGAGAAACAAATAGCTGAAACCTTATTGTAACTTGGTACAGCAAGTATTTCAGTGTAGGGGAGTTACTTATTTTCTTAAGATTGATGCTGCTCAAATAGTTGGGGATTCAGGAACCTGTATCTTCACGTTAGTTTCCTTACCCTGTAAAAGAAAAACTTCCTCTTTTTAGCAATACTGTGTTTTGCTTGGTTTTTCTTACAAGGAACGTTGTGGGTTTTTTCCCTTTGTATAAAATGGCATGGAATTACTAATTTGAAGCAGGGAAATTGAAGACACCTAATTGAAGACAGCTGTCAGTATTTGAATATTGCATTGTGTCTTCTGGTTTTCAGATGCCTCATTCTGCTAGCATTTAGTCAAGCTAGACTACGACTGGGTGCAGATGCAGCTCCCTGTGTCCACCTGCCAGGTTCTGACGTAGGAGGGCCTTGGTTCAGCTTCAGGGTCTTCACCCCTTGGCTTGCCTCTTGATTTTGTTCCCTTGTGCTGTATTTGGGGCAAGGAAGTGTTCCTGTTCTTGGTGTCTGCTCAGTGCTTGTGGCTGCTGGGCTGCCATAAGAACACCCAGCAGCTCCAGTTGAGCTGGAGCAGTCTGTGATGTGTGTGTGTGTACACCTTGAGCACCACTGAGACCAGCTGTGTGATTTGAAGAGATCATCTGCAACTGAGAGATTGATGATCTTTTGAAGGGAAATGAATCCCTAATTGTAAGTACCTGAATACAGGCCTGAAAGAGGGCATCTTGAGTGAGGTTTTTCTTTTATCTAATGTGCTTTATTGGATGGTCTACTCTCAGCGTATGTGTAGCTAATCTTTCTTTTGCTATATGATGGAGCTTCAGAGCTGCTCCAGCAGTTCATCTGTGAGCCCTTACAATGGAAGTTCCTCATGCTGTTCAATTTAGTTGCACTCTTTTATTCCAAATCCTCTCTCCCCTAACTTTGACCCATTTTGGTATGGATGTTTAAAGGTAAATAATTCAATTGTTTTAAGTGCTTGTGTGTTACCTCTCTTTCTTTTGTATTTTTAAATTTATGTTAGCTATTTCAGTTGTGTTTTCATGTTAAGTGTTTAGTTTTCTTCTAGAGCTTGGTGGTTGTGGTCCAGTACTTCATATGTTCCAAGTCTTACAGGCACAGAGTAGCTGAGAAATCTCTTCCACTTAGGTGAAGAACTTTACCTCTTTGAAAACATAGTATCCTCTTTGAAGCTTAAATTTAATTGTACTTAGTCTGATTTACTCCCAATATTGTAATCCCAAGACTGTTCAAAGATGCCCTTAATATTCCATCATCTCTATGTATTATGTACTAGTGCATTATAGATGGGCTCTGTTTTAATAATGTCACCTGAAATTCGGGAAATTGTATAGTAAGTATTCACTACTCATCTCACAAGTCTGTGCTTGAAAGCCACAGAGCAGCAAGCA
The DNA here is from genome assembly GCA_013397055.1 of Pachycephala philippinensis. Classification (NCBI taxonomy): domain Eukaryota; kingdom Metazoa; phylum Chordata; class Aves; order Passeriformes; genus Pachycephala; species Pachycephala philippinensis. The sequence goes on along the minus strand of VWZT01003779.1, from coordinate 813,642 downwards.
GACCCAAATGCGTCTTGTGACCCTTACTGCTTATGTAGGGTCCCTTAGGATGGTCCCTTTTTGTTGACTTTGTAGGGCTGGGACTTACCTGGGCAAAATGTTAGTGTGATAGAAAACCAACTGATGGTGGTCTATCTGTGACCCATTGAATCAGTTCTGCTCTTAATTAACACCTTTTTGAATAGGGAGCTAAAATTCATGTGCCTTGTGGATGGAACTTTGCATGAGAAATACTTTTAAAGGAAGAGAAAGGACCTTATTTTCAGACTTTTGCAAAATGCTTCTGTTACGTACCATGTGTCTTATCCTCAGTTCAGAGATGGATTTTATTTTTAATAGACACGTTGCTTTTTATAAGATGTTGATTGTGTGGTAAAATGGAAGAAGGAAAAGAAGTATGAGCAATGGCCTAAATGCTTTGAATATAATTTATTTCAAATAACAGGTACATTTTTGATTAAAAGGCTTATGTTTCATTTTGCAATGTTCACCTTGGGAAACTGTTTTTGAAGTACGTTCACGGCATTCACCATCAAGTATTACAGAGTTCAAGACAAAGGTGAAGTTTTCTGATATTTCTTGCCAAGTTTGAGCTCTGAAGGACTGTATTTCTCTGGCACATACTTCTTAAAGACATCAACTCTGAGAATAAATTTCTAGAAAGAAAAAAAAAGAACAAGAGAATAAACTAAAACCAACAGCATAATTTTAGAAGGAAATGTACAGAAAACAGTAAGGAAATAAATATTTTTAAAGAGTTAATTTAGGTATGTTATGATTGAATGAAATGCTTCCTCTGCTTGCCTGTTTGAGAATTCTCAGCACATTTTGGTTTTAAGGGATATCAGAGAGACAATGTACCACTGACTTAAGCCAAGGGGCATTTTACTGACAGGCACTTAAATAAAACAAGCAGAAATGCTGTAAGTGCATTCTACAGTAACAGTTTTATCTTTCTACATGGGAAATCCTGTAAAAAGCAATGTGTTATTTACTATTTTTAAAATGAGGTTTGTAAAATAGGTTTTGTAACACCCCTACCTACCTCCCTCACTGGTCAAGATTGAACTCTGCATATTTCCTCTTAGTTTTACTGTTCTTGCACTTTAGCTTTTGATATCAGAGGTGATTCACTTAATTTTCCTTATCTTCTTGTTCTGTATGTAGTTGTATTACTTTGTTGCTCTTTGTTACATTTAGGACTGAAGCCAGTGGGAAAGGTGAGGGGAAAGGTGGGATGGGGACCAGGGATTGCTGTAAAATCAAAGCTGTAGACTCATCTCTAAAAAGATAATGCAGCCGAACCTGCCATTTTTCTAAAGATATATATAGGAAAAGCAATGTGTCCTGTCTTTGCACTGTGTCTTATCTCTTGCTGTGAGTTTTGTTCACTTGCATTTGTATTCATTCACTTGTATGTATAGTTTATTTTTAGAGATGTGTGCCAAATGAAGGTAACTCAATGGAAATAACCTGATAACAGATACATTCAGTGTTTAGCCCAGTTGTTTTTTCTTGGTTGTGTTTAATAGCTCTTTGGTATTCTCATGGTCCCTATTCTGTTTATTCAAGCTGTTTCTTCTCTGTTTTTTGGTTACTGTGCTGAAGGAATGCTGCTAGCTCATTTTGAACATGATCTGTTTTTATGAGTAATTGTTGGCTGCAACTTATTGCAGCCTACCCTCTACTAGGAAAGGTTAAGCAACTGCTACACGTTCGTCTCTGTGTTGTAAGTCCTGCTGGCACAGATGTGGTTCTGCTGGTGAAAATGCAGGTTTGTGTGCACAGCTTGTGTTGGCTGTTTTGGGGTCAGGTGTTTTGTTGTTGTTGTTCCAGCAGGAATAATTACATCTATTCTAAAGTTTTAGCTGGTACAAAATGGCTATAAAAATCAAACCTGTAATTCACATAAAACAGTACAAAAAGGGCAGTGATAGTCCTCATCAAAGCTGCATGTTCTGTGTGGCAGTAAGTAGGTGAGGCGTGATTTATTCAGAATGGTTTAGATATGCTTGATCTTGCATTTTAGGTAGGAGATATAGATTAAACGGCTTCTCAAAATCCCTTCTGGGTTTTCTTGGTCATTTAACCTGTGAGAATTGTTTGAGGTTGCTTATGCTTTACTTGTGCCTCTATTCTCCCAAGACTGGAAATGTGCTTTTTGTTCTGGTTGGGTCATCATGTCTGCTTCCTGAGAGCAAATAGTGATTCTTGCTAGTTTTGCTCCACAATTTAACATTATCTTCTCCTTTGGATAGTTTTATCTCAAGAATTTGTCAGCTTTGACTTTACTGCTGTATAATTTTTTAAATATTAAATTTGCAGTCTTCCTTCCTGTACCTATCTTTGCTTTCTGAGCAGAAGCTGCGGTGCTTTCTCCTTTACTTTTTTAGCAGACTTCCTTTTTTCTTCCTTGCTAAAAATATTTATTATAGAACCTGAGAGTACCTTCTGTCTGTTTTATTGATAATATCTCTTGATACAAGTGGATATGAATCTACCTACAAGTAGGTATAAATCCACCAACCCAGAATTTGTGTATCCAGAAATAAACCTTTTGAATAGATTTCTCTTTGGTTAGAACTCAGATGAGAGTATTTGAAGTCTAATTTAAACACGAAAGTAGGACTGTCCAGCTGACTTTTCAGGAGGTCTAATGGGAAAAGACCCTCTGATGTTCTGAGTCATATTGCAGGTAAGATTGTCTCACCTTGGCTACATGGGTGACTACCCCCTTGAAACTTAGGGTGGTTTAACTTCTTAATTTTAGCATTTACATGTGTGCCACGGTAGCTATTGTGAATTCACTCACCCTTGAAGTATGACTGACAAGTTATTTTCTACTTTTCAGTTATTTTCTACTATTTTTTCTGCGTCTCTTTTTCCTTAAAGAAAATTCAGAATTTTAGAACAGTGCATGGTTTTATTAGTGAGACTGTTGTTTTTTCCCCACCAGGTTTTACTGCTTTCACCTTGTTCTGAAGATGTTTCAGCTGTGAGCTCTGAGTTATGCCAGATAATTGGCCACCTGTCTTCTGCTGATTACTACTAACACAGTACAGCTGATGAATCAGTTAATGGGTTCAGTGCAAAGGCAGCCTGTTACCTTATTTCACTGTGTACAGTTACTAAAATCAAGCTGACTGACTTGTGCTAGACTTGTGCTGGAGCAGATGAGGAGGTCTCATGTTGTAGCATTTCTAATCTAACCTTTCTAGAAAGAACCAGATCCTTTTAAAAAGGAATGGTAAAAAGGAATACCATCCAGGCTGCAGGCTTGCAGCGCTCAGGAAGATGTGCAGGTGTTTGACTCAGTACTGAAGTCTTTTTTTGAGCCTTTTACCTTGTAGAGGTTGTTTAGGTGTTACCTCTTTTCTAGTATTGTGTAATGAGATAACTGGATAGAGTACCTCTATAGAAGAAATGCATTTTAAACGATGTGAAATACCTCTCCTTTCACTGCTCAGAGTAATTTCCAGTATGAAAGTGCCTCAATTTGGACTTTCTGTGGTATCTACTACTACTGTAGTAGCAGGAATGATATTAATTTGACTATGTTGCACTAATTAAAAACAGTACATTTTTTAGGGAGTTATTAAAAGTAGTGTATTTTTTAGTGACTTGGTAAAAACTTTACACCTGTTCTGGCTGTCAAAAGTGTAAATGAAATGACTTTTCTGCTAAAAGCTTGTTTATCTGCTAGCTGTAGATAAAGGGACACATAATTTTCCCTGTGTTGTTCATTTTATAATCATCTCCTCTGACATTTGTGAATGAGATTTATAGCACTGTAAAACATAGACTGGATCTATAACACAGAGTAAAAGTCACTGGTGATAGAGAAACAAGCCTGATCATAAAAGACTGACTCTGGGAGAAGGAAATAGTGGCTAATGAATCTAATTTCACTGCAATAAAAACATCATAAATGTGGATGTTTGAAAACTGTGTGGTTTTTTCCATATTTATGTAATCCTTTCATTTGTCAGGTCTGCTCAGTACTGGGGGAGATGTTGGCTGCTTTGCTGTGTGCATGCACTTTGAAAGCCCCCTCCTATCCTGTCTTTCCCAGCTGTTGGGACTGGAGGGCATCTCTAGGCAGAGGGTGAGAAAGTGCTTACTGACATCAGGGCTTAGGTTTTCCTTTGATATGTTGCCTGGAGGCCGGTGGGGAGGGAAAGCTGAGGGCCAGATTGATTTACATCCTGGCTTCCAGTGGTGTTTTAGAGGCTGGTGAGGGAGACGAAGAGACATAACATCGAATATCTGAAACGGAATTCATTAGGGGTTTGGCAACAGGGTTTGGAAGGTAGGGGAACCAAGGCTGCTGTAGTGATGGGTCAGGAGGTGATCTCAGTAAAGCAGGGGCGTACTTGCAGATAAGACAAGTCTGGCATTTTGTATGAACTATAATCTAGGTCAGAGCAAAGCAGAAACATAATGGTTCTATAGCCTGATGTTAAGAGATGAAGACATCTGCAGTTAAAAACGCAAGAGGTGGAGTTAGTTCTGTAGAAAGGTGATGGTTAAATGTATTTATAAAAAGGTCTTACTGCCTTCAGTTAAGATCCTCATGAGCTCAGTGTAGTCAGCACTGCACTGACACATGAATTCCCAGTTGCTTCTCTAAAGAACTTGAGATATAAAGACAGATATATGAAAGGTGATGGTGAAGGGAATAAACCAACAAATACTTATTGAAATTAAAACCTTGTTAATAGCTGAATACTGAGTGTTGTCAGAAGCAGTCAACACTAAGGTGCCTGGGTAACCGTTCCATTGCTATTTGTGCATGTGTGTTACAAGACTTCTTTGTGTAAACTACTGAAATTCACAGGGTGTTGCTGCCACATTGTAACAGAAATGTGTGAAAAATACTTGGTTACCTTAAGTCTTTCTAAGTTCGCCTCTGCTAGGCTGATGCAGCTCTTTTGGCCAAGGACTGTTTTTTTAGGGATGTGCACCCTTGCCCTGAGGAGCTGAAAACAAACACGGAGTTGAGAGACAGCTCTACAGAAGATTTCTGTGCTGACTTTTACTATCCATCAAAAATGGTCTTGAACGTGGTGAGATAAAAGAGAAAGTGGAAGAGCTCCCTGCTTTGATCTCCTTAGCCTCTCACAAGTTTTGTTCTTTGAATGGCTAATTGTGTTTTGTTTCTTGTCTTGCTAGATGGGCTGGTGATCCCATTGGTGGAACTCTCTGCAAAACAGGTTGCATTTCACATTCCATTCGAGGTGGTGGAGAAAGTTTATCCTCCAGTGCCTGAGCAGCTGCAACTTCGAATCGCCTTCTGGAGTTTCCCAGAAAATGAGGAAGATATCAGGTAATAAATACTGTTTCTCTTTCACTGACACTTAAGAAAAGGTTCTGTTCACTTGAGGAGAATCATTGTCCTTTTTATGTCCTGTGTATTTGGTGCTTCTGTGGCTCTCACATGCGTTTTGTAGTAGTACATGGATCCATTCCTGTGATATGCTATGATACAGGGCTTTATTCTAGGGTGAGCTGCCTTGCTTATGTGCCAGGAAAACCATGTAGACGTCTAGCTTCTGTGTGTAAAGCATAGCAAAATAAATACACCCTTTAATTTGCCTCACAGTAGGCTGGCTTGTAGAGTTTTGTCCTTGTGTTAGTCTTGCGAAGTCATCTTTCCAATTTGAACCTGTTGCTGGAGTCAGAGTTTTAACTGGGCTCAGAAATTGCCAAGGGGGGCTGGCTCAGTGTGCAGTGCAAGCCTTTTGTTGGTGTAAATAGGAGAACCAGAATTTGCTGAATACATCAGTGATCAGAGTTGATATAGTCAGATAACTCTATTTCTTATGTTTCCACGTTGATTATGTGACTACATAGTCAAAGATTTTCTGCTTTTAGATCTATTTCAAAGCTTTGCTGAAGCTTTTATATTATACGAAGTCTACCCAAGTGCCTGTGCATTCAGAATTTTGTTGCAAAGTAGTGATACTAACAGGCTTTTAGAAAGAATCTTGCTGAAAGTTCTTGGGTATGTTTGTCTAAGGTTCAGGTATCATACGGGGGAGGTAATGTCAGAAGTGCTGGTGTAAGATCACCTGTTAGTGAAGAGAGCAAGCCAGCTGGTTGTATATGCTCATTATCCTGATGAACACAGATGTACAAAAACCTCATGGGAGCATGCAGATAATTAATTACTGTGGCATGCAGGCATTAGACCTTGAACTATACTGTATATAAAGGCTTATTTTTAGACTATGAATTAATTTGTATTTCAGAGCTTTAGGTTGAAATTCCTAAAAATGCCAGTGGCTATACACAAACCCAGTTAGCAAGAGACTAATGATTTTTGTGGTTGAATTGTAATGTCGAAAGGGTGGGAGAGACCTGGACTTCAAGATAGTAAGAATTTTTCAAAAGCCATGTCAGCAAAGAGGATAATCCTGTGAAGTTTCTCAAAACCAGCCTGATCCTGACCTGTTCTGTTCACCTCTTGCAGGTTGTACTCGTGCTTGGCGAACGGCAGTGCAGATGAGTTCCAGCGAGGGGAGCAGCTCTTCCGGGTGAGGGCTGTCAAAGACCCTCTCCAGATAGGTAAGAACAGTGCAGCTCCACGTCTCTAGATACTTCAGAGTCCCAAAATCATATCTGCAGTGGGACAGCAGTGCTATGACCATGTCTCAAAACAAGCCTTTCTGGCATCCTAGCTGAAACTCCCTGCCAAATGTATTCTTTGTAATGTCTTGAGCTAAATGCTGTGTTTTATTTTGGCCTCAATTGGCTCTGCTGTGAAATGGACTGAAAGGTCAGAAATGTTCTGATTCTTAATCTGTCCTAGCATTTTGCAAAAGACTGTGTGGGATACGTTTGTCTTCATAGTGCTTAAATTCTTCGTTGCTGAAGAGAACTTGACTTTCTAGTTGTCTGATCAAATGAATGCCTTGCCTAAAGTGCCTGTATGGCACAGAGGAGGTTTGCAAGGTTTATTCTTGTAGCAAAAGAGTTGTATTAATAGCACAGTAGTACTATTCATGTAGTATTTTGGCAGACAGAAATCCTTCTTGTTGGACAGTGGGTTTTATAGCTTCTCCTAGTATCTTGTTCTTTTTATGTTTTTTGGCTATAGAAGCTAATCTTATCTATACAAAGAATTGGACTCTGGATTTTTCATTAAATCCTTTGAAGCAAAGAAGAATATTGAGATAGCTTTTTCAGGGACAGCTGTTTGACCAGAAGGCATTATGTGAAATAAGTAATAGTATGTCAAGGTGGGCTGTGTCAATCCCATGCAGATTTTTTTTCTTCAAGTGTAAGCTTCAGAATCAGAATTTTGTTTGGCATGTGGGAAATGAGTCTGGTTGTAATAAGAAAAATGATAATATAAAAAACTGTATAATGTTAAGGAGGAAATTTAGGAAATTTCCTTTATTTTCATGTGATGAGGGATAGAGACTTCTGTGGGCTTGTTTAGTTACTAGAACCACTAACTTGCAGTGATGAGTGAAATGAATAAATTTAGGTAAAGAGCCCTGAGAAAGGGAATAAAAGGGACATGTACTATAAAGGTTTGGGAAGAACAAAAAGAAAAGGAAGATAGCCTTTGAGATATGCAAACTGCAAGAGACTGATGAACTGTTACCTGAAAATAGGGTAAAGCTTCTGAAAGGATATTACCTAGTCCAGTGTCTACTGTAAAAGCAATAGCAGGAATTCTTGGGAATGGAAGTGAGGTGATTCCTCATACATAAGTCAGATTGAGTTAAAACTACCTTGCATAGTGTCAGTGTGTTGTCAGTGAGACCAGATAGTAATTTTGGAATGTCAACATTGATTTGGAAATTTTGCTAAATAGGATTAAACTGACTTTTAAGGGCATTCAAAATCTCCCAATGTCATGACTGAAATGCTGAGAGAGGCCTCTAAGGAATCTGGTGAACTTCAGCAAGCCAAATGTTTGAGAGAGAGAAAATGAGTTAAAAAGCAGCTTGCTGAAATTCAGTAATTCCTGGGACTTTTACAGTGGAAAAGAGCAAAATATTTAATAGACAGTAAAAGACTGTGGTCAGCACTTTTTTCAGTAATACATTTAAAAGGTGAGGAGGTGTAAAGCAATGTACATGAACAAAGGCTGGGAATTTTAGTGCAAAACCTGTGCTTGGGGGAGGAGAAGAGTAGGGAAAAAGAGGAGGTGGTGAGAAGTAAACTTCTCAAGTACACATAGAAGCAACTGTGATTCTTGACAAAGGATTATGTGTTTGGAAGGGAAGGAAGAAACTTTGTTTAAATAGTAAGGTTGCCTTGTCCTAAGTAGAGGAACTGTATCTAATGGTGGGATTTTTTTTTCCGTGAATAGCAGCTCAGAAGCTGGGCAGCACAGGTGGGGTGAATATATTTTCAGTTGTCTACTCCAAATAACTTTGAGGTTTGTAGTTGCAGTATTGAGTTTTATACACTGACAAATGGGAGAAGAAACACAGGAAATGAAGCAGCCCTTGAGCAGGGAATCCTAGAGGTCTTTTCCAACCTCAGAGATTGTGTGATTCTTTGATTTTTTTTCGTGGTAAAAGAAGCCATTATTATAATCCAGATTTCTTACCTCGTATAGTTTCCTGTGCCATCCCACAAACAGTTGTTCAGTACAGCAAGATTGGTGTTGCAAAAGAATTAACTGGGCAGTGCTGCTTGAATTAGCATTGTCAGTGTCAGACATGTTTGTCAAGCTACAGATTGATTTGAAGCTTGTGATATGTCATGTTAAACTCCTTAAATTTAGCCTCTTTTTATATGTGTTCTTCCCTTGTTGCGTTATCAGTTAACTGTCTTCATATACAAAGAAGAATGTCGTGGTAGGAGCTTGGTAAGAGCTTATAGCTGGGATCCAGTCTTCTCTAACACCTTTTGTATACTTCTTTTTTGCAGTGAAACAGAATTGCTGCAATTCCAACTTGTGAAATGATTGATTTGCTTATGTGAAAACCAGAGCATTACTCTGAGATGCTTTTAGTATAACAGAAGGACTAGCTGAACTGTTTGGGTTGTATTATCCAAATGTGAAACATAAATTAGAACTGTATCTGGTAATAAGCAGTGCAGTCATTTTGTGTGAACGCCTTCTTTTGTTTTGAGTCTGGTCCAATTGCTAAAATGGCTGAAGAATTTGGGTGGCATTATGTGTACTAATGAAAATAATCACTCACATCAGGGAGAGGATTTGAATTGTGGTGAACAGGAGAAATAGAAAGGTTAAGTAAGGTAAGAGCAAATTCGTATTGGTATGGGGATTATATTTTGAGGAGGAAATGATGCACATTATTTTAAATGGAATTAATTTAGTAGGTCACGTGCACTCCTGAACACCATCATTTTACGATCTCATAATATCATAATAAAAACTTAGTAGTGTGGATTTATAATCTACTTCCTTGTCCTCATGATGGAGAAACTATCATCTGTCCCAAGCCATATTTTTTCACTTAAGGTAGACTGTTGGACTGGAGTTTGGTTATGACTTTGATGCCCTTGGTGCTTTCTGTGCTTCATTAAAACTGAATTCCAGATTAGCAGAGAGGTTCTGAGGCTGATGCTCATTCCTCTAGAAGGTGACTAACTGCTGGTAGGCACCTTCAAGATGGGTAGAAGATTTATGCTCCTGGTGGCCTTATCCTGATCGTATGTGTCCCTCTGGATGAGCAATATGTCCAGAGGGATATATGCAGAGGAATCTGCATTATGAGTACAACTCATGCACTGTACATGAGTCTCCATGAAGCTAAGCCTTGTTAAAGTCCTTTGTCATAATTTATTTGTTTATGATCACTGATTAATGGGACTAGATTCATTCGAGTGTTATTTCTGAAATTTCTCCTTTCCATTGCTTTTAGTCTAAGCAAGAGGGGTTTTTTTGTCTTCCGAGTTCATGATTTGTAAAAAAGAAATATTAACAAAATTGCTAGGAGGTGCATAGTTTATGACAAATGGGTAGTTTCTGAAGCCACAAAGTGATAGTAAGTGTTCAGGTTAAGTGCTGCCTTCTTTAGTTGACTGTGAAATTGTGAAAATTGATTGACTTGGAAATAATTCCGAACAAGTCACCTAGCCCAGTCTGCACTGTTGCCAGAGTTAGCACAGAAGTTATGCCTAAAATGTGTATATATAGTCTAGCTTTGACCCTGTGAACAAAACCTGACACTTTGCAGGGATGACTTTATCCACTTTTGCTTTTCTCTGTTAAATAATAGGAGAAATTAATTAATGTATTAAAAGCTGGTATTTTGGAGTCTTTTGTAACACATTATGCTTCTCTGCTAATATTCAGGCATACTTGGTTGGGAAGAAAAAAGTGCTGGAGATTCTAGATCCACATCCATCCTTACGTGGATGTTGGTGCCAGACATACCGTTTCAGTGTTTAAATGGCATATTACCTGTATTTCTGTGCTGGCTGACTATTTTTCCCAAATACCCAAAGAGTAACTCTGGACTTTTGAATTTGCACAGGTTTCCATCTGAGTGCCACTGTGGTGCCCCCACAGATGGTGCCGCCCAAGGGCGCGTACAACGTGGCGGTGATGTTTGACCGGTGCCGGATCACGTCGTGCAGCTGCACCTGCGGCGCCGGGGCCAAGTGGTGCGCTCACGTCGTGGCGCTCTGCCTCTTCCGCATCCACAACGTAGGCTCCAGCACGGCTCTGCTCTCCCCTGGGCACCGAGGCTCTCCTCAGTACAGCTCTGTGCAGCGCACACTCTCTTTAGGGAAATGGTTCTTGGCGCTCCTTTTGGTTACAGATTGTGCAAATGTCTGCTCGCAGTCGCGGTCTGCAGGCTGAATTGTCTGAGGCCCTAAACTGCAGACTGTCTTTTGGTAATGTGCAAATTGCTAAGGGTAGATACCGAGTGCCTTTTGGCCCCTTCCTGTTTCTCATTTAAATGCTAAAATCACTCATTATTTCTTTATCTCTGAAAAGAGTGGAAGGTCACCAATAGTTAGTCTTTTTAATAAAAGTCTTTGTAAGTACAGGATTTGAAAGCTCATTCTTTATGTTGTTTGATCAGAGTGCAGAAGGATAGTAATTTTGATCACCGTTGGCCTTTGTGTTCACCAGTTCGTTTTAACACTTACTGAGACAGGTAACTGTCATTTTGACTTTTAGATTTCAAGCAGTCAGTTAAGTTTGTTTTTATTTGACTGCTTTTATTCTGTGGCCTTCTATAGAGCAAGAAGTAGGCATTTTATATCCTAACCAACTTCAGTTGAAAAGGTGTAGAAGCAACATGAAATACACCAGTTGAGGGTTTGGTCTTGCATACAGTTTAATTTCCTCTGCTTTGGGAAGCTGAGAAACACAGAGGATTAAATTTTGATGATTGAAAGAAACAGAAGATTTTCTGCTGTCACAGAACATTTTACAGCTAACATGCTTATGATCAACTCCAGATACTTAAATAAGTGCTAATAACCTGCTGAAGCTTGTTAGTATTTCACAATGGACAAGTGTAACTGGCTTAAATGCATACTCTTGTGAAATAATCAGAATATTGGCCTGCTCTCTGTACTTAGGACTGGAGACTTGGCAAAAAAGTGGGTTCTGATTTGAACTCTTAGTTTGAGTTTTAAAAGGTGCATATGGAGAGTGAGGCTAGAAAACAAATTGTTATTTATATTATTTACACTCAAAGTTTGGACGCTGTGTAAAATAAAAATTGTTCTTTTGCCTCCAATCCTTTCTCCACCTGAAAAGCGGTAGTGAAAGCATTTTTGTGTTTGTATAAACTGACTTCTGACACTAGCAAGTTACAAGCCAAGGTGTATTGCTCTATGTAGACAAGACAGTATCTGAAGTATCTTTATTATCAAACTGCTCTTGACTGTGTACAGGTTAAAATTGAAGTAGGACATTTTTGTTACATAGAGTGAAAAAGGTTAAGAAGCTAGTGGCAACTTTTTGTAATCTAATTTGTTCTAAGATATGGAAAGAGATTTTAAGACAGAATTAAGAAACTCTAATGAGATAAATGAGATGGTTGTGATTCTGTGAAACAGGCCCCCACAGAGCTGGTTGGTTTGCCAGAAGCTTAAGGGATAATGTCCTATTTTAGAGGTTTGTTTGTGAAATCCGTGCCAGTATTTGTGCAATTGCTAGCAACAACAGATCTTAAGCACAGCTGTTAAAGCAGTTTCCTTGAAAAAACCTCTTAAAAACAGTTTTTATAAAGCCTAGACAGCTTATTTGCATCCTATCTGCAACACACTACATAATTTCAGAGAAAAAAAAATTGGCCCTCAAGACCGAGTGTGAGATGCATCAGCATAGCAAGTGTTTGTGACACTTCATCCATTTGGTGGACACAGCTTAATTAATGGCAGTTTGTGTCTCCTTTTCTTTCTTCAGGCATCTGCAGTGTGCTTACGAGCACCTGTTTCTGAGTCTTTGTCTCGGCTACAAAGAGACCAGTTGCAAAAATTTGCTCAGTACCTAATCAGTGAACTTCCACAACAGGTAAGTGGGGACCATCATCTGACAACTTGTTAAATTCAGTTATCTTTATTCTGGGTCAATTCATATGATGTCTTTTGTTGCAAGATAACCAGTTATTGCTATTCAGTTGTGAGCTGCTGGGAAGGCATTCAGTTCTTGCTCTTTTCAGGTTTGCTATTCTATTATCCAGCAGTTGTCTATTGCCAAGTGAAAGGTTGGAAGTGTCTTTAAAGGAGATAGAAGAGTGGTAGCTATTCATATCAGCATGAATATATGCTGAGCTTGTGAAAGATAAAACACAGTAAAGAAGTGCATGATTGTTGAAGACTTAGGGCAGCCCAAATCAGCTTGTTTCTTTTTTGTGTGTTTGGTTACCTCAGTGGAGACAACTACCCAGGTAAAGTATTGTATGTGCCTTAAGTGGGCACTTCCTAGTGCACCTAACTGGTAACCTTTGGACTTCCCCCAGTGTAGCTTCTTGGGGATTCATAAGAATCATTTAAAGTAATAGACATGAAATTTTTTTAGTCAAAGTCTGCTCTCTTATTCCTTAAATATCCATGTTGTTCGAGGTCAGGTCATTTATATCATCTGCCTAAAATGTTTGCACAAAATACACAAGAATTTTGTGATTGTGAAATGGCTGCTTTGAAAATATGAGGGCTTGGCAACTTTTTTATGCTGGTTCAGCTAAAGGAGATTGAGAAAAACTGACCTGCATGGGTATCTGTCACATTTCAGCACTGTACTCGTAATGCACTCCTCTTAAGCAGGAGTTAGATTACTGGCAGCATGTGCCTAAAATTCATATTATGGTGCTGTGCTTGGGACGCTAAGATATTTTATTGCTAAAATGTCCTCTAAATTTCCTACAGAAATACTAATCTTCTTATGAGAGGAAATAGAGGAATCATATAATATGAAAGTGATATAAAAATACTGTTTTTTTGTTGCTGAGAGATGAGCACCAGTAGTGAGTGCTTCTTGCTGCATTACATAACAGGCAAAGCTTTTTTCTCTCCTCAGACTGAGCTTTATGGCACAGTCTGGAGCTTAGTAGGAGAGGGCTTTGAAAGGCTAGTAGTGGTGGTAGTTGTTACCTGAAAAGCATGTGAGTTGTTTGCTTTCAGATATTCTGTGTCTGCTCCTTTCTGCAGGGTTTATTTCTCCTTTGGTCATGTGTACCAGCTGTACACCAGGAACATCTGGATTAATTAATTATTACTATTTTGACAGATAATCTAATGAATGCTGCCCAACAGAAAAGTTTAGAGTTTATTGGGAGATACGTCTTAACCTATGTTGTGTAATTTCTTTGAAATAGGCAAGTCACACCCCAAACTCTTTCAACAGTCTTATTCCTGGTCTTCAGGATTTCTGGGTGGAGATAGATACTCTCATTCCTTGGGACCCCGTATTTTGACTACATGATGTAGAATTAGAGCAGGCTGTACACATGATTTTATTTTATCCTTATTTCCAGTTTGTGAATGACATGGTACAGTAATATAATGCTGGATTGCTTTCAAGTGTAAGGGGATGATGGTCTATAGGAATGCAGTTAGATGTTTTTCAGAATCTCTGTAGAAAGTGTTTTCTGTATTTATGAAAATGATGGAAAAGCAGCTGGAATTCATTACCTAGTTCTTTGCCCAAGAGCTGTTTCCCAAAATGAAGCCAGTACTCCTATTCCAATGAAACATGAATATCTTAGCAAAAAAAGCCTGAAGGAGAGTCACTGCAGGTCCCTGGTACTTTACTTCAGCCTTAAGGTGTGACACTGCTGAGACCTGTGAATTTTCTTAAAATATGTAGTAGTGGAAAAAAGGTACAAAATAGCTTAATGCTGAATTTGTTTCTTCAGGTGATTGAAATGCAAAATATCCTTCTGAACCATTTTTTTCTTCCATCTGTTTGAGATGTATTATTTGCAAATATAGGTGTACTGAATGTGCCTTGCTTTACAGTAAGAGTGATTTTTTACCTCAGCTGTTGTACGGAGACAGGTGGGGGATATCAGACATTCTGTTGCAAGTCATTTAAATCCTAATTATGTGGATTAACAATTTGCCTGTTCTGTGCATGCTAAAGGCTAAATGGATCTACACTTTCAGCCCAGACTTAGTCTGGGGAAAAAAACTCTTTCTGTTGTGCATTTGTCTTTCAAAAATAGGGCGTTAAGGGTATATCTACATAAGATTTTACAATCAAGTGTGAACCTTTTCTGCTTATGCTCTGAGCTGGTCCAGAAGCTATGATTAGTTTAGTGCTGAAATTGCATTCATTTACTACTGAATCCTTTTGCTAACTGGATGGTAAATAAATTAAAGTCTGCCCCCAAAATTATGTGTAGATGTATTTTATAGTTTGCTTCCCTGCTCCCATTTGCTTGGGTTTTAGAGAAATGATTTAGGAACAAGAAGTAAAGATCTTTCAAAGTGCAGGAAAATGGTGACCTTGACAGCAGTGACTTCCCTAACTCTCAAAATCAGTTGCAGTATCACTCTCTGTAGGCTCCTATTCCTCAAGAAATGAGAAGAGAGCTAGTAAAATGTGATGCTTTTGTTTACTTCTTAGGGTGTGACTGCAGAAAGTGAGCCATGCGTGGGCTATGAGAGAGGTGTGACAGCTGGTGGCCATTGTGTGATCTTTAGCACCCTCTGTCGTCCTTTCTGAAAACGTAGCTCTGTGTATTCCATACTCCTGAAATGACCAGAGTGCTTTAGTCGCAGTCTCTGGCTGGGTGTTGCAGGATAAGAAATTCTGTGTATATATTGAAAGTTTGCTTCATGTTTTCAGATTCTTCCAACAGCTCAGCGTTTGCTGGATGAGTTGTTATCTTCTCAGTCTACTGCCATCAACACAGTGTGTGGAGCCCCAGGTAATTTCAATATATCTTATTTCAGTAATCTGTATTACAGACAGGAAGAGGATATATTTCCATTGCTTCAGGTTCCTGAACTGATTTGTTAACCTGTAGCGTGAATTGCAGATAGAAATCACGGAAAAGGGATGAGTATTGGCACTTATGTGTGTATATGGCACAGCAACAGGCACCTCAGAGTGCTTGCAGAGGAAGGGAGCATCAGGCACTTTCTAACTAAGTGTTTTTCTTTTTAATTTGGTATTAAATATAGACTCCTGGAAATGTTGCTTGAAGGGGACCTCTCCCAAGTTCCTGCTTAAAACAGGACTGTTTGCAACACTAGATTGGGTGAGCTGTGACTTGGGGTAGCTTACCTAAGTGTTGGTTACCACAAATGTTAGAGTATTCCTATTTTAGTACTGCATTACCCTTCTGGTCAAGAAGAAGCTGCTAATTTAGTGTTGTCAATGTTGAAGGTAATGTTATGGTAGCATTTTAAGATAATTGTGAATAGGGTGTTAAATAATAGGTGAAATAACTTGGGTAGTACTGCCTGTGTACTCCCTATTAACTCTGTGGTTGGGCACGTAAAGTATTTTCAAAGCTTGCAGACTGTAAATGTGTTTTTCTTTTGTAAGATCCCACTGCTGGACCCTCTGCATCAGATCAAAGCACCTGGTACTTAGATGAATCTACTCTGAGTGACAACATAAAGAAAACCCTTCATAAATTCTGTGGACCCTCTCCTGTTGTTTTCAGGTAAACTGTTTCCCATTGAAGGGAATATGTGATGTTTGTGTGATCTGTAAATTCATTCGCCATACAGCGAATGCCTTCCTGTATGCCTTGGACTGAAGGATGGTCAGTTTCGTTGTCACTCTTCTGGACTGTATTTTTGCATAGGTTGTCCAGTGTTATTTCAGTGGAGCAGACTGTATTTGTACAATATTTTATTTGTGTGGTGTTCTTGAGCTCATTGTACATCCTGTCTTTTACGTTACTCATGTCTGCGCCATTGAAGGGCAAATATATTTCTGGATGTAGATTATGCTCAGGGTTTTGTATGACTGTGCTTGTTTGAATTTTTTCTCATCCTTTTTCTTCTGCTTCATGTACAGTGATGTGAATTCAATGTATCTGTCTTCCACTGAGCCACCAGCTGCTGCTGAGTGGGCTTGTCTGCTGCGTCCCCTGCGAGGGAGAGAACCTGAAGGAATCTGGAACTTGCTTTCCATTGTGCGGGAGATGTTTAAGAGGCGGGATAGCAATGCAGCTCCTTTGCTGGAGATTCTGACTGACCAGTGTCTCAACTATGAGCAGGTATCTCTTTGCTTGGAGTGGGGGGATGTTCTGGGGAACCAGGCAGAACCAGTAACTTGTGCCTTGTGTCTGTATAATCCATGGCTGAATACAATTCTTTTAATAGCCTATGTGTGTTACAGGCATGTGCTTCTCCACGCTAAAAAGATGTTACAGTTTGCTCTTGCTCTTATTTAGTGATATCCTGGTAACACTATATTCCCCACATGCCTCAGTTCTTCTAACATGAATATGTAGAGTCTGATTTCTTTTGTTCAGCATATTTGATTTGATTTCTTCCCAATCAAGGTGATTTATTTTACTGTTGTTTTGTTTCTGTTTTTTTTAAACAAAGCACATCACGTATGAGCTGTCATTTTGATAAAAACTAAATATATATGTTGTGTGATAGAATCTCAGATTGTTTTGTTATCTTTATGGAAGATATCTTTTGGTGGATTGAAGTAGTACTTTTTTTATTTTGTTAAAATAATATTAGAAAAAAAAGGTTTCCTTTGACAGATCAGGACTTTGACCTCAGTCTGTAATATAGATTACGGTGTAAGTTTCCATATTGCTCCATCCCATACCTCGACTTTGAGCAGGGGAAAGGAAATGCTTCATTTATCGCATTTGTTCACTTTTTCTCTCCAAGTGTGAAGGCCTCTAGGAAGTGAATGTCCTGTGAGTGTTTTGTTCTTTGGGCATGTGCCTTCTAACCAGAGGAATATTGAGGCCCTTAGTTCTCACAAACTAAAACTGCTTTAATGGTCATAGTTATTTTGGAGTCAAATGAAAACCTGGTATTAATTACAGATCCCATTTCCTTGGGATTATGAGATGAAGTGAGAGCAGGGGATGAGATGTTGGCCACAACAGAGCTCCACTGAACTTTTTCTTCTGCAGATAACCGGCTGGTGGTACAGTGTGCGAACATCTGCGTCACACAGCAGCGCTAGTGGGCACACAGGGCGCAGCAACGGCCAGTCAGAAGTAGCTGCTCATGCTTGTGCGAGCATGTGTGATGAGATGGTGGTCCTTTGGAGGCTGGCTGTCCTCGACCCAACTATTAGTCCACAGAGGTGAGCCCCAGAATCAGTTCCTGTCTCTCTATAATTTCTGTGATACTCGGTCACACTAAAGAGTTTAATCCTGTAGATCTCTCGTGTTTTTATCGTTACCTCATTACCTGTTCTACCATTAGTCCTTCTGGACTATGTGCTATGTAAGATTCAAAGCACTATAATTACTTTAATTGCTATTGCTGCTCACTTTTAGCAACATCAAGTAGTGTGACTAATTTGTTTTCGGAGAGTCCTTTCTTACATATGGATATAATTCTGCATTTTAGTGTCCCAGTGGAGAACATTTCTTTGAATGATAGCACCAGCTACCAATTAATTTGAAAGGTTTCTATATTTAACCATTCAGCAGTTTAATGGAATTCTGTTTAGCCCGGTCATTCACTATTGTGTATTTCAAGATGAACCAGTTCTTACTTTCTGTGCTCTTAGGGAGTGTGTTCTCTGCAGTGTATTGGTAAACAGTGTCACCAGTGTATGATTTTCAGTCAGTGTTTTCAATTGTCTGAGAAAAAACTGTGGCTTCTGCAGATTTCTAAGCCGTATTGTGCGTTGGTAAATCACTGCCGTCTTTATTTAGCACCATCTTTATTTAGCACTGGTTGAGTAGCAGAGGAGGTACTGAGAGCTCCTGTTGAGATACTGTGGTTGACATCATAATAGTTTGTTTTGTACATCTTGTCTACAAAAAAGTGTGGTGTGTAAAATGTATTGGATAAGTTTAATGTGCTATAAATTCTCAGAAGAAGTTTCTCAGAACAAATGAAAACAGGATGGTATTTTCAGAACAATTACACGTTAACAGGATTTGCTTTCTCTGAATCGTTGTGTAACATTAATAAAATGCCCTATGTAAGGTTGATCAGGGACTCTAAAATGGATGCAGTTTCTGTCTTGTACAGTTTACAATATGAAGTAGCTAAATATAGGAGTTGAAGACAAAAACCGTAGGAAACTGGGAATCAGGCTTAAAATAAACACAAACATCAATCAAATCACATAGAAAAAGCATAAAATATTTTGGCCATTAATGATGTATGAAGTTGTGCTATGTATATTCACATTTGAATTATTTGATGCAGTTCAAATTTGCTCAGATCTCCTACTTGAGCTAGTGAATAATTGAAATGTTCCTGCTTGATTACCTATTCTCTTGGTGTTTGAATAGTCTCCAAGGACCTTCTTCTACTCATGCTTCCATTCTTTACAGTGAATCATAAGGAGACTTCACAGTCTCTCACCCTTATGTTACCCTTCCTGAGTAGTTACTGCTCCTTTTTTCCTTCAGAAAATCTTCTCCTTGATTAAGCCCTACCAGTCTGCTTCCTTGTTAATTAATTTCTTGAGTGGACAAATATAAGTAGTCCATTTTGTTTAGTCCCTTTTGTCCTAATACCCTTTGCACCTAAATTGGGTCACCTCAATTTTTATTTTGTTTTCTTGTTCTTTTACTTTTGATAGGAAATCTGGTATGATTGAAGTGTTGGGATTGTACATCAGATATCTGAAATATGTGGCAGAAACAGAATGGCAAGTTGATTGAGACACCTGGTGCAATTTCTAGAAATGTCTTTTTCTCTTGAATTAGATCACCGTTTAGACTATTTTGCTCATGTGCGTAGGCCCTATGTGAGATTTGGAGCTGGAAAATGCAGAACTGTTTTGTTCTTCCCATAGTAATATGGGGGCATGGGACTAATTGTGTAATACAATTAGTATTGTATTACTGCCAGCTTGCTGCTTCTTCAGAGTTATTTGAACATCAATTATTGCTATCCCTATGATTTGCAACAGTTTATTCTCCTGAGGATAGCCTTTAATTTAAGCTACAGCTTAAATTAAATTGCTGGCCTCTATATAGGCACATTAGGGTAAAGAGGTAAGTGCCTGCGAGGCAGATTAGGTGGTCGTGTCTGTCATTGTGCTTCCCTGGGTAGGCTATTTAGGTTGTACTTGTGAATGTCTTAACTGGAGTTATTCACAAGGCTGTTTCACAGCTGCTGCAAATTGTTTTATGAGTGTTTCCAAGGGCAGTTCCCCATGGTACTCACCAGTCTGAGACTGCTGAGACTCAAATCACTAACACCTTATTTAGGGCAGATAAGCAAAGAGGGCAGACAGTGTTTTATTTTAAACCTCCCAGTTTGTATTGTGCTTTCATTTTGGTGGTGTTCATATTTTGTTTCTGTATCATGAACCTGTCTGGAACTTAGCTGTTAATATACCTGTTTGTTTTTTCAGCCTGTCTTCTTACTAATGCTGTCTTATACCTAATTCAGCAGATGATGTTGCTGGCCAAAGGAGGGAAGTGTTCTGTGGGTTAAGTAGTAATTTGTTGCAGGGGCTTTTTTTGTCTGCTTTCTGACCTGTCCTCTGTCTTCTTTTAGGCGCAGGGATCTTTGCTCACAGCTCAGACAGTGGCAGCTGAAAGTCATAGATAATGTTAAGAGGGGTCAGCACAAGAAATCACTGGAGAAGCTCTTCCAAGGTTTCAAGCCAGCTGTAGAAGCCTGTTACTTCAACTGGGAGGAAGCTTATCCCATTCCTGGGATTACATATAGCAGCACTGACAAGAAGAACTCGTTCTGTTGGGTAAAGGCCATCCAGCAGAGGAGCTGCCGGTTGCAGTGCATAGAAAGTGCCTGTGAGGCTGGTAGAACCCACGGCCAGGAGGCAGGGGGACCGTGTCTGCAGCCCGGGGACAGGCTGCGGCCCTCTCCCCAGGAGCCAGCCGTGCGCCCGAAAGAACTTACTGGGAAGAGGAAAGTTGTCTCTGAAACGCCGCAGAGGGTTCTGAGACGGCTGTCGGCAGAAGGGGATAAAGCTGTGTATAAGACTGCAGTGGGCAAAGCAAAGTTGCCAGTGAGCAAAAGCTTGACCAGTAAACATAGTGGGAAACGCCGCATGAGCAGTGAGGACAGCTCTCTGGAGCCAGACTTGGCAGAGATGAGCCTGGATGACAGCAGCTTGGCACTGGGGGCAGAAGCCAGCAACACCTTTAGTTTTACAGAAAGTCCACTGAGCAGGAGCTACAGGGATGCCTTTGAGGAGGATGGTGGGGTGTACTTTTCTGAGGGACCTGAGCCCACTGTCAGGAGCTGTTCCATGGCCAAGAAATCCCCCAAGGATCCTGTGGGGGAGATAGGTAGTGGCGATGATGACCTGCCTTCTGCGGATGAGAACTCTGGTGGTGTGAGTCTGAAGCCAGAAGAAGTGGGAGAGAATGGTGCAGCAGGGGGAGGGGATGATGGAGAAGAGGAAGATGATTACCAGGTGTACTATCTGAATCCACAAGAGGTAGCCAAGGAAGATGATGACAAAGCTGAAGGGGGAATTGAAGAGGAGCAGGATGTATTTGCTGGTATAAAGCCTCTGGAACAGGAGAACCGGATGGAGGTGAGCTGAATCTAGTTCGAAATGCTGTTTTGCAGTTCTATGTATTGTATAAATCCAGGCTCGCCACCCTCATAGCTGTCACACTTAACCTAGGGTGTTGTTAAATCAAGTGCTTAATTATAATGTTGTGATAACGGATTGTATCATGAGGTATCTACAAGCCTAATGCGGTGCTAGCAAACGTCTCTCTCCCACAAGCTTGATTCCCTATTTCTGTACTAACTGCAAGTGTGTCCCAGTTTTAGTTAATCCCATCTCTCACTCCAGGATTTACAAACATAGACAAAGCAGTGTGTGCTTTTCACCAAGTCTCACCCTTGGAAATGGCAAAAATTATCTGAAACTAAAAATAAGTAAGACTGAGACATGCTCAGCAAGAAAAATTTAAATCCAACCATTTTAGGAAATACCTTTGGAAAGGAGAGGCAATCTAAATAAACTGTGTCTCATTCCCGTAGTAACCCCAAAATGTGTTTAGAGCTTGCATCTGTGTAAGCAAGCAGCCAAATGGTGATGCATGAAAATAGCGGTAGTTTGGGGTTTAGTTTTTTTTGAGCTATTCTCTGATCTCTTATAGCACTTGGAGAGAGGATGGGACTTAATCACATAAGAAAAGGCTTTTTAGGGGAGTGCTTCAAAGAGTGGTGGTGAAGGTCTAGGCAAGAAAGACTCTGAGAATACCTGCTGCTGAAGTTAGTCGTGAATTGTGTTTGCAGTGTCTTTGTGACGAGTGGTTTGAGCAGGCTGACTCCAGGCTGGGGTAGTGTGGTTTGAGTATGACCATCTCTTCCTTCTTGCAGATCCTGTTTGCCTGTGCAGAGGCCCTCTATGCACATGGATACAGTAGTGAGGCTTGCCGCTTGACTGTAGAGCTTGCCAGGGACCTACTGGCCAACCCTCCAGATCTCAAAGTGGAGCAGCCGCCAACTAAGGTAGAGAGATGACAGCAACCATCAGTAGTCTTGATTTTAGTGCAGCTCTGTGCAGGTGACTCTGTTTCTTGTGATTCTCTCCAAAACCTTAGTCTCCTATTTCATAGTGTACATCGCTGGAAATGTTAGTAGTTTTGCTGTTTCAGGATAAGAGGGTTGGACAAGAAAGAAATAAGCATAAACTTCTGGAAACTCACCTGTAATGACACTAAGCAGTGTTTGTTGTATGGAAGGGTTCCCTTGGAAGGGACAGGTGTGCAACATCTGGCTGCACAGCATCAGTCCAATAGTGGACATGTGTCTTGTCCACAGGCCAGCTCTTCTTCTTGTGCTGGGGTGACATAGGGGAAGCAGTGTGATGTTCAATGGTAACCACTGAAATTTGAGATTTCTCCACAAAAGGAATAAAATCTAAATGTATTTTATTCTTTCTCCTGTGTATAACTACTGCAAAGGATTAGAAGACAAGCATAGAGTCATTTAGGGTGTTTAGGAAAGTGTCCTGTGACAAATTTCTCCTCAAACAGGGCAAAAAGAACAAGGTCTCAACCAGCAAGCAGACATGGATGGCCACCAACACCTTGTCTAAAGCTGCTTTCTTGCTGACTGTGTTGAGTGAGCGGCTGGAGTACCACAACCTGGCCTTCCGAATAGGAATGTTTGCTCTGGAGCTGCAGAGACCACCTGCCTCTACCAAGGCTCTGGAGGTATGAAATATCTCAAAAAGACAGTGTCCATAAACAACATTGTTCTGTTGGAATGTGTTTGCTCACATGGTTTAAATTTCAACACCTGAAGTTTGGTTATGCTTTTATGTTTTCTTAAAATGGATTGCAGTGGAACTAAATTAATTGAATGCACATCCCTTTAGCACATGTTGATCTGCCAGAAAAATGATTAGAAATATCACTTCAGCTGTTGTTACTTTCACTGATAGGAAGCTCACACCTCATGGGCCAAAAGGTCTTTGATTTCACATGAAGCTATAGGCCTGAAAATATTTAAATGAGTACAAAATCTTTTATGAATGTATTATTTTGATTAGAACAGCCTACTTCTTATCTTAAATATATTTTCAGTTTGCCTTGCTAATCTGGGGAAAATAAAGTCATTTGTAAATATCCATATTTATCCATATTTTTACTGGTGAAATGGTTTGAAAGTTATTCCTTAGGGCGAATTGGTGTGATTGTTATGTGTTTGAAAATTGTTGCTTTTGCTGATATCTTGTTCACTGGAAAGCAAGCACATGCACTGTGCGAGCATATTACTTTGGAGACTCCTTCATTACTATTAGGATTCCTACTTTGAAAAAGAAGTGTCTGGTGAAGACCTTGTGTGTGTGATTTACAGCCACCTTGCTTTTTCACTGCAGGATTGTTCAGTCCCTCAGAGTGTGTATTGTTGCTAGATATCCACCGACTACAATTAATACACTAATTATCTGTACTTCTTGTGGTCTGATTAGAAGATTGTGAGATTGGCAGTCACTTGCTACCTAAAAGAAAACTATTGCTTTCATGTGGTAAGAATGGAGAGAATACAGGCACAGAGTAGGGAAATGTCTTCATCCTGATGGCATATGTACTGCCACGCTGTGCCCATTCTTCTGCTAATCAGTCTCTGGTGTCTCAAATGGCTGTATCACTTAACATAGCATCCTTTCTTCCTACAATTACAAGCAACCACGTTTTCCACTGGCCTATGCAGTCAGATACTTCTGCTGATGTTCTTATGAGAGCTCATGCATTTTTTCTGTATTCAGCTGAAGAGTGATCATTTGGGTAAGAAATTTTGTGTATAAATATGAAGCAAGACTGTTACTAGATTTGAAAACCTGTTTTCATTGTGGAGAGAATGGCAAAAGTGGCTAGGCTAGTAAGAGTTGCTGTAATTTAATAAACCAGTAAAAACTATTGCTGTACTTTATGTAAAGGGGAAAATGGTCTGCTCCCCATAGGGGACTGTGCTGTTGACAGCTTTTCTTCTGTTTCCTTGTGGATACTACCAGGTGAAGCTGGCTTATCAGGAATCTGAGATTGCAGCCCTATTGAAGAAGATTCCCTTGGGCACCAACGAGATGAACACTATTCGAGGAAGAGCTGAAGAACTGCGAGAAGGGACATTGTGTGATTACCGTCCTGTCCTGCCTCTGATGTTGGCAAGCTTTATATTTGATGTCCTATGCACTCCAGGTACTGACTGCATTGGCCTGAGTGTGTGCAGGGCATATTCTGAGATGCCAGGTCTTGAGGGATTTTCAAAGTGAAACTGTTTTCTGTATAAGAACAACCAAAGTTTTATTGTTCATGCGCTGTTGCTTGCACTTGCCTCTATGTTGCTTTAAAGATATTTTGTTCCCCAGTGGAACTGTTTCTCCTTCTGCCTACATTTGAAAACAACTGCACACTTAACACATTTCAGCACTCTGTGTGTGTTTGTAAAATAAATTACTGACTTTTCTGCTTTTATGCTGGTTATTTTCAGAAGAAGCTAATATAAATCTAGAATTTAAAAAGAACACAGCAGCCTGGGATTAGAAGATTGACTTGGCAATATACCTGCCTGGTTTGGAGCCTTCTGAGGTTAGAGAGAGAAATGGGAAAAAAACCCCACAAGATGCTGTGGTCTTGAAACTGGTAGGAGGCTAAGAACAGGACCACAGGAAACTCTGCAAATTCAGAAAGCTCTCAGAAATGTCTTTTGCTTTGAAGCCTTAGCTTTGACAGCTGAACACTAATTCTGTTGTCTTCTTTCAGTGGTTTCTCCTACAGGCTCTAGACCCCCAAGCCGTAATTGGAATAATGAAATGCCTGGAGATGAAGAGCTTGGTTTTGAGGCGGCTGTTGCTGCTCTTGGTAAGAATCTTTTACAAGAAAAGTTTGCCTTCATCCATGTTCTGCATCCTTTCCTGTTTTGAATGGTGACAGTAGTTCATTCCAGTTTGGTTTCCATTTCCAGAAATGGAAGTGCTTGCACAGTTTGACAGAACCAGGTGCAGGATTCTACATGCCAGGGTTGAGGTATCTTTGCAAAGCTGTGAAAAAATGGAAGGAGAATATGGGACGAGAGCTCAATGTTTAAGTAGTAACGTGAATTTTAGCTTTCTGCTTGCTCTTTTGTCATGAAATATGTATTGCCTGAACTTCAATGGAGATGGACAGTTTCAGAGAACAAAAGATAATAATTTCAGAAGATATTAGACAATGGTAGTGAAAGACTAGCAGAAGTACTCTCAAGCATTATCATGTAATTCAGGATCTTAGCATAATACTGAATTCTTGCCTCATTTGCTTCAACAACAAAGCAGTGATTATATACATGTTATGACAATACTGTATGCCTGTTTTAAAGCAGTATGCAAAAAGGAATAAAATGAATTAGACAAGGCCTGTTCTCTGTTGCCTCATCTCTGAAAGGAAGAAGATGAGTTTTTTATGGTATTGGAATGCTGGCTTGTAGCATGTGCAGAAACCAAAAGGTTTGGTTCGAGATAGGGTTGTAGGCTTGCCTGGACTCTTCCTGTGGCCTTTTAGTATCTGGTTGTTCTGACAGTTGTAGCAAACTTAGTATTCTAGGGACAGACAGCAGCTTCTCTTTATTCATGGCCTATTTCTGAAGTTAACAGAAAAGTAGGGGGAAAAAAATCTTATTTTGCCTGTAACAGTGAAGTGAATAAAACAGTCTTGAGGTATAGATAGTGCTCAGGATGTAGTGTAGTCCCATGGGCTCACTTGTCTCTTCATCCTCTCTTTTACGGGCTGCAGGTATGAAAACAACTGTCAGTGAAGCAGAACATCCTCTGTTGTGTGAAGGCACACGAAGGGAGAAAGGGGATCTGGCACTAGCCCTGATGATTACTTACAAGGATGACCAGTCTAAGCTGAAGAAGGTGCGTTTCCCTTTGAAAGAGGAGAGGGAGATGGAAGGCAAACCATGTTTGGGTTTTGATGGATTCGATAGTTTTGCCAGGGAGTAGAAGTTGCTGTGTCACATAGTGATGTTTTACAAGCTATATTGTGGTATTTATATTCATCCACTGATGCAAAACCTGGTTGTGCAGCATGCATTGCCCTGGGAGAGGCACTCTTTCCACAGGTTTCTTAAGGTCCAGTCAGGAGATGTGTTGTCACTGCTTTTATTACTTTTGTTTACCTGCTAAGACAAGTCCTCCCCTAAGAGTTTTCAGTGTGCAGTCTGTGTGTGGTCTGGGAATTGCATATGTTTTACTGCAGGGATATTGGCTTGCAGAACAGTATACCTAGCAAAGCCTCTGTTTCTTAACCTCTCACCTCTTTGATATATTAGTTCAGTACACCTGTGTCTTAATTTCCTATGCAAGAGAGAGTAAAACTGCCTCTCCACCCCAAAGGAAGAAAAAAATATTGAAAACGGCTGAAGCTTCAGAAAGGCTTTTATTAATCTTTTATGTTCTGAAATCCTCCTACACAGCAACTACATTATTTAGTGTCTTTTTGTCTCCTAAAAGAGAAGCACTTTTGCTATACTCTTCTCCAGGGAATAACAGGGACACTGTGATATCAATCATCTGCACATAAATAATCTGTCAGGCTTGTGGTGTTGATTAAATATGGAGAACAAACAGTAGAAGTGGAAACCCTTAAAATGTGGTGATGCATTGTTCCCCACTTACATAATAAATTAAAACAAGAAAATGTTACTGTAGGCCAGTATAAGGCACTTTCTCTAGTGGCTTTGCCAGTTTCTCAGTAATGTATGACAGGATTTTCTGAATGGTGAGCATGGAATTTTTGTGACTTAAACAACAACAGCTGGCAGAACTAAATTTAGAATCCTCCAGTCTGTCATTGATATACCAGAATGACTTCTTTTTTGTGAGTTTTGGGTGCTTTTCAAGTAAAGCCAGTGGCTGTTTCAAGTGAACATGAGATATTACTGAGTCTTTGCTTCCTCAAGTAATGCAGACCACATGGCTTTTAACTGTGCATTGTACTACTCTTTAGTGCAGGAAGATGATGCCTATTTTCTAGAGAATAAGCATTTTCTTTTTTTCCCCAGCAGATGAAATTTGTTGTCCACCAGGAAGTTGATTTGGTATTTTCCCTGTGTCTTAGTGTAATGCCTGGTCTCTTACCCTTCTGCTGAGTGCCTTTTTTTTTCCCCCTTGTTGTGAAAGATTTTAGACAAACTCCTGGACAGAGAGAGTCAAACTCACAAACCACAGACACTGAGTTCCTTCTACTCATCCAGCAAGCCTACAGTTGCAAATCAAAAATCTCCTTCCAAACATGCTGCCCAGTCTGCTGCAGCTATCCAGCAGCTTCCAGGGACTTCTGTCACTCAGCAGGCTGCTGTAAGCACTGCAGTCCAGAGCAGTCCTGAGAACTTTGTGGAGAAGAGTGCACAGGGTAAGAAGTGCTTTGTACCAGCTATGCTAAAATTTTCCGTAGTTGCAGCCTGTTTTCCAAGTCTTGACTTAAATGTTCTTGGCCTAGTGTCAGATGATGTGCTTAATAACTGAAAGAAAACTGACATGATCCTACTCATAAATACTATTCATTTTATAAAAATCCTTTATCTTTTGATATTTATATCTTTTAAATGGCCGTGTCTGGTTTTAGAGTTACAGAAACAAGATGATGTTTACCTTGTCACTATCCTGTTTATGCAGAGAGCTCTCAGAGGTCTCCCTGTGAGCCAGCTGCAGAGGCCACTGTTTTGAAACAAGAGGGAAAGGTTCCCAGTCGTCTGGCCCTTGGAAACCGAGGTGGATACAATGGGAGATGCTGGGGTTCACCTGTCAGGCAGAAGAAGAAACACACAGGTAGGAATGGACTAGCTAATACAGCGTCTAGTGCTCTGTTAGGCAGTCTGCTGGGGTTTACCCCTTGTTCACACAAGAAAAACGGAGAGGAACTTTTCACAAGGACTTGTAGTGATATGACAAAGGATAACAGCTTTAAACTGAAAGAGGAGAGATTTAGATTAGACGTTAGGAAGAAATTCTTTATTGTGAGGGTTGTGAGGCTCTGAACAGGTTGCGCAGAGAAGTGGTGGATGTCCCATCCCTGGGAGTGTTCAAGACCAGGTTAGATGGGGCTGTGAGCAACCTGTTCTATGACTCTGTGATTTTACTTGTCAGCCTTTCCTGTACAACAGAAGCAGCTGAGTGTCTCTGATGTTTGACATGGACAAATAAGATTTGTTCTGTAAATTTCCTGCCCCTTCCTATATGGCAAGTTACCATGCCTTTCTTGCACCAGTTATGTTCCGTGTGATGGATTAAATACCTGGAGCTGAATGATTGCTGACTCTGGAAGTGCAGAGCTGTGCTTCTGGATCCAGAAACAAATTTAGAGAAGCTGCTACCTCTCTACACTTCTCTTGAGAAGGGTATAAGTTAGAGGCAGAGGATGGAAGGTTGTGCAACACCTATCTAAAGGGTTTTCTTCTTACTCATAATCTGTGGAACTTGACTTTGTATATCTATTTGCTTCTTGTTGTTATACTCTGCCACAAAGTGGCAGGTGGAGTGAGGGGCTGTGATGGTGTGAAGGGGAAAAAAGATACCTTGTTCTTGGACTCTTCTGCATTTTAATCCAAAAACTACAAAATAACACTGATGTCTGGGGCCAAATTGATTTGATTTAATCTCTCATTTTACAATGAATGCTTGTCAGCCCTAAGGCAGTCACTGACACAACTGATCTTAGTTGGTACTCCAGGTAACATGGTTAGGAGTTTACCTACCTGCATTACATTTACCAACCCTGGTGATGTTTGTGTGTTGGTTCTGGTGTTGTAGGCATGGCTAGTATTGACAGCAGTGCTCCTGAAACAACCTCTGACAGTTCTCCAACTCTCAGTCGGCGTCCCCTACGTGGGGGCTGGGCAACAACATCCTGGGGCAGAGGACAGGACAGTGACAGCATCAGCAGTTCTTCAAGTGATTCACTGGGATCTTCCTCTTCCAGTGGCAGTAGGAGAGCCAGTGGGGGAGCCCGTGCAAAGACTGTGGAAGTTGGCAGGTAATGAATAATACCAACGCCGAGAGGCAACCTCTAGGCCTGATGTTGGGGACCTGGCACATGTGCCTCAGAAAACACTTTATGGGGAAAATTTGCTTTGTTTTCTCTGGACCCGAAAGACAGGAGCTCCAGCTGGCAAACTTGGGGTAGTTGTTGTCTGAAATATTCCTCTGTCTTTCTTCTAGGTATAAAGGGAGGCGGCTGGAGAGCCATGCTCCTCATGTCCCAAACCAGCCCTCAGAGGCAGCTGCTCACTTCTACTTTGAATTGGCCAAGACAGTCCTTATCAAAGCAGGTGGAAACAGCAGTACCTCTATCTTCACCCATCCTTCCTCCAGTGGTGGGCACCAGGGACCACACCGCAACCTTCACCTCTGCGCCTTTGAGATTGGGCTGTACGCACTAGGGCTGCACAACTTCGTGTCTCCCAACTGGCTCTCTCGAACTTACTCCTCCCATGTCTCTTGGATCACAGGTTACAGCAAAACTTTATTGGGATGCTTACTTTTGGGCAGGAAAGGGGGTAGGGAGGCAAGCTTGTTCTTGGAAATGGTGATGCTGATGTGCTGTAGGAGCTACGTAAGCAGCTCACACAGCTGTAGTAGTTGCTGATCAGCAGTGATTTACACAGTGGTGCTTACTTTGGCCTGGGAAGTTCTTGTGACCTATTTCTTTTTGTTTGTACTGCAACATGCTTCAGTCTAAAAAGCCCACTTCTCATGCAGAGGCTGGTCTTTACCTCTCCTTCAGAGGTATGCTGAAGAGACAGACATTTGTCAAGTCTGAACATGCTCTTTTGGATGTGTTCAGTTTTCACTTTTCTCCTCCTTCTGATTGCACCCATACCTAGTAGCTATCCATATGGCTTCTAGAGGCCTAAAAACCACACCTTTGAAAATTCACGTTTTCGTGACATGATGAAATAGGCTGACAGTCCAGACTGGTTTGTGGGTACTCAAATCAGCTATAGCAAGTATTTTTTGCTATTTCCAGTGCATTTTAGCGTAACTTAGGTAATGGTGTCCTCACTCACCACTTGCTCATTGAGGGCTCTTGTTTATCCTGTGTTTTGGGAGGAAGTACCTAAATTTGATGCAAACCCTAAGGGAAGCAACTGGGCTCTGTCACTGCTCCTGAAGGAAATGAAGAGTGCACCTGCTGTTGAGAGAAAGCTGACTGTTACTGTGCTGGGCATACAGTGGTGTGAGAGTCTCTCTCACTCTTCCTCTTAGGGCAGGCCATGGAGATTGGTAGCGCAGCCTTGAACATCTTGGTGGAGTGTTGGGATGGACATTTAACTCCCCCAGAGGTGGCGTCATTGGCAGACAGAGCTTCACGGGCCAGAGACTCCAACATGGTGCGGGCAGCTGCTGAACTGGCACTCAGCTGCCTGCCTCATGCCCATGCCCTGAACCCAAACGAGATCCAGAGGGCTCTGGTGCAGTGTAAGGAACAGGTGAGCATCACATGGCAGTCGCTAGTAGAGGCTGATTTCTAGCATCAAGGATGTGCTGCTGTTACCCGTGGGCTTGGCTCCTTTGCTACTACTGCACAGCCTTAATCCTGGTTCTCTGGATTTCTTACGTTTCATGAATAACACTGGTTATTCTGCTGTACAGCATCTGGCTGGTCCCCATAGTGTTTGTCATTTTAGAGTGCTTTATTGCACTTTTCTCCTCTTGTAGTTTTTGCTTATTGTGTTTCTCATTTTACATTCTTAACTTATTCTTTTGTTTCACTGCTCCCAGGACAACCTGATGCTGGAAAAGGCCTGCATGGCTGTAGAGGAGGCAGCCAAAGGAGGTGGTGTGTACCCAGAAGTCCTCTTTGAAGTAGCTCATCAATGGTACTGGCTTTACGAACAGACTGTTGGTGGGACCCCAGCCCAGAGAGAAGGTGCCACTGGCTGCAGCGCCGGTGGCGCGCGGGCCGCGTCTGAAGCAGCGCGTGGCTTGGCAGACAGCCGGGTGACCTCAGAGCCGACCACGGTGACAGTGGCAGCTGCAGTAACTGCGGCAGCAACCGTCATGCCAGTGATCTCTGTGGGGTCAACCATGTACCAACAGCACACGGTGGCAGGGCCAGCAATGGCACATACACACACGCAGGGTCTCCACCCTTACACCACCCTTCAGACTCACATCCCCTGTAATCCCCAGTATATCGGACACACTATCCAGCACATGCCGCGCCCAGCTGTCTTCCCGGTCCCTGGCTCGGCGTATCCACAGGTGAGTTTTGGCTGTGCCTTGTTCATTTACTGTGACCTCGTGTGGCTTCTTCCGGGGGAGTATGTTGGACTGGGGAGAGCATGGGCCTCAGACTTGTCATGACTTGAGACCCAGCTTCTGCTCTCACTTGCCAATTGATGACACTTACTTTGGCCCTCCATCTCAGCATTTGCACAATAACGAGCCTTCTGTGGCTGCTTTTAAAGTTTCAAGAGAATATAAAATATAATACATCGGTAGTTTTTAATTTCTGTTGCTCTAAAGTTTCTCAGAAGGCACTGAACAGAAAGCTTGTCTTCTTGAGAGCTTGCAGGCTAAATAGAGACTACAGTGGGAAAACCAAATAAAGGTTATTTTAACGTTTGCCTATTTTTGAAGGTCTTGGAGTGGTTTTCTGCAAACTGACTAGATTTTTAAAAGGAGGAGGAGCAAGCAGATGTAATGCTCGTGCGGTGCAAGGTTCTTCCTTCACTTCTCCAGTCAGACTGGACTTTTCACGCTGTGGGGCTTGTGTGGGGATGTGATGTTTTGAAGTACTTCTAAATGGTCAGATGAAGTAGACATTACTGTTCTGTACCTTCTGTTTCAGGGTGTCCATCCAGCATTCATAGGGGCGCAGTACCCTTACTCAGTAACCACACCGTCACTGGCAGCTACAGCAGTGTCCTTCCCTGGCGTGCCCGTCCCCTCCATGACGCAGATTGCGGTGCATCCCTACCCCAGTGAGACGGGACTGTCGCTGTCTTCCAATGTAGCGCGTAAGTTACAGCTCTGGGCTGTGTAGCAGAGGTTTCTTTACTGTGTCTCTTACCTGTTCCCCAGTGAGGGCCTGTTCCTCATTGATTATAGGTGGAATGAGGGTTCTTGCACTGAAAAGTTCTGGCCAGATGCACACCATTCTAAAGGTGTGCATGCTCCGGGGTTCTGGGATTTCCAAGGGGGCCTGATACAGTTAGCAGAGATAAATTTCTGTTCAGCTAAATTTCCAGTCTGAGATTATTTAGGCCTCAAGACTAAAGCATGTTTGGAGCCTTCCTGACCTATCTGACTTCTAAACTGTAAAAGCTTTATTCCTGCTCTCCTTTGGGCAAGGTGAGCATAGACAATCTTGAGCAGACGCATGTGATTCCTTTGGGTCAGATGAACAGAGTGCAGGAAGCAGGCAGACTTCCGCTACAGAGGCACTACTAAATGTCTTTCCCTGCCTGAAAGGATTGGAGGCAGCCAGTGCCCAAACTGTGGAACTTGCATAGAGATGATGGATGTTTTGTCAGAATCATGTCAATGGTATTTGGAATGGTTGCTCGTGTGTTGTGCTAGGGCTTGAGTGATGGTGAAAACCCATCAAGTAGTGTGTGGCACTGGGACAACAGAAGTTGACTGAATTGTGGACATGCTGTCATTGCCATGGAGCTTTGCACCAGTGGGTCATGCTTGACCCCAGTCTCTGTTAACCACTCATTGGAGAGGCTGTAATATTTGCCTGTTTTTACAGTGTTTTGCAACTCAACAGGTGCTGGAAGACTGGTATATGGAAAAATACTTGAGAGTTGTGTTGGCCTCCTTCATATTCAGAGTATTGGGAGAATGTTTTCAGTTATTTTTTTATCCTGTATTTTGATGCTAAAAAGCCACCACAAAAGCAAATAGAACAGTCCTGAAGGCCTTAGGATCTGACAGCTGCCAACCTTAGTCGTAGTCTGATGCTGTGACTTTTCATTGTGAGAAACCATTTCTGGTACTCCTCCAAAGGGTTATGAATCTTTCTGAAGTGCTAATTCATCCTAGAACACTTAAAATACTGAAAGGAGAAAACAACCCCACCCTTTCCAGTTGCCATTGTTTATGGCTTCCATAAGCTTGTTTTCAGTTCTTGCAGTACTGTTTCACTGTTCCTGAAGTACATAATTACGTGGTGGTGCCTGAGCTCTGACAATAATTTAGCTCATTCTTATGGGTTATTCTCCTTGGCCAGACTTCAAACGAAGTATGAATTTTGCACCACTTTGTGGGTTGTTTGGCCCCCTGTGTCTCCTTGGTTGAGGAGATCAGATAGATCTTTCCTGGGAGACACGTTGTTCTCAGGTATTTAACTATTCACTAGCAAGCATGGAAGGAAAAAGAAAAGGAACTTAGAGCATTGCTCAAGCTGGTGTAGTAGCACCACAGAGAAGCCACGAAACAAGGGTAACAATGTGCACGTACCTAATGGCATCTCTGCTCTGGAATTCTCAAGCAAACCTTGCTTTTTACTCTTTGTACCTTTCTTGAGAGGGACAGATAAATTTGAGTCTGTTGTCAGAGTGCAGTGACGCAGTGTTAACTGCTGTCGGTACAAGTTTAGGTGGTACAATGCAATGGATTTGCATTTGAAACCTGTCATTTCCCTTGATTTTGCTCATACTAGTTAAGTGTCTGAAGGTGACAACTTCTCAAGTCTCCTTGCTGTTTTTACATGCTGCCAGTGTGTGCAGTGACTGTTCTTTCCAAGGACAGATTGGAGGTCAGCCTCCAGTAACTCTTCCTGAACGGAGTGACAGCTGTTGTACAGCTGAAGTGGAAGAACCTTGCATTGTTGGACTTGATCTTTGAGTGACTTAATAGTGTTCCTGCTCAGTAATTTTCCTAGTAGTTTCTCATCAGGTGTAGACATACACATGATTGTTTCCTTGGACAAGAAATCAGAACCAAACATTTTATTTAATATTAGCAAAGGCCTTTGAATCAACACATACATGTAAACCACGGATTTTGTGCATGTTCACAAGATACTGCAGAAGAGATGGACCCACATGTAACTGACTGCATCAGGCCCAGCTTGCAAACAAAACAGAGCTATTCCTGGCCCATTGTATTTCAATTGTAAGCCTGTGGGTTTTGGTTGCTGTATTGTTCTGTTTAGGGGAATCTAACCCTACAGCGGCAGGGGACAGTCAGGTGAAGGAGATGATGTCCCAAGTAAACCTTCTCTTAGGCTGGTGCTGGGTCCTAATGCTGCTGTTTTGCTCTCTTCAGTAGGTAGTGTCCATGCAGGATCAACGTTCCCAGCGATTCAGGGTGCTTCCTTGACAACTCTGTCCTCACAGCCCAACTCCCTTGTTACAGGGGGTTTTCCTGCCGAGGATGAGCAGCACAGTCAGCCTGTGAGCCCCCAGGGTCTGCACTACCTCCACTCTGCATACCGAGTTGGTAAGGATGGCCAAGTGGGTTTCTGTAGCGCCCTTGAGAGGGATTCAGGGCAAGGCTGCAGGTTTTCACTGTCATTTGGCAATTTTGTACTGCACCTGTTGGGGGTGAATGCACCTGAGGGACATGAGAAAAACAAGTTGATGTTCATATGTGGAGTCTAAAAATGAAGACAAAGCATTATAAGATCAAACAGTTGCTTTTCAGGACCATCAGAGCAGAAAGGAAAGCTAAGTGGGTTAGAGCTGGGAAGAGTCTTGCCTTTCAGCAGATGTACATAAAGGAGTCTGAATAGGGCTCCAAGGATGTGACTGTGCAAGTTGTGACTATATGATAAAATGGTATTTGACTCTTGCTGCTCATGGATGGGGAAGGCACACCTCTAGTTTAATACCAGCTGAGTTTTCAGAGGCACAAAGGGAGGTGCCCTGTGCCTCTCCAGTTAATTTGTTGAAGACAGATGCAGAGGGAACTTACATTTAATGAAGAGTGGGTATGTAATTAGCATTCCTTTCCCAGTCATACTGGTTATGAGGAAATAGAGTCTCTGCCTGAATTGCCATTAGCACGAGGATATCAGTCGTAGGGTTTGTGATTAAGCTTAGATTGCAGTACGTTACTGTAGTAGTAAGCAGTAAGTTACTTGTACATACTCGTGGTCCAGTCCAGTGGATACTTGGTGTAGGAGAAGGAAGCCTCTAAAATAAGCAAAGGAAGAGAAACAGCAAGAAAATGGAAGGAAAGCTTGACTTCTTTTGTTGAAAGCTAGAGAAGAAGGTATTTGTTAGCTAGAAAGGGGTGCAGATGTCATTTAAAATATCACAGTGGTACCTGGCAAGCCATGAAGGGCGTTTAATAGCCTGAGTAAGAGAGAGGCACAGGCAGGAAAGACGGTCTGGAAGACATGGCACATGTTGGTATTTGAATACTCTTTAAATGGGTGGATTTGTCTGAAGAAGTGTAATGGCACAAGTGAAATGTTTGCAGATTGGCAATACTGCAGCTCAGTGTTGGCCTGTTGTCTTTGCAGCAGAGTAGGTTGGTTTGGGTAGCTTCTCTGCTGCAAAATTTAGATCAAAAGCTTTGCTTTCAGGACACCTCTTGTAGTGCAGCCTTTGGGGCTCTCTGCTTGATGCTGCCGGGGTGCTTGAGTGTCTCTTTGCAGCTCTGGTGAGGGGTGATGGCTGTGCAGGTTTCCCAGCCTGGAGCAGCAGATCCAGATATTCTTGTAGATAGTTCCTGTGCTGGCAGGCTCCAGGACTGGCCTTTTGTTTCTGTCTGGACTCTTTGCAGCTGTGGAATTTTCTGTTGGTGAAGGGCAGGCCAGTCAGGTTGTGTTGCAGTGAGTGAAATGCTAGGCTAAGCCTTACTGGGCAGGAGTGCTGCTTGACTGTGGCTGCCCCTTTCTCACAGGGATGCTGGCTCTGGAGATGCTTGGCCGAAGAGCTCACAACGACCATCCCAACAACTTCTCCCGCAGCCCGCCCTACACTGAGGATGTAAAATGGCTCCTTGGGTTAGCTGCAAAGTTAGGTAAGGCTCAGAGCAGTACTTAACAGAAATCCACTTGCTGGGATTTGGGCCGTGATGGGAAAAAGCTCTTGAAAGAGTGCAACTTCAAAGATTGGGCAAGCCTGATATCGATCTCATTCCTGAGAGTGTTTCAAAAGATCTCTACCGCTCTTTCATCCACTCATTTGTCCCATTTTTGGATTCTGTAGGCATGCTGTTGAATTTTGAGGCACTGGATGAAGTACATGAAATTGGACAGGGTTCAGAGCTTGTATCTCTTCCGTTCTATAATATCAATTATTTCTTTTCTATTTCCACTATATTGTAGGTATTCCTCTTTCTTATGTATATTTATGCCTTCTGTGAAGACCTTTTATAGCAATAGGTGCTCAAACCACCTATTTTTTGGGGAGCTGTTTGTTTTTACTTCCATTTTGCTCTTGGATCTTTTTTGTCATTTTTAAAATTCTTTCGTAAGCAGTAGGAACTAAAAAGACCTTTAGAAACAGCCTGTTTAGTGGCACAGCTTCTGCTGCTCCTGCTGGCAGAGCTCCACTGCAGGAAGTGGTGGGGAAGCTTGACTTTTATCTACAGCCTCCTTAAAGCCTGAGTGCTGAGGTATCTAGGTGCTTCCTTGATGGGCAGTCGGGAAACAATGGAGAAGATACACTGTTATCCTTGTCTCTCTAGTTACCTTGCCACATTAGTTTTCTTTCACATCCCCTTTAAAGAAAGGTGAATTTGGGAACACCAGTGACTGAGGTGTGGTACCTGGTTTCTCCTCAGACCTGACGGATGTAGCGGAATGTTCTCTGTCCCCATGAGTTTGCTAGACTGTCTCCCCCAAGCCGTCTGCAGGATGAAGAAGGTGCTCCAGATCCAGATTCTTGCTGTGAAGTATGATATCTTGTGTGTCTGTTACCTTAACACTGTTGTTCTGACTTCTTCCTGTGCAGGTGTAAACTACGTGCATCAGTTTTGCGTTGGTGCAGCCAAGGGGGTGCTGAGCCCTTTTGTGCTCCAGGAGATCATCATGGAAGCTTTACAGAGGCTCAACCCTGCCCATGTGCACAACCACCTGCGCACCCCAGCCTTCCACCAGCTGGTGCAGAGGTGCCAGCAGGCCTATATGCAGGTAAAGTGTGCCTTATCTTCCTGCCTGTCAGAGCTGCCAGGCCATTGCCTTGCAGGTGCTGCCTGTGTGGGCATGTGCAGAGGGGAAGGGGCCTTGGGCACTGGGAGCTGAAGTGGTCCATTTCCTGATGCATCCCTTTCCCTCAGCAGGGACTGGAATAGGTATCACTTGCCTCTATGGAGGCTGCATGCAAAGGAACTTACTGTACTGCTTCTGCCAAGGCCTTCCACCTCCTGTGCTCTTCCATGGAGGCAGGGGTGGTTTTGTGTCTTCCTCACTCCAAATGCTACCTGCACCTTTTACCTCCTGAACTTTTTCTTTGCTATGTTTCCAAGCCCCCTCTCCACCCCTGTCTCTAGTCCATCTTTTTTTCTTGCCTTGTTAGTAGTAGCCTGTTTTCTCCTCCTCACAAAGCCCTGGCATGGCTGTCTGGTGTGCCAGTGCTGACACCAACAGTGGAAATGGCTTGGTCAGCTACCAGTACAGATGTCCCAGGCTTTATTGAAACCAGGACAAATACGTTTCAGTGAGCCAGCTGGAATACCAAAGCTGCCTGTTCCTTAGAACAGTGCAATCAGGGCACCTCACATATACCTGCTTCTCTTGAATAAATGACCTAAGGGTGATTCTGTAGCCATATTGTCCAGATTGGATTAGCTGTCCTATCACCCTAGATGGTATTTTTGAGACACGATAGCTTCTTCATTTGACCTCAAAAGCTGAACCTGCTAGTTTGGGGCCTTATTTGAGAAGCTGATGGAAGTGAGTGTTAAGCCTTAGAGATATTTTGTAGCAACTTAGTGTAAACTTTACTTGGCCCATGCCCCTTAGCAAAGGAGATCTGTGGTGACTACGCTGGGTGTTACCTGCAGAATGAAAGGTTGTGAGGGTTGCATGTTGGTGGGGTAGAACATTACCTGGCCCTTTAGTGCTGGACTACAGCCCAATTCAGTGCCCATGACAGAGAGGCACTTACCGATGCTATGTGCTGCATTTTGGTGCTCTGGGGGAGCACTGCCCTTGGCTGTGCTGGGGTGTAGGATACAGCACTGCTGCTTTTGAGATACTCTTCTCTGTCAGAGCCATGAGTCTTGGGACTGCTGGTGGGTAACAGCATCATGTGACCTATTGCCCTGGGAGCTCAATCCTCTTCTGAGTTTCACCAGCAGGAGGGTGGTGAGCAGATGCCTGAAGGCTCTTTCCCTGTTCCCATCCAGTACATCCATCATCGGCTGATCCATCTCACTCCAGCTGACTACGATGACTTTGTGAATGCCATCCGCAGCGCCAGAAGCGCCTTCTGCCTGACTCCCATGGGCATGATGCAGTTTAATGATATTCTCCAGAACCTAAAGCGCAGCAAGCAGACAAAGGAGCTGTGGCAAAGGGTCTCTCTGGAAATGACCACCTTCTCACCATGACATCGGGTGGAGCTCCACGGACACACAACCCTTTGCCCAACATAGTTGTAGTTCCATTTACACCATCCTTCCTTCTGGTGTCTTTTTTATTTTAGTTTTAACTTGTTGGAAACCACTGATCTGATGTATTTATACCATGACATTCCTCTCCAGCACTGCTGCGTGTTGGCGCTCTGCTTTGCTCGCTCTTCCTCCTCCTTCTCGGTGGGCTGCAGGCTTCAGAAGCATCAGGAAATGAGAAGGAAGTTGAGCTGGCTGCCCTGTGGTGTAGTCACCACTTTTTTCCCTGAGCCCCGGGAGGCTGTCCTGCGAGCAGTTTGCAGTGTGATTACGCACGTGTTAGAGGGGTTGGGGATTCTGTCTTAAATATTTATTTTTGGCATTTATAAATATGTAAACTTTTTTTTTGTACGGGCTTCTCTTACTCCACACACCATCTCTCCACAGTTGGGAGTGGCTGGAACTGCTGTGCACAGCGAGTGCTCCCTCCATCCCTTTCAGCAACTCCTGGTGAGAGAAGCTGAGACTGGAGTAGCGGGGCCACGGCCACCTCTGCAGCTTTCTGCAGCAGCTGAGGGCAGAGGCTGGAGCTTGGGCAGTCAGTCCTTGACTGCACTGAGCTACCTGGAGACCGCCAGAAGTGCTTGGGCTCTTTCTCAGGAGTGTCCCTCACTGGGCACTGCAGGCTCATGGAATGTTTTGATCCTGGTTGTTACAAGTTGTACAATCCTGTTTCTTTTGGCTGGGATATTACTCTCCTGTAATCGGTTTCTTATCCCTTGTCTCTTCTCGTTTCCTGATTAAACACTCGTTTTCTTAGACTGACTCTCTCTTCTCTCTGCTATGATGTTGGCAGTCTGAAGGAGCTGGCCAGCTGTGTGTCAGTGGGAGCTCCTGTGAGCCCTGGTAGGTGGCTGTTGTGCTTTGGGGAGCCGCAATCCAGCACAAGCTGGGGCTTGAAGGTTTCTTGCCTGGTACTGCTCTGAGAATGACATGCCTCTGCACAGGATGAGGTACATGTTTGATGGGAGTTGGGAGAGTTGGTGGTAAGCCTGAGATGTTCTGCCTACAGTTCTGTCAGTCACTGGGCTCCTTTTCTAGTCTTGATACTGTATGATAATGCAGAGCCTTGTATTTCCTGAGTATTGTGCAGAACAGTAGCTGCTCCCATGTATTTAG
Organism: Pachycephala philippinensis; assembly: GCA_013397055.1. Lineage (NCBI taxonomy): Eukaryota > Metazoa > Chordata > Aves > Passeriformes > Pachycephala > Pachycephala philippinensis. The sequence goes on along the minus strand of VWZT01003779.1, from coordinate 773,945 downwards.
AGAGGTATTTGGTGGACTATGAAAGATATCCCGTAGGGACAGCATTGCAGAAAATCAGGTTTAGATAGCTTAAGTGTATAAGAACATAAATTTCAAGGCTTTTAAAAGTGGAGGTTAGATGACTCATGGATGTTAAAAATCCAATTTCTCAGTAGTAATGAATTTGCTTCTTACTTGGGTTTAGCCAATGAGTTTTAGTTTCTGCAAGTTAGAAATATGTGCCTGTTTGATATTTTCAATGATACTCTTAAAAAATAAAGTAACTCATAGGCACAGGGCAAAACAGATGAACAGGCTCTTTTGGTTTGACTCTGTGTACAGCACAGGCCAGAGAGTATGACTGAAGTTCCTCTTCTTCTGATTGTGCAACTGTAACTATTTAAAGATCTCCTTATAGCTCCTTGTATTCCTCCATAAGGTGTCTAGTTACATGCTAACTAGAAATGCAGATGGTCGTAATAATGGATTAAGTTCTGTGGCTTTTAAACTAAAGTCCATGTTGCTTATGAGCTGCCTGTTATTGGGCAAAACTTCTGGATTTGACTGGAGAGCACAGCCTGATGCTGTGTGGAAGGTTTGGGTTCCTGGAACACTTTCTGTGCTCTGGTTCTTGCATGTTCAGAACTGTGAGAGGAGCTTAGAAAAAAATCAGTTGTCTAATAAAGTCTAATCTTTTCCTTTCTAATCCTATAGGAGAAAATCTGCGGAAGAGAAGGGAGCATGTTCTAGAAGGAAAGAAGCATAAGGGAAATAGGTAAAAGAGCTGAATGTTAGGTATCAGGAGCAGAAGTGGCTTAAAGCATTAAGGATTTGGATTGAATAGGGAAATGAAATGTCAGAGCCTCATCTGTGGTATCAATTAGAAAAATACACTTAGACCCTAAGTGGGCAAGTTTTCAGACCACTGTACCTGTTAATTTGTTGTTCCTGAGCCACATCCCATGAAATATATCTGAGCAAGGACAGAAGAAGGTGAGGAAGGAGATGATGGTTTTTCTTGCCATGTGGCTGTGAAGTTATTGAGGTATTTTTCTTTTATGAGAGGTGGGATGAGCCCTGATGGCCCCAGAAGCATTAATCTCTTGTTCAAACAGAACACTTATTGCAGTGTTGTTAAGTTTGGTCACTGTTCCAGGAGTGGGAAAAATACATAGGCTTAGAAATTCTGAAAAGACATCTCAGCAGAAGACCTGTAAAAGAGGTTGCAGGCAACTCAAATTTCCTTTGACTTTCAGTTAACCCATGTGTTTTTCCACTTGGAGTAAATGTTCTCCAGGACTCTCCCAGCAACACATGAAGTGTCTCCCTTTCTGGACATGTTCACCTATTACCATCTTTCTTGCCTGTGAAAATTTTCATTTGGAGGCACTTTCCAGGAACATGAGTTAACCAAACAGTGTTTGCCTTGGAACTTCAGTGTCTTTACAGCCCATGAACAAGGTGAGTTGGAGCTGTCCTGTAATGATGTTCCTGGCAACAGGTATGGCTGGAATTAGCTGAAAAGCCTGCTTCTGTCTAGTTTTGTTTACACTCCTTACTATTTATTTGGGATTTGTATTTTGGTTTTTGGAGAGCCTATTAAGAATTAGCCTTCTGGAGAGTTGTTGAAACGAAAGTTTTTAATTTTTTTGCTTGGGTTTGGTTTTCATCAAGCCTGGAACTGGTATTTTGGAGCAGAATACAGCTTTTACTTTCCCACCTTATTTAGCACCAGCTTGGCTACTGCTACACAGTGCTGGAGTGCTCTGAACAGCCTTGCAAACCCCAGTCAGTGGAAATGGAGTAAGCACTGAAGTACCCATGAAGTTCTTCACCACCTCTTGGTCAAAGTTGTCAGCTGTAACAACATGGCACAAATTTAAATTAGTTTTCTGTAAGAGGTGGGAAAGTTGTAGTTTGCTTACCTAGATGTTAAGAGATGGGCAGGATATAAAAATGAATTTTCAGACTGTAATTGGGAAGAGAATGTGCCAAAAGAGAAAAGTGTTCTCCCAGTCTGCTACCCGACTCTTTTTTTCTTTTTTTTTTTTTTTAACTAAGGTGCAGAAAATAAAAGGGCAAGTTGGGCCATCAGGACTTCTCAGAATTTGCTCATCATGACTGTTTATGACTTTGCTTTTAAGCCCTTTAAAGCCATAGACCAAATGGTTCTCAACTACAGTTTATTTAAAATATTTTGTGTTTTTCTGTGCCTGAATTTAAGTGCAATTGACACAATTATGGTGAAGTCAGGGTCTTTTGGTTGGTGTTTTTTTTTAAAACTGCCTCCCCCTCCCTATCCCCTTGCCCCCAGAATAATTCAAATGTGGCTTTTGAACTCATTTCTACTTCCTGTTTCCGTTTTAAGGGTATTTGCACTTGGGGCAGGGTGGTGGAGGCATCTCTCCCAAAGCAGCATTAATCTGTGGAAGCTGGAGTGCAGCTTGGGGCTGTTCTGGGCGAGGGTTTTCATTTGAGCTGAGAACCAGTGAGTGCTTTTCCTGAGGGCACCATGCAGATGAACCGTGTGTGCTGTCAGGAGCTGCCCTTACTGAGTAATGTTTCTGCTTCTTGTAAAGACTGACTGCCTCTGTAAACAAGTGACTTTTTATCTTGTGGGCATTGTCTGCACACAGTTACAGTATTCATAACTACTTAGTGCTGTCCAGGCTGCACTGCACAGTCCCTTTGTTGCCATGAAGGGGATGTGAGTGATGAGGGGAAAGTGGTGGAAATGATTAAATCTAGTACATGTCTGCTATATGTACATAGCATGCACTGTGAACAGGGACTGGGTCCCTGCCCTTTCCTTCCATGTCATACTTACATTGCCTCATTTAAGTCAGCCAGGAGCTTTTTCTCTAAGTCCTGAAATGTACCTTTTCCAATGACCTGAGGGGTTATGACCCAGCCTGATTTATGATCCTGTTACCGTAAGTGACATAACCATGAGCTGGACTCTGACTGCTGGGATGGTATCACCACTATGGACCTGCTGGTTTACAAACATTTTGGAGAGATTCGAGAGCTGAAGATGGGAAAGGTGAGAAACCAAGTCTTGGAAGAAAACCACTTTTTAAAGCTAAAAATAAATTATTTCTTTCTACATAGAATAGGGGAGATGAGTGTCAGGAATATTTTTTGTAGCAAAACCAGCCTGCAAAGTGTTTCAGAGGTGAATATTACTTGGTTTGTTGTGTTTTTTAACCCCACAAGCCTTTAAGATAAAAAAACAAACTGTAGGTCAAGCCCTGATAAATGGAGAGGAGGTACCAGTGCTCCATCCATGTTCTCCTGTGTGATGGGGGATGGGATTCCTGGCTTGAGGCAGCCTGAAAACACTTTTATGTGTTGGCTGCTACTGTCTTGGTGTCTTGTGTGCAGTTGCACCATATCAGCCAGGAGCCCCTCAGGATTCAGTGAGGGGGCTGAGCAGATTTGTTTGAATCATTTGGCATGTTCTGACCTGTTTATCATTGCTTTTCTGGCCATGTTACTACTGATACAGAAAACTGATCAGCAAGGAGTCAAAGGATTTTCTTTCCAACTGAGTGTAAGGCCTGAACAACAACAGGAGGAGGTTGATCAAGTGGCTTGTTAGATTCCTGTATGTCATTCTGACTTCCAGGAGGTGCAGGCTTCTGTCAGGAATATTTGCCTTTGCAGTGTTATCATCAAATGAAAATTGCAGTTTTCAGTGATCAGATTTTTGTGCAGAATTGATACATGCTGCCACCTACAGAGGAACTCTCCACTTCTCCTAGAAGGTCTTCACCCTATAGTCGAGACTTGTACCAGTGTTTCCTGAATGTTGTATGGAATAGAAAGAGGCAGCAGACAACTTTTAAGTATCTTCCTGATTGGAACCTGTGCTTGCACACCACCTCAGGAATTCAAAGAGTTTCCTACTGTTGTTTTGCCAATTCTCACCTTTCATGCACCTGGGCTATTAGAATCACATGACCTTCTGGTCCCTGGGTCAAACTACTCCTTTTTAAACGGGTCAGCTGCATCAGACTAAAGAAGTATTTTTTAATACATTACCAAAAAAAACCCCTTTAAGTACTGATTTGTGCTTATCATTTTCCTTGTCTTAGAAGTGAATTGCTTACCATGAACTTCTGCTACAGAGCAGCGAGGCAAGAAGGTGAGGTTTGTTTCTGCTATGGATCTGGAATGTTTTAGTGCCTAATGGAGTTAGTATCTAGTAACCAGTGTCTCTCACTAAAAGAGATGGGGGTTGTTGGCTTTTTGGTACTACAAAGCTTACACGAGCTTCTCTTAGGAGGCAGTGTTTGATTCCACAGCTTTGAAGAGATGTCTGGAAAGAGGGTGGTAGCTTCTGCATCCACGTGCTGTCAGAGGGAGGTAGCAGATTTGAAAACAACTCTTCATCAGGTAAGGACATCCACGTTTGGAGCTGACCACAGAAGGTGCTTTGTTTGTCATTAGCATAAGCAGTAAGAACTAGCATAGTGCAGAAATTAAGCAACTAGGGGAGGGAAGGAATAAATAATGAGACTACACAGTTGCCCTTCGCTACCTTGAGTGACAGACTATTACCAGTAAAGTAACACTGCTACTTAGTGAGCCCCTCCCAACATCTATTCCTCATACCGTGTTTATTTTTAATGTTTAAATCTGTACATCTTCTCAAAGAGGTACTGTAGTCTGAGGTAAAGTGTGAAGTCATTGTGTGACAACCTATAATGAATTAGGAGCAGGAAAATGTTTAAGGGAGCAGCACAGTCATTAGTCCTGGGATACTCAACCTCCTGTAGCAGCATGTGAAAATAGCTGCCCTGCTGCTGACAGGGTTATTTGTGAAGTGAATGGTGAAGGGAGAGCTGTAGGACTGTTTTATAATGCTCTCACAACCGTGACTATTCAAACAATATTTTCCTTACGGTTTGCTGTGAGGGCTGCTGCACGAGGCACACCAGGACAGGAGGGACAGAGCCAAGCTCTGCTGCGGCAGGCACAGCAGCTGGAAACCACAGCGGTAGCCAGGGATGGCCCCACAGTCACCACCACTACTGCAAACCAGTAAGAATGAGTCTCAAACTGCAGCCTGGCTGCAAGCCTGAGCACACTGCTTCAAGTGTAAGTTAAACACCACTGTTGCCCTCCCAAATACCAGCTCTAAGGCCTGGAGGAGGTTTTTCAGTTTTTCTTACCCTTGTACCAGCTTAGGGTCCATGACACCACTCCAAATCATCACAAAGAAGAAAAATAAGTAGTACATTTATTGAATCTCCACTTACTACTACTTCTAGCTTTTATTCAGACACATGTGCTCAGCTTTGAGAGCCAAGAATTTCTTCATTATCATTCAATGTGAATGATGCTATACATGAATCAAGTGCAGGAAGTTGGGCTTTTCTCTCTAACAGGAATGAGAGAGGAGCTTCTAGTCTTTCAATCCGTTTTTTTGGCTGCACAAAATAACCCTTTCCAAGGGCACATGAAATAAAATACTATATTGCATACTATATACATTTACATACAATGGTAAATGCACCATTCATTCAGAAATACACAATACCTAAGGCTCAACGGAAAAGCTCAGTTAAAGCAACTTCTCTCTGGATAGAAGTGGCTCATGACAGTTGTGGAAGTTTCCATAACCTGTGTTCATGTGGATTCTGCCCCTCTGCAGCAATCTCCAAGGACCACCTGTGCCTGGGAAGGAGGGGATGGCCTATGCCATTCCAGAAGCCCATGGCTCAAAGAAAAATATATACAACCATGATGGAGGATTTCCTCTGAGAATAATTATCCAGCAGCTGCAGGAGGAGGCAAAATACCTTAGTGTACTTACTTGGCCACCTCCAGAAGCCCCTTTTCGGCATAGGAAACCACTTCTGGTGCAAAGCCTTCCCTTTATATCTGAACAATACTTACTTTTAACTGTTTTTTGCTTTTCTCCTTGGATTGTTGGACTGCAAGAAGATTAAAACAGTGCTAGCAACTGAACTATGTGGTAGGGGCACTGGAGCTGTTGGAAAGGGATTTTCTTTTAAGCTGGTCAGACATGGGGAACTGAATTGTCTGCTTTCAGCTGTACTATCAGCCTTATTTTACAATACCTGAGCTTTGCCTCCCCCCACTGCTGTGCTGCACTCACACACCCCAAGTGCTCTACAGGGACATCACTGCTCCGTGGTTATCTTCTGAAATTTCTAAAGTCCCTGCAGAGAAATACTTGCCACGTTGCCACATGTGGCAACCTTTTCTCTAAGATAACAAAGCAATTCATTGACCAGAGTCACCAGACACTGTATCACAATCAAAACAGTGCAGATAAGGAGAGACAATGTTACCTGTCTCTCCCTGTCCCCGCAGGTGCAGTCCCCACCATCCCCACGCAGCGGCACTGTAAGCAACGGGCACGGGCAAGAACACGGCCTTCTTGGACCTCACTGTGCCAAACAGACTACGGATAAAAGCTGGGCTTCACTGCACTAGATTCTCCCCTTTTATTAGGCTGCTGCTCTTTTCTCAGCAGTGGGCTCAATTGCTTCCCCTCTTCAGCCTTTACTCCTGGGCTCAGAGGAGTAACACATTAACTCCAGCTCGTGCCTGTTTCATAAACTGAGAAAAGTAATTTTAAAATACACAAAGTATTAACTCTGCTCTCTCCCCTGCTCAAAGTAGGGCAGGCATTCCAAATCCTTCCTGTAAGTAAAAGTCGAATTGTAGTAGCACACCATTAATACTCAAGACTGTTGACTTGCACTCTTTACCCCAGGGCAGTGACAGGGGCAGCAGCCCTTTCCAAGGGTGGGGCAAGGCTCCACATGCACATTCTCTGCTCCTGCTCATTTGTCCAGTTGTTTTGGCTTGACAAGAGATGGCATCATAGCACACGTTGGAGCACCACACGTCCCAATGGCACTGGGGGCAAGGGCGTCCCTCTCAGCTCCAGCTGGAGTTTTGCAGTTCCTCTCGGAGCCAGGTTGGAAGGGGCTGCCCAAGTCTGTTCATCAGCTTGGATAATTCAATGTTGTGTTCCCGGTAGAAGTCTCTTAGAAAGAGCCGTGACTGTGTGGAAAAAACAGACCACATGAGCATGAAAGAGGATGCTACCCTCAACACATGTTCCACAGGTCATCTAGGACAGATGGTAGGAAAATCCATGTGGGTTTGCTGGGATGTTTTTACATCTCTTGCTGCCAACAGATTTGAGACAGCTACTCACCAGGGAATCCATATCAGGGTATTTCCTTCCTTTACTCTTTCCTAGGCATTTAGTCTTTCCTCCATCTAGCAGCTGGCACCAAAATCCTTTTGCTTCATCAAATCTGAAAAGGATATTTGTCTTTAAAAGATACAGCCACATACCCAATTAGCAGCAGCAGAAATTAAGTAACTCCATAGTTATTTCCTATTTCAGTGCTTTATCTATTGATTTTGTGGTATCGGTTCCTTGGGTTTTTTGAGCACTGGATTACTTTGACAAGAAATCCATTACAAACATGACTGTTCCAGCTTTATGCACGTTTCAGAGGTAACATGGTGTTACACTATTTGTTTGTTCAGCTGGGGGGGAAGATAATAATCAGGTTTTTACTGTATGTAAATTCTTTTAAACCTCCTCGCTATAGTTGAGTATTAGAGAATCCCCTGACTGTTTATTAAGAGTCAAGTGTTTCTTTTCTTGCTAAAACACAGGCATAAGGCAGTGCTGGGAACCACGTCTGGATCTGGCCTGGTCTGTCCCCTCAACTGGCCAAAGGTGAGCTTGAGGCTTGAGCAAGTCCCCCTACAAAATCTGAGGCAAGCTGACCAATCCCATCTATTTTCTGACCCTGGTGGAGCGGTACCCGCCAGTACCATTACTGTAGATACTCCAGTCACCATCAGCACACATGCTGCAGCAAATAAAGCTTTCAAGTAACCTGACATTTCTCTAAATCTGTTCTCCCCTGGGGAGCCATGTGCCACCCCTTTGGAACCTTTGGAAACAGCTATAGGAGGAGAACTGAATTAGTTGTCCTCTCTTCACTGTGAAAGGAAAGGGCAATTGTTCTATGCCTGCATGCAGGCATCCCCACCCACCATCCTCAGCTGGCATAGGCTGTGAGAGCAGAGAAGATGTGAAAACAGGTTTCAGCTGCAAAGAACAATATTCAGCATCTCCAGTGGGCTTGCAGAGTTTCCACTGAACCCTGATATGGCCACAGTTCACTTTCAACAGCACTTAATCTATTCCGATAACTGTATGTGCAGTGTGGGCAAGATCACAGTCATGTCTGAGTAACATCCCTTAACTGTAGCAGTGAGGTGGTGCCTCTGCTAATGCTCCCTCAGACAGCTCTGGGCACCTGTCAAATCCATGTCATCTCTAATAACAGGCTCTTTACCTCAAAACTGTGCAGTGTGGCCCTAATCTCCATCTAGGTGAAGATATGAGCAGCTTGTCACACATTTTTTATCATACCACCTCTACTTTTTGTCAGATACAGGTATAACACAAAGCATAAGGAGTGCTAATAATTGCAGCGCCTTTCCTGAAACACAAAGACCAAATGGAAAAAACATCATAGTTACTGCTGTGAGCAACTTCATGCTTCTCCATGACAGTGGCAAAACCTTGTCCTTCCCCTATAATTTCTGGAACCACTAAGCTGTGATTCCAGTCTCCACAAAGCATCTCATGCTATGTGAACCTAATTTTAGGGTTAGGCATAACTCTGAAACCTTGGCAGGTCCTGTGGTCAGAGACAAGAAGTATTCTTTCAATCAAGGGCTTCCTGGCTGCGAAAGCATCCTCCCAAAATTTATTTATTTCCCTACCTGAGGGCCTGGGTGTAGTTGAAGAGCGGTGTAACTCCCAGAAACTTCTGGATGTTGTCCATTACAGAGGCAGGGTTGTGTCTCAGCTCCTGCCCATCCACAATGAGAAGCTGGAAAGAGAACAGCTGCCTTAGCCTCTGCCAGCTTGTGCTGACTGACACCTGTGAGCTTCCTGCATCACCAGCTGCCCCTGGCCTGTGAGCACAGGCAGCCAAAGTCTGTGTGTTCTAGAACAACACAGTGGGGGGATGTGGCCCATTTGTCACCACAGGTAGAGAAGTTATGATATGGGCCACAAGTACCATAAAACAGTAAATCATGACAGGCTTTGCTTAATAAAGTTGTCTTTGGCCAAACGCCCTGTAACAAAGCACTAAGGCCCAGCAGCAGCATGTACAGATTGTCTCTGGAAACTTTTTTTTTATGTCAGTAGCCATTGTGCTAAGTATTCTTCTGTAACCTGTGATTATCTCCTGTTACATGTCTCACAGACAATGAACAGAATTTGTGCTAATAAATTACGTATTCCAAAGAACAGAACAGAGCAATAGTCACATGAACTGAAGACTGGCCTGCAGTAAGAACAAGGATGGTGTGTGTTTGGCTCCATCATTCCTCACAGCACTAACCTCCAGGAATAGTAAGGCAATGAGATACAAGCCTAAGAATGCTTTACCATCTCTCTTTTAGTCTTGGCAGATCTGTCATGTACAGTTCAGGCTCTGCTGCTTTGGCAGGGAATAAGAGACTAAACGGACATTATAAACCTCTGCTGGATCACAGACTGTCAGACAGCAGCAGAAAGAACTTGAAAAACATATCCTGACTCACAGTAATCACACACATATATACACATATATAGACAGATGTATCTATCTATTTATCTGTCTAGATAAATAAATAAATATATAGATATCTTAGACAGCTGATAAAATTCTTGGGAATTTAGAGACTGAAATAATCTACACTGTCTATTAATTTGCCTTTTTGCAAATTTATATACAAAACACAGAGTCCTGACTTCTCTGCAGTGAACCTTCCCTTCAGCAGACAGCTAATGGCTTCACAGCATGGGGACTAACAAGAGGCAGAGTCCACAAGCCTCTCTTTAAAGCAGCAAAACCACAGCAAGTAGCTGAAGACCTTCTGGGCCTGAAGAGGGTCCCTGGACTGCAGACTGCCAAGATGAAAGGAAGGGAGTGCTAACAGTGCTGTTCTTGCTGAAATTCCCAGTACTGCAGGGCTCTCTAGGAGATCACAGTATCCTCCTGCACTCATTTCCTTTTACAAATACAATAAAGTGCAAAATTGGAGTATTCAAGCCTTTTCTTACCCACTCGTAACAGGAGAAAGCAAGTAGTGGCTTTCGTTCCAAAAGACAAGAAAGAAGGTGAAATTAAATTATGGGGGGAGCTCATGCACATGAATCAGTTTGTTCCCCTCTCATCTACACTAAACCTACAAGGGGCTCCACAAGAACCTCCAGTGACTAATCTCCTACCTGCCCAGAGGGATAGTAGGTCAGCCAGCGCTCCAGGTGAGTGGAATACCAGCCAGGGAACAGGCATCGGCTCTGCAGGTTGCGCAGTTCCTGAGGGGCCTGGGATTTTGCAGAGATCACTTGGTAGAAGGTGTAATTGAGCGCCACAGGGTCATTGTGAGCACGCTGGTGCTGAAAAACACAAGCTGAATTCAGGAGCAGGAACACGATTCTGCCTTACACCTCTCTGTGCAGACCCCACTGACTCAGCACAGCCACCCACCAATGCCTCTGTATGTGAATCTGTCCACACCCTGGAGGCAACCTGCCTCCTCCAGGGAAGCACACCCATGAGCTTTCTACCTCAGCCCACTGAATATCTCTGTGGCCCTTGCCCCCAGCACAGCACAGGGAAGTTACCTGATACCACGAATAGGCTCGGTCAGCAGGGTTGATCAGAACAGTAATGATTTTGGCTCGAGGCAGCAGGGCTGCACCACGTTTTGGTACCACCTCTGTGTCAAAGTAATTGGCACTCTTCTCAAACATGAAGTCTGTGCTGGCATTGGAGGGGATTGGAAAGAATTCCATGTACCTGCCAAACAGACGGGATGCTGGTGAGCAGCATGGCCCAACAAGAAAAGGCAGAGCCCCATGATGCGCTTACTCCTCTTCAACAGACACAGCTGCAACACAACTGCACCTCCCCAGCAATGCAGGGAATGGGCAAAGGAGTGCACATCTGGCAGGGGTGTGACTCAAAAAGGGGTGGTGGCACCTGACAAAGAAAGTCAGGAAATGATACAAAGGTATGAAAGTATTTTGCTGAGAGTGTGTTCCCCAAGGAAAAACCTGAGGGTAAGGTCCCAGTTGCAGCCTTTAGCAGGAAAGACTTTTTGTCCAAGAGTAAAGTCAGAATCGTCTGCCTGCCTTGTCACAAACCACTTGTTTAAACCTGTCTAAATCATTGTCTCTTTCTACCTCAGTCCATAGCTGAGGTGCAGGGTAAAGAGCTCTGCCCTGCCTCACAGGAGCTTGTCACATTACTAACATCGAAACTGTAAAATATTTGAGTAACAGAGTAAGAGGGTAAGGGGGCTGGGAACTGTGAAGCACTGGAAGACTGGTCTCTGCTCAAATCTAAGCTGTGCAACAAATACAAATTCCATGTTAAATGTGAAGATTCTCCCCTTGCATGTGATGCTACACTCAAATCAATCTGGATGACTTTTCTAGGGGACACACATAAAAGCCTTCACTTTCTGACCTGTTGGCTAGTGCAACTGCTCTGTAGTGCTTGACTCCTGTGAGCTTTGCTCAAGTACTAACCACCTTCCAGTATCTTTTCAACAGTCTAAATGATTAGAGAAGTCAATCTCCACAACTCATGGGCAAAGAAATCCCACAGCAGAATGCCTTAGTGCCACACAGCCATCCCTCAGCCACGCACAAGGGAGGGCAGTGCCACTGTCAACCAAAGCTACTGCTTTGAGTAAGAAACACCTTTAAACTTTCTCTGCCTGGAAACATAGTGGCATAATAGTGCCATGGTGACACTAGAATTTCCCTGCCAGGTGCAAACTTCTACAGCTAAAGACAAAGGTATGCATATGGACACTGGAGCCAGCACGAGGAACACAGCGGTGGCTCTAAGTGTCAAGGCCCGAGAACAATGGTAGGGAGGTTGTCCCCTCCAGTATTATGTGTTTTAACTCTGAAACCAGGAAGAACTTTGTAATGAGAACACTGCTGTCTGTTTTGCATGTCAAAGTAAAAGTAACTTCATGACAGCAGTGCATTCAACAAAGACTTGCTGAACTTTTAAAGCTAAATCATGCCTACAACTCTCCTGGTGAACAGTCAGTAAAATGAGAAACTACCTGTGCTGCTCCTGGGTCTACACAGTTGGGTTACCAGGAAAACAGAAAGCATGCACTGTGCAATAGCAAGGAAAACAGCTGTTCAGAAACAGCAAAGCTGCTAAGGGGGATGAGGGGGACATACAGAGAGACTCGGGAGAAGACAACATGGGTGCACCTTACCACAGAAGAACACGTGTCAGGTTCCTTACCAATCGATTCCTTTGTGATAGTTGGGGCCATTAAAAAACTGGATCTCCTCAAAGGTGGATGGACTTGGGAAGTTACTGGTGACAGCTGGATGCATGGTCAAGAAGAAGTGCACAGCTGTTGTGCCTGCAACAGGAACCAGTTAATGGGACCTGGGTCACACACAATGCTTCGGCTGAATGAAAGGTTTTACCTACACTGCAAGAACAGTTCCCAGATGGGCACATTCCTCTGCTGTGTGGCTGACCAACCCCTTAACTCATGCAGGTTACAACAGCAGTGATGCCAAGCACTGCTCAGTCAAGTTCAATCCACATTTCAACTCATGCAGCTGATTTGAACTGCCTCCTTAGCATCACAGTTGCCACCCAGGACAGCTACTCCCATGCTGGTGGCAAAGCCACACTGTCACGTGGCAGAACCCAAACCCGCCAAATGAGAGGTGGCCTAGGCAGGAGATGTGCTAGGGACAACATTAGTGTCCTTGGATGAGAACTCAGCCAGAGATGCCTTGGCCTGCCTTTGCTGTAGATGTTTTCCCTTTACCCCACCAAACCTGACAACCCCTCTCAGCACACGGCTGTGGGCCTCCAGCAGGACAGAGAATCAGCCAAGGGAAGGCTTTTCTTACTGAGCCACCTGCAGCCAGCCTGGGTCATGATACAGGAGGGCTCATGCTGCACACACACCAACAGAGCTTCCCAGTGACACAGCCAGGAGACAGCAGCTTTTCCGGGACAAGCTTTGTTCCGAGGCCAGGATCACCATTTGCTATGGATGGTTGGTGCTGCTGTTACATGGCACTACACAGAAAGCCAGGGCTTGAAGACCTGGCCTTAGCTGAAGAGATTTTGCTCTCTTCAGCCTAGAAGGGACTCATCAGTACAGTATACACAGCTGCGTCACTGCCAACCACAATGCCACAGCAGCTAAAGGGTGGTGACAGAGATCAGACAAAGGAGTTTCTGTCCCTTCCACTGAAAGTGCCATGGAGCATGCAGTGGGTACACAGATCTGCAGCAACAAAAGCACTAGGGGATATTCACTGTAACCTTGGCTAAGCGGGTGTGCTTAGTCCTGCTGACAGCTTATGTTCGTGACACACTAAGGTCACAGGTTCTCTGAGCTTACATGGAAAGCCAAAACAGAGAGGGCAAGCCAAGCACAGTGCCAGGGGGGAAAAGTACTGACAGACTTGCCAGGTTTAGGTTAGAACGTATCTGAGATTGTCCGAAATGTCCTCTGTGGCCATTTGGCATCTTGCACAAAGGGCAGCCATACACATTTACAGCACAGACCTTTCCAGCTTTCCTCTCTGCAAGAGTGAAATGGAAGCTGCAATCTATAGAGAAGCATTCACATTACCAGTTTTCTGTGGTCCCACGATGAGGAACTTGGGGAGTCGATCACATGTTTTCTCTTTGGACCAGATATCCTTGTGCCTTTTATCATCACAGGGATTCTGTAGCACAAGTGATGAGATTAAGCATTACCACAGAAGGTAATGGCAAGGGAAGGAAAAGCTGGAAGGACCAGTCCTCTCGGGAAAATGCTATTAGCATATGAAGAACACTTCAGAGCCACACTGCTGCTCTGCCAGGCATCAAGAAGTGTTAAGTAAAAACACTGGGGACCATTTTCAAAAGCTCCAGTGACACGGGAGCCAAAGTCCCTCTGAGAGTGTTAACCACAGGCCTTGCCCTGTGTAGCCATGCTGGGCTGGGCCACCATGATAGCACAGCATCTGTGAACTTCTGGCAGACAGACAACTCTATCACCTTCAGTTAATTTAATCTGCTCATTACCATGCAGAGAGCTGCTGCACTGGGATAAAATGGAATAAGTGTGTTTTTATTTAATGAACATGAATTCTGCAGTGTGAAATTACTTTGAGATTAATCACATTAACATGCCTGCAAGCTCCTCCAGCACCAAACAGGGCTCTTGCTTGCACACTTTACGTTTCACAGCAGCTTGCTCTAATACAAGCCCTTTAATGACCCAAATGCCTGCAAGCTGGCCCCTGGTCACGTATGACAGTCAGCCCTGTCCCTAAGCTCACACTGTGACCGTGTCCTACTGCTCCCACTCCCCATGCCTTCCACCTTGCCATTTGCCACGGGCAGCCTGAAGCCACAAAGGTCAAACCTAAAAGCTTTACGCTTTACCCATCTGGATCAGCAGTCTTGCCATAATTTAAATGTGGGATACACCTCTCAGAAAATCACTAGGAGCGGTTAAAGCTGCCTTCTCACCTGCCACAAGGGATTCTTCTCCTGTGGGAAGATTTCAAAGTACTTTTTTGCAAGTTGGACTGGAGGCAATGTTTGCAGGCGAAGGTTGGTCCAGCACTGCACAAACTTGACCAGGCTCTCAAAAGTGTACAGTCCCAGACGGTCATTCCCATAGTTGGACAGGTGCGTCATGAAGATGCTGATCTGAAAGTAAGAAAGACATGGGATACTGGTAAATCAGGTAACAGAACTGTTTCCTCCTAGCTTGATTCCATGGTCAGCAAGAGGCTGTTCACAACTCAGAGTGCCATGGCTGTCTTGGCTGACAAATGTCCATCTGCCATGTAACAGCGTTTGCAAGACAGGAATAACTCAGCAGAGGAGGGTCACAGACCTCTCAGTAATCCCTGGGAATGGTGCAGGGGCATGATAACTGAACCCTGAATGTGAGTCCGGAACAGTTTAAAAATCCCATTCAAGTGGCTCTAGGACATTTAGGAGAACAAGGCTTAGTCAGTAACTCCCTACTAGTCAAAAACCTTGCAAAGCCTCTTTCACAGGAAAACAGGAGCTTGCTTTCCTCTCCCCAAAGCACAACCAGGGCAACCTCTCAAGCTGCAGAGTCTGCTACAGCAGGGGAGCAGGCCAGGGGGGGGCACCACACTGCAGGCCAGGCCACACGGCACAGGGACAGTTGTCACAGGAGCTCTTCCTGGGCCCACAGCCTGTCAGCTTTCATTCTCTTCAGAGCTGACATCTCAAATATAAAGGAGGAACAACTGGCAATTCCCAGTTTAAAATATGAACAGGTGTACATGGGCATCTGATCAGGGACTGCAAAGAGACACTGCACTAGGATATTGTCCCAGGAACAGACACCAGCTGGTAAGTTTTAGCCTGCAGGAACCTTCAGCACAGGCATCCCCTGCAAAATCTCCTGCCAAGCTTTAACATCCGTGGGCAATGTGGCACTCAACAGCCATGGCAGCCGCCCCAGCACTGCAGTGTTCAGGAGGTTGTGCACTATCTCTGTCTTGCCAAGCCATCTCTTCTCTCAAGCTACATTTTCCTCCTGACAGTTTTTCAGTATTTTAACTTTTGGAAAAGAGTGTGAAGGACTGTTGTCAGCTTGACTCTGGTGTGTGGTTTTGATATGTCCCATTGAATTCAGCATCCCAGTGCCCATAACACAACTGCACTTTCCCAGACATATACCACACCATGGCTAGAAGTTAGAAAAACAGAAGCAGAACACTGAGGCCAGTGGAGGAATGGCCGATTTAGCACCCCTTGCCCAGTGTCTGCAAGTGCAGGGAGGGAAAATTACTTCAGTCACAGCAGGGGCACCCATTGCTGTACAGTCCTGGGTTCAATTCTGGTGACACCAGGTAAGGTCAGGAGGCAATGACAGGCTTCCCTGGCAGGGGGCAGGAATGGCTTTCGCACTCACAGCAGGAAAAGAGCAAAATGGGGAAGCAGGAGACAGATGGTCTTGGGATGAAGACATTTGCTGGCACTGAGGAAGTCTGAATTCAGTTTCCTGTCCAGTGTCACCATGGACTGGTTTCAGCAAGAGAAGAGGTACTGATAGATAGTAGCTCCTTGTGCCTGAGCCATCCCCAAGACAGTGTGAAACAAATTTAAGTCTGTCCGTAAGGTGCTCACAACCCAGCACCTTTGAGTAGTCAAGAGAAAACACTGGTAGGACTCTGGGACACATGGAAAGGAAGTGGAGTTCGAGATTTGTCATGTTTGTCTGCCTGTGAGTTTGTCACTTCTGGTTCCCTAGTGAGCTGACAGAGAGGCCCTGCCAGACAGGCTCTGGCACCTACACTTCAAAGAGCAGCGTGTGCTCGGTGCTGTTGTGTAAGAAGGGTGTGCTAAATACAACACAGAGCAGAGGACAGAAAGATCAGTGTAACTGCAAGGTGTGGTGGCAAAAGGATGCATCTCATGTTGTATTTTGCCCCTTTCTGGGAGACATCAGGAAGGTTCTCTGACAGCAAAGTGTGGCTCATCCCTTTGACTTGCTAGTGAAATATGTAGAGGAAAAATGTGCTGCATGAAGAGTCTGGCTTATGGGCAAAAATCAAGGAGGACAAAGGTCACCACCTGGGACCCCTTCAAGAATTCCAGAATAATAAAAAAGCCTGCATGTGCTCCAGGTTTGCAACTGTGTCTCAAGACTGACTACATTTGGTAAAATGGCTCACACAGGTAATGCTGCCACCTGCAAACAGTCCCCAGCAACTGGATTTGGAAGAAGAAAAGACAAACCATATGGATGAGCCATTTTGCTGTACTGTGAGTGTGCAGTCAGGCCTGGAACACGTGCAGTGTTTAACAAGGCCTGGCAGCTTGCTCTGCCCTGTCACAGCTACTGCTGCCAGAACAGCTCTGAGCACCATTTCTGACACAAGCTACACTCAAGGGCCATCTCTCCCTCCCTCCCATCCACACCCACTGACTCTGCAGACTGACTTGGAAATAACACCTCCCTCCTTTGCCCTCCCTTCTACTGTCAGTGTGCTGTGATTTCCCTTCCTTCACACTGAGGAAAGATGAGAGCAAAGGTCCCAGAGAAACAGAAGGGTATGAGCGCCCTTGCGATATGTATCAAGCAGCTGCGGGCACAGCAGTAACTGGCCCGTGCAGTGTGAGCAGAAGTGTTTGTGAGAAGCAATCAGCCTGTGCTCAGGATCAACAGCTATTCTGACATCAGACCTTGTTCACTAGTCAGAAGATCAAACATCTTCTGTTTGCACCGCGGAGTTAATCAGGCTTGGAGACTCCTCCATGTCACTTAAAGGGAGCTGGAAGCACCAAAAAGGACTGAGAGAGCCTGGTCCAAGTCTGCTACGGATCACTGCTGGGGCTGTAGAGCTGGCCAGCTTTCTATCAGGCCCCTGAGATGGCTCTATCAGCAAGGGGAGGAATGCAAGGTCTGAGTCACTGTGCAAACATGAGAGGAGCTTAGAGCACAGCACTCTGCTCTGACAGAGAGAAATGCTACACTGCCAAATGGAAGCAGAAGTGTAAACATGGGAAGCATCTGAAGGTGCCTGAAAGAGTTTTAAGTCACCATGAAGAGCCAACAGTAAATCTGGCAAATAAGCTTATCCTGTACCAGAACACAATTTTCCCAAATATTTTTGGATCACAGACTACTGCCAGCTGCTTTGACCATCACATCTTATTAGCAAATTTTAATGGGTAGTTCTAGATACTATGTTTCTATAATTCTTTGGTCCAGCCTCCTAGAGCAGTAAAGACCTCTGGATTACAGCCTAGCAACTGGTCTTCCAAGAGAAACCCATAGCCTTTACTTTCACAGAGGCTGTTTCTGCATGCTTTAAGATTTGACAATTACAAAGTGGGGCAAGGTGCAATTACCCAGCATATGGGAACACAACCCCAGAAAAGAAGTTGTCAAGAGAATAAAACAGTTTCTTTCCATCTGACTGATCACTCCATACGTAATGCAAAGAACAACCTCCTCCTTACTCCAGACTTTTATCACGCAGGCAGGTTTGGTTGTGGTGTGTAAAGATAACAATTCTGTCTCAGGCAATAGGGACAGAAGGCTGGCTTCCAGACCTGAAAGTATAAACTCCTACAGCTTTTTAGCTGGGCCTGTCATAGGCCCACAGCTTCTGCAGATCCTACACAAGCCAGAGCTGGTCACAGGCAAACCTTCAGAAACACCAGGCCTGTTTGTCAACTACAGCCTGTCTGGTGCACCCAGAGCACACTGCGAGGGTCTTTTCACTAGCAGTTCTACTGAACACTAGAAAAAGCAAGAGACAAGGGAAAAATTAAAGTCACTGATGGAAAAAGGTTGATTTTCTGATTCGCTGGTCTTCTATAGCCCCAACCAAAAGTGGTTAAAGCTGCATATTCAACCCTGCAATCAAGGTGCAAAAGAAAGAGGGAATGAAAGGGAAACATCATGGTGAACAGAGCCACTGGTGTTACATGAAAAAGTCCCACAAACAAGTATTCAAGGACTGGCACCACTACTCCAGGATTCCCCCCTAGAAAACTAGCCAGAACCAACTTACTTTCTCTCAGAAGTGCCGGCATGGCTCCTTGTCCATACTCAGGCACTGGTGAAAAAGATGTATAAGGGAGAAGTAAGGTAGTAGAAACATAGAAGTCATGAGAAAAGAAGAGATTAAGTATTATTATATTCAGGAGTAACTACGACAATAGACATTCTAAAATGATTGTCTAAACCTTGCAGGGCAATGTCTACTCAAGAGAAATGGAGGACAAGCAGCTGTGGGTCAGGTGTCAAATCAGCTTTAATGAGAAAGAAATTCAGGTGGGGAACTGAGAAAGTTATGCACAAACAAAGAGCAGCATGTCTTCCTACTGCAGCCAAAAGCAGAAATAGGAGGGGGTGTGATCTGTGATTGGAGAGGGCTACAAAACTTCATCCTTTGATTCTACCCATTCAGAATTTTTTAAAAATGACCAGGGCTTTTTGTGTCTCTTGCCTCCTAATGCATCATCCCAGCCTCAGTGGGAAGTGAGAAACTCATGTGATTTGTTGTCCACGGCTAAGACCCAAGAAAGGACTGCAGGATGCTGAAGGTACTACATTCACTTAGTGGCTTATCAGAACTGTCAAGTATTGAAAGGGAAAAGGAAACAATCTCTGTTAGACACACATCTCCCAAAAAAGCCTTAGTGTAACAGCTACATCACAAAAACAGAACACAAAAATTGTTTCAAGTGTCTACATAATGAAAGAAAGAGGGGAACACTTCATAATGAAAGCCCGGCAAAAGCAATTATTGTGAACAAAACTCATCAGTAAGCCAGGGGAGAAGCCGGCAGGCAGCGGATGTGCGTGGAACAGAAGGAACCAAGGCACATCTCACATGTGATTCATGAAAACAGAGCAGCCCAGGTAACACCCCCTGTGCCGTGGGCCATGGGCAGCGTGTCACCCTGGCTGGCTTCTGTCTGCTCAGTGGTGCACCCCTCAGCATGCTCTGTACTGATGCTCCCTTGGCAGCACGTAAAGCAAGGCACCATCAGCCAGCGAGTACTTCCTTGGCCCTCTATTTCACATCTCCTTAGCAACACGCTGGGGATACCCACACTGTGACAGGGCTGACACTGAATCTCCAGCAAGAACTAGTCCTTTCCCATATCAGGCACATAAACTGGGACAGCTGTGCACAAATTCCCCTTTCAGAGGAACTTACTGGGTTCAGAAGCACCGTCAGGAAGAGTTCACCACCACGAATGCTCTTGTCCAACTCCTTTGAGCCACCAGGATATTCATTATAGAAAATAGTGTGAGTAAAAAGTCCACAGGTCTGTCGAGGCAGAACCTGGCAATATCAGAAAAAGGCCAAGTTAGACAAGAGGCAGATGCAGCAGAATCTGTATGAGAATGAGTCAAAGCAGCACTTTATGGATCAATACAAAGAGTAAGGGGTGTAAGTGACATAGGTTCAGAGGCCTCTTGCTATTCCTCCTAACCACTTAACTCATTACACTGCAAACAAGCCACTGGGATTTCAGTTTAGTCTTGGTGGGCTTGGTTTTGCTCTCCATTCAGTACTGACCCCTGAATTGTTCTGAGAAACACCGAACTGGCTTTAGTCAAGTGTTTTTTCTTTGCCTCCCTTAATGATTTTGGAAACACTGGTGATATTAAGATTAATGTCTCTGATGCAGGTCATGAGAGCATTCCATGGGCAGAAAAGTGGGCTCTGTTGTGCTTACCATGATTCCATTATGGATGAATCCACGCCGGTACCGGGCAGGCCGCAGGTGTGGGTATTCCTCTGTGCTCGTTACTTGGATGCTCCAAACAGATTTCCATGCCTCATAGAGTTGTGTGTGGACAGGATAAACCCCAGAATGATGGGGGGCTACAGCATAGCCCAAGTCTGTGGGAATCCCATGCTCCTGGAAGCAGAATACACAATTTGATAATTTGGTATTTAACTAATAGCCTTAATAAGGATCATATTTAGCAACAGCATCCAAGTTGGAGCAAGATGACAGAGGAACATGAAAACGCTCTGGACTGGGAAACCTGAAATACTGCTTGTACTTCTTGTTTTATTCATCTGTAGAAATATAAGGGCAATTCTGTACCAACAAGGACATTCAGCACTGGTAACAGCTGCTGTAAGAATGGTCACGTAGCTTGCAGGTGTGACAGATCAGATTAATTCAGAACCCTCAGGTCAGGCTCCCTGGTTACTACAAACTAATAAATGCTGTTAAGTGACACATCTTACTCCCACAATGCCTAGATGTGAGTCACTGTAGAAGGAAAACAAAATTTCCTTAACTGATATAGAGGAATGGAAGATGACTGGGATCTGTATTGTCTCTAGCAATTCAAAGAAAAGCAGACATGGAGCAAGAGACTATTGACGGTGAAGATATGGGGCCTGGAGCTATATTAAAACGACAGGAAATTTCTGAATTTCTTGGGTTTTAATTCCACTGCATGGTTCTGGTAACAATATCAATGATGACAGCTCTGCCCTGGTGGTGCACGATAAAACCAGAGCCCCTAAATGAAGCAATAACCTTCTCTGACTGCTAGCCTGTTTTATGTTAAATATGTGTAATTGTGTTCTGTGCTTTGTCTCTCTTTGCAAAAGACTGCACTGTTATTTAACCAGGAAAAGGAGGAGCCTAAATTGTTTCTATAATGCTGTGACTGTGCCCTGCATTCAAGATCATTCCTAATCTATGTGTGTCACAGGAACACAAGACAGCAGCCTGCTATTCCCAAGGGGATTACGATCAAAAGAACCAAACTAGAGGTGAAGAGGACATTTCTTTTCAGAGAAACATGTATGCTGTATTCAACTCTGAGCTGTAAGAACCAAACATACATTGTTCCATCAATGCAGGATGTTCAAGGCTTCCCCCTCCTCTGCCAAAACCCCGGGAATTTCCTCTGTGCTTCCTAGATAAGTAACTTCCTCCAGCATTGTCTGCAAGGCCAGAAGAAGGGCTGTTAGCAGACAGCATTTTATACTTATACTACCAACCAGGTGACTTCCTTACAGAGCCACACTGAATAAGGATGGAAAAGGAAATGCCTTCTCACCGCCAGAGTTTGTAAATTAATTGCATTTGGATGGTAATGCTACAAGTTCACACCTCAGGAAACAAGGGCCTTGGGATTTGCACCCTGGAATGTAGCAGAGCTGCCTGGGGCCATGCAGGTGCTGGGAAACATTTCCCATCGCAGGGGCAGGCATGTGAATGGTGTTTCTTGCCTCAAGACAGCAGGAGCCACACATCAATTTGAACTTCCAGAATTGCCTTGCTTAAATACAGCTGAATTACTAGACTAGTATTTGGGTTCAGTGGGGTCCAGACAGCTATTCCAGGACAAAAAATGTTTAAGAATTAGCACTGTAAAGTAAATAAACTGCAATGCTCCTTACCACAGCAAACTGCTTGTTGAGCTTCATCTGCTCAGCCAACACAGTGACATTGTGGAAAAGGTGAGGCTGCATGTGACTCCACATGTGAGGGAACCACCAGAACTCCTTCCTGTGCTTGAGCAGCATGTCATCCCCTTCATCTTCCTCATCTGTACCTACAAAAAGCAGAAAAGGAAGTGCAAAATCAAACGGCAGAAGAGGGGCTCAATGTTTAAAAGCAGTGGTTAATCCCCTGCAGTGCCGAGCCGTTCCAGCAGAGCCCCACGCTCTCTCTATGCGTTGGGTTACACACCACACACACCAAGGAGGGGGCCGTACGCAGGTGCTGGGACAAAGGACTCCAGGGGCTTACCTGTGTGGTAGAATTTCCCTGAGAAGCCCAGGTTGAAGGTGAAATTTGGGACTAAAGTTCTCAGCTTATTCTGGGTGCTCAGTAAAGCCTGTTTGAACAAAAGGAAAAAGAAATATTCATATTTTTTCCTCTGTAACATGTCTCTGTGCTGTCCTGGTGCCCAGTTAAGTGTGAGGGGGCATCACAGGAGATGGGGCTTAGGCACTGTTTCCTTTGGAGTGGAGCAGAGCAGATAAGTGCTCCTCACACAGAGTCTTTACTTGAAGTAGTTCTGCTGTACTAAATTATGCCCCTTTAAAACCACAGTCAGATCATGCTCTCCACTTCAATGTGAAGGACCCAGAGTCTGTGCTAAGGCAAAGGAACAATAAATCTCACTTGAAAGCAACAGATTCTTCACACTTTACAGGTTCAACCTCAATGCTCCCTTCCTCTCCCATGTAGGCTGGGACTTTGCTAATGAACCTCTGCCCTTCCTCAGTCTATGAGCTAATGAAAAGGCGGATGGGGCAGCCCATGGTACACAGATGAAGAAAAAGAAGTCAATAGTATCATGAACAGTAACTAAGTGATCCAAAGGGAGAGGGCTTTTATTTGGAGAGGAAAGGTGGATTCTCAGAACTACCCACATAACCAGTCCTGCCACAGCAGAGAGGTATCCCTGATTTTGTGTTCCCTTGAAAGTGCCAAAATTTCGTAGCAGAAAAAATTTCCTGGATTCTGGGAAGAAAATCTGGGAAAGCAAACATTCACAATCCTCACATCTCCTACAGGTTCTCTCGTGCTCACCTGTGATTGCTTTAAATGTCTAGAGTAATGGCTTTAACCGAAGGGAAGGTGCCTTGTGCCATGAATCTCAGGGTCCAGCAGTGTACAGAGTAAGACAGCACACAGCCTTGACAGAAAAAAAACAAACCAAAAAACAAACCCCAGAGGCTCAGTGTGTCACAGACAAGCAGGACACAAACTAATTCTAGTCAAATTTCTTCTGCTGGAAAATGATAAAAAGAGAGGAGACGAACACTCTGCTGCAACCTGCATGCTTTGGAGAAATGTCACTGGTGCATCTCCCTGTGGGAGAATTCTCAATCAAACAGGGGCTGGCAGGAGGGATGTTGGCAGGTGACAGACACGGTCCTTGTCTGGGCTATTTAGATTTTAATAGCTTTCCTCAGAAAGCAATGGATCAGTGGCTGCACCAAGGTGAAGGTGATGACCTCTCAACAGCAGACTTCGGCTGGATGCAATCACACAGGACACGTGGGATATAACTCTGGGGAAAGCACACAGACCTATCAAACTGGGGAGGGAAGATGAACAGATCTTCCTGCATCAGCTGCCCTTCCCCAGCCCCAAGGAGCATAAAACAGCACTGCAGGGTGCCTTCACATGGTTCACACTCCATAGGAACTGTTTGGGTGCACCACTCCCTCAGTGGTGCAAGCGCACTCACAAAAGGCAGACTCTCATTCCCTAGAGGTGCCTTGACACCAACCTCTTATGGATAACCTGACAAACCACTGCTGTCACTGATATATCAAACCAGTGTTAACCAAACACTGGTTGTTACATGAATTTAAAAATAACTTCTGTAGTTCACTTCAATCATCCCTTCATTGCAAACATATGCTGAGCAGTTTTACATCCAAGGCAGGCAGTCCATGACCACAGCAAGGTGGGAAGACCAGACAGATTACATGTGCAGTGCTACAGGACACTCTCAAGCTTTCAGACTGTTCCCTACAGACAACACTTAATTGCCTGTTCCTCATTCCCACATCCACACAACAGTGACATCAAATGCAGCCAGGGACAAATTTCAAAGATTTCAGCTTTTCCATGGCCACTTGCCTACCACATCTTTACTTCAGTCCCCAGCCAAGAACAGTAATTTGATAAACGTAAGGCATGTGACATCTCCAGGACCTATCACAAATACAGGCAGTGCTTCTAAAAAGTGACATGCCAGCAACACTGATGGCTGAAGCCTCCTTTGCAGCACAAGATCCAAAACAGGCAATGAGAGGTCAAGTTCCCTTATGCAGCGCAGCAAGACACATGCACTCACCCCCCACATCAGGGAGCAAAACTAAGAGCTGTGCACCTCTCCTTGGAGAGGCACCTGTCTGTCCAGATGATGGTTTACAAGGTCACTTCAAAATTGGGACCAGCACCTTGAACACATCACCCAGTAACTCAGAAAGGAAAGTGCCACTTTCTTTGCTTTCTCCAGAGCTGTCCCAAGCCTCACCGCTTCCCTCTGCTGCCCTGAAAGGCACATCCAGTTCCCCAAGCTTGGGTAGGAAAGTGGTGGGAGGAAAGACAGCGGTTAAGAGGCTTAGCATTCCTCTGCACAGAAAGAGATTTAAAGCCTGGCTGGGGTTACCATGACGACACATCTGTCTGATAATAAATCCCAAAAGGCCCTGCTCCAGCGGGCTGCAATTCTTTGTGTCCGGGGAGGGACCAGGGAACAACTGTGGGGGCCCCAGAAATTCAGAGACTATGGAGCCCTATGGAGTCCTGCTCTCCTGGGAGGTTTATTGCTAATTGTGTGCCATCCCTCTGCTCATGCCGGGCCCGTGTCACAGCCACATCTGTAAGGTGGCACAGCACAGGTTCGAAGAAATGTCTTTCCCCTGGACAGGATAAAGGAGACTAAGGTACCAGTATTTGGACATTTGTTCCAACACATTATGCATTCCCTGTTCCCTGGTTTCACACTGGTGCCAAGAGGTCTGTGAGCTGTAGTAAGGTGCAATAATGCAGGTGTGGGAATGGGCTGGGAGATGGCACTTCTCTCTGCACTGTGCTTCTCTTTCATGAAGTAGGATGAATATGATAGTACTAATCATATCTAACAGGTGATTCAAGTGGCATTTCATTTATATCCATAATGTGCTCTGAGACTCTTAAACAAAAGGCAATCAAGAAATGTGGAACAGGCTACCCATTAAGAGAGAAAACAGACAGCCAGATGTGAACAGATCTTCATACGCATATTTAAGAAGTTCAGTTGCTCACACGGTATGAGAGAGGGCTAGCATTTTAGCTATCCTCCACCTCTAAAAAGCAGACTTTCTTCCCCTAGAAAACTGCCCCTCAATCCATCCAAGTATCTCTTTTTATATTTTTTCATCTGTTTTTGTATTTTGTTATCTTTTATTTCAAAAAGCCTTCCAAGATACAAGCCTGCCCACTAAGTGGACAGAAAGGCCCCTGCCCCAGCCAAGCTCCCTGCTAGAAGCTCTGCAAGGCACAGATGGGGTCTCCAAAGAGATTCCCAGCACTGGCCACAGGAATTCTTAAGCCACATCAAGGCCAGACCTGCTTCATGCTTGTCACGGTCTATCAGAGAACATCCACTGCAATGCACAACCTATATTTTTGGAGGCCTTTAGTACTTAACTGGGGCAGCCATGCTGCAGGCCCAAGTGACAGAAAACTACATTCCAATGCACATTTCTGGACACAATGGAAAAAATGTCTAAGCTTCACTCTGATGTTCGATGCCCATCACTTTAAAAAAGGCTTTTTAATAATCTCAAATTATGAGAAATATTTACTTCTAAGCAAATGTTAGGGAAAAAAGTTTAAAATTGTGCCTTTTGTTGCAGTATGTTAAAAATCCCTATCATCCCATTGACAGATGTGCAAAAAATTACTTAACAGTCACTACTAGCTCTTGATGTCATCCAGGGAAAATAAAAACTCTCCTCATTCTAAGAGTGAGGAAGAATTCAGGAAAAGCTACAGCACTCTGACTGTATTGGGAGCTTCTTTAGGACCTAATCCTTTTCTAAGATAACAGGGTGTCCTTGGCATTGGACTAATACAGGGCTAAATCTTCATGCAACTCTGCTTTTTAAGCTATGAAATTTTTAACTTCCAGAAGTGTTTGCAGAGAACTTAGTTGCTCCACACAAACCCTAAATGTTATCTATCTCAGGTCCTTCTAACAAGAGGCAAAAGAAAAGGAGGAAGTAAGGCTGAGAGTCAGATGCTGGGAAAAGAGAAAAACATGACTCTAAGAAAAAAGTACACGGACAAATGAAGAGAAACAGATGATAAAAAATGGAGGAAGAAAGCTGAGTGCTTTTACAGCCTCTTCTCAATGCTCATGCAAACCATACTAGGAACATGTGGCAGAAACACATTCTTGGCAGATACGGCCCCTATGGGCCCCAGGCAGCGCGTTCTTGAGAGGAGTTCCTGCAGTTTCCTTACCACCCAGCAGTAGCACTGGCAGAGCTCAAAACAGCACTGGCAAAAAGAAAGCTCTCATGGTATTGCTATTTCTCCCTGCCCTACAATCTTAGAATCAAGGAGTTAGAAATTGCTGAGTACTTTAATTGCAGGTAAGATCACGCTCTACAATTTAGAAAGGCAAGAGCTGGCTGACAGCCACCCTCACTGGGTTCTCTCTTCTGCACCCTCACCATTTATAATCCAAAATGAAATTACTGTCCTTGATTTTCACTTAGCTTGCTCTCAGACTCACTAGCAATGACTCTTCGCTATTTATGCCCTTGTAGAGATTACCAGCAAAAGAGGCAAAAACTCATCTACTTAATCTTCTTTCCTTATACCTCAGGATGACCAGAAACGATCACAAAAGCCAGATCCTTTTGCATTAGAAACGGCTTGTCTTTGTTGGCCAGTTCCATGGAGGTTTGGTAAATTCCAAGGATTATGATTTTAGAAGAGACTGAACGTGGAATAAATTCAGAAGAGAAGGGATTCTCTGAGATTTTGTTTTGTTAATTATTTGCAGCTCAAATCTCTGGTAAACTGTACAAAGGAAAAACATTTTCTTTGTGCAACTTCCAACTGTTCCACTTCTATTGAGGACTGCAAGCTCCTGCTGCAGCCCTTCAGGAGAAACAGGAACTCAAGGGTTATTATCTTTAAAGTAAAAGCAAGCACAATTCCTTTTCTTCTTCTTAAAGCAGAAAGCTATTCAGCTCTCCTTTAAGCATCACAAATAAAAACATTTCTCTTGTGTAAGACATGTACCATGGGCATGCATTTGATCAAATTATATTCACTGCTTTCTTTTAATAGTCATTTTGTCTGGGAAGGTCTCTGAACATGGACCTGCATAAGGCAAACAGGCTCACTGGGACAGCAGAGTCAATTTTATACCTTCACACAACATCCAGTCTTCAAACCACTACCCTGACCACTGTAATCTAAGCTTTGAGATAAGGAGCTGTGTGTCGAGATAACAGCCCTGAAACAGAGCTTTCATATAAAAGGCCAAAGAAAATGCCAGCTGTTCTGTTACTATTATATCCCCTTCTCTCCCCATGGTGAGAGACTATCAACAAATCCATGTAGTTATTTCTCGCTTTTAAAAAATAAAAATTCATTAACCTCGCGTGGCTCTGCAATCAGAGAGCTTCTTTTAAATGGATAAATCTGGGTTTTATCTGCTTTGCCTGAGATTCTCTGCTTACTGATCACAGATTATTCCTCCATTTCACCCTGTTAAAACCCAAACAAAGCATCTTTTGGAATAATCTTGTCTGGGTTTGTTTTTAACATCACTAGAGCAGCCTTTGTTCCCAAGAGCTTTGGCCACCTACCCTGCTTTCCCACATGGGTCTGTAACCTGCACAAACACTACAGAGGTGAGAATCTCTGCTGGTTTGGACTAGTGGGTGTAGGGCCTGCTTAAGGACCAAGATAAGATTGTGATCCTTCACCAAAAAAAGAAATAAAAAAAAAAAAAAATCTTTCAGAACATTTCAGCACTTCAAAACACAGGGACACTACAGCGAAATGAAGAAAATTTTAGCATTTTCCTTAAATAACTATTACATACAACTGTTCTGTTTTCCTACACCTGTACTGTAGGAAACACTTTTTCTATGCCTGTTTGCTTAGAATGTAATGGTCAAAGTGGCTCTAAGGAATTATTAAAGAATGAAGCAAGCAAAACAGTGGCATGCAGTTAAGAGTTCCTTCAGGCATGCAGCTTCAAGTGATTTGAAGAGATAAAGTTAGCTCCAAACAGAATGCAGGGTTTTCCTTTCCCCCAGACTAAACTTGGAATCAGGAACAAAACATAGAATCTTTAAGTCCTAAAACCTTGGAGATGAACTAAGACATATCCTGCATGGATGCATAAAACATGTAGGAAAGGTGGTTAAGACTCCTCGGGAGGTGGAAGAGGGCTCTTGGGAACATGTAACAGATAAGGTTCAGGTAAGGGGCCAAACCTGTACAACAGTATTTTTCTTACACCTTTGCCTCAAATATTTTGTGCCTTGGATGTAAGGTTAAAGGGTGCTTCACGTTGAAGTTGTTTTGGAAACATGCTAAAGCAGTTGCTGTCACAGGCTTACCATCATCATGGGTAGTGCCACCCAGGACTCACCTGAGGGCAAGTGCTGAACGGGAATCCAGAGCATTTACCTGTGAACAACCTCAGCACACCTGAGAAACAGGCAGTGCACCTGCCTTAGTGGCCACAAACCAGAACTGATGGGGAAGATACAAAGGGAAGTCCTTGGCTCCATGAAGCATCACACGCACGTGGATCACAGACTTAACAGAACACTTTATCATGTCCTTTCAAGGACACGGAGAATCAGAAGGAGCACTTAAGTTTGTTATCTTCTGCCTACTTACTTTTATCTTTGCCCGTCTCAGTTGCCTCTGCTCCACAAAATCTCTTACCCATAACCTTTCCTAATAGGTCACTGTATTGTTCCAGGAACTGCCAAGGAAAGCAGACCACAAAGATGGCATCTCTCTTTCCCAATTGTGAGGCCACAGAGATGGTTCTTATGAAGACTTGGTCTGACCGTGTTTCTCTGGTGAATTTTTTTACATTACCTGCCCAGGGATGAGCGCTGCTGGTACCAGACATGACAGGGGTGCAAAGGGTAAGAGAGAACCCTTCCTTTCCCAATTTAGTTGTGTGCTGAAAAGCTACATGGCTAAAATAGAGACTGTTATCAGTTTGCATGGATTGGGCTACAGTTTTGCAATATAATATATGCAGTTTATACATATCAATAATAATAATAAATACATTTTTCTGTTCTATTCTAACACAACTTCCCTTTTCCTTTTTAACAGCAGAGTTTACAGCTACAAATAGGTTGGCATAGGAAACCTGCATATACTTGTTCCTTACATTAAAGAGGAGACAGAATAGACTACCACAGGCATCTTCCTCTTAAACTGAGAGAGGCCAGCTCCTAAAGCGCTCCATTTAAACCTGCAGAACTGTTGAGAGCATCACACATGGTGCCTCAGCATCTCTGCAGGCTAATTCTCTGTATAAGATGAGTACGACTGCAGCAATCAATGCTTTCCCTCAAGTTAAATGCCACCTTGACTTTCCTGGTATACCCCCCACACACCAGAAATCCATCCAGAACCTCTGGAGGTAACTACTCTAAGATTTTACCTCTACATCAGATACTTTCATGCGGGTGCCCTCTTTTCCCACAAATATATCATCGATGTCAACAAGGATATAGCGATCAAGTGTGAGACAGAGGCGTTTGCCAGTCAAGTAGGCAATGGCATCCACGAAAATTAGTTTGTGCAGCCAAAAATTGAGGTTATTGCCAAAGAGGACCCGCTGGATCCCATCATGCAGACCCAGGTCCTGCATCACTGTGGCATGCAATGCTTTGTGAGTGGCCAGGTGAGGAATGGACTCCGAGGATTTCGTGCTGGCCAACAGCACTGGCTCATAGGTGCTGTGGTTTGACTGAAACACAGTCCAGTCATCACCAGGCAGAGGACCCTGCTCCACCTCATTAGCTCGGGTGACGTAGAGCAGGGGAGCACTAGGATTGATGTGATAGTCCCGCAGCCCCAAGTTGGAATGTAGGAAAAGGGGGAAACCCTTGAGCTGTGCACTGAGCAGGCTGTTCTCATTGGCTTTGAAAAAGCCTATAATCCCCACTCCATACTCTACACAGTATTTGTCCAGCAGCTCTCGGTTCCAAGCATCTAGATTCACATATTTAAGGATGTTCTCATAGATAATTAGAGCATATCGTCCTCTGTCTTTGTCTGTCAGGGTGGGCATATCCCCTTTGCCAGGGGAGATCTCTGTCCTGTATTTAAACCGGCTGGACTCCAGGATGGCCACTATTTCCTGCCCCAGCTGGGAGTAAATGCTTTCCACAAAGACAAGCACCACAGGATCTGTGCGCGACGTGTCCACAGATTTCGTGAGCCTCCAGCTGGCCTGCGGTGGGATCAAGATGCGGTGCTGGTTGCTGCAGTCACTGAAGGGCAGGGGCGGTGGCTCCTTGATTTTGGGACTGTTAGTGACGTAGTAAGCCAGGATGCACATGGAGATCAGGCTGAAGGCAATGAGCAGCAGGATCAATCTGTGCAGCTCCAGCTGTCGCACGTGCCGCACCACTTTCCACAGCTGAATCATGGTGAGGCGGGCGGCTCACCCCCTCCTCACGCTCCGGACCCACGTCGCGCTTGGAATCTCCAGTGCTGCCGTGGCAGTACCCAGCAGCAGCTCACAAAAAAGAAAGAGCAGCTGCAGAGAGAGAAAAAGCTAAAGCAAACAGCTACAAGGCTAGACTCCCAGAGATCTGCCATTTATCTCAGGTAACCATGGCCCTCAATTCCCATCGCTCTTTTGTGTGCTTCCTCGGGTTCCTCTCCTCTCAGAAGTCTTTGGAGGAGCAAGGTTTCCAGAATCTCGTCTCCAATAGCAAATCAGTCTGTCATTCTGTACACAAGCAGTTTCAGCTCAGCCTTCCCAGGTGTCCTGTTTCTCATTTAGCTGTTTCACATTCACATGATGGCACTTTCTCTTTGCATCCTGCAATTTAAAAAGAAAAAGTCAATTCTCAGTACGAATTCATGGCATTTAACGGGTTTGAGATGAAATGGCAGGACTGGCAGGTGACAGGTGGGCAGCATCACTCGCCCATCAGCAGGTCTGTTCCCTGGGAAGTGTCACACCCCATTTGTGCAGGAGCTTGACAAAACAACCACAATGGCCTTTGGAATAAAGATCCCCACAGTGCACAGTGCCTCAACATTCACCTTGGGTGAGATTCTCACACACTACAGCAAACAGGGCCAAGTACCTGGCCTTCCCCCAGCCCTCTGCAAACCACTGAACAGAAAACACGAAACCCTTTTACTCTAGCCTACATTTCAAAGCTAACAAGAGGAGAGAGCACTCTCTGCAAGGCTGCCCTGTTTGTCCTGGGAACTCACTTTCTTCCAGAGGTCTCAAAACACAGCTCTGGAGAGGCATCATCCCTCAGGCAGCACAGAGGGCGGGGGGCACAGGCTGCCCACACACTGCACACTTAATTGTTGCCAACCGATTCAGTGGCAGTTGGAGATGAAACATCTCCTGAAACCTTCATCGCCTTCTCTCACATGCCACTGAAGAACGTGAAGCCAATTCTAAATCACCAACAGCACGACATAAATTTGGGTTGGTCTCAAATACATGAAAGCTTCTTGTTACGAAGCTCTCTCACCTCCTGCTTTGTGTTCATGGCAGCAGACTATTTCACCATATGTTGTTATTTTTCCAGGAAAAAATGCCCAACAAAGCCAACAAATACCAAATAATCTAAAACAAACACCAGGGAAACTAACTAAACTGCTCCTTGCTTTAAAAATAAAGTAAAAATCGCAATGGAGTCCTCTCTCCCTTACTGGCAGTGTGACTTACCCACAGCAATACTCCGGTGCCCTTCTTGGCATACGAGCACATTTTTGGGGCACACCTGCTGCCTCTCCCAGAACAATGCAAGAACACCCTCAATGCCAGATGTTGCTCACCAAGTCAGTCATGCTGACTATGAGCTCTCCGTAAAAATTAAACAGCCTTTTTTCTTTAAAAACCTTTTTCAGTCACCCCCCAACTCCTGCAGACCTCCTCCTCCACCACATACAGACCCTCTGACCACCTGCTCAACTGGCACAGTTTGCAACACCAGGAGGCACAAGAAAACAATAGCAAATATTACCAGAACACGTCTTCATCCTTTCTCCATTCCTCCAATTTCTTTTACTACCATTCTGATAAAACAAAGAATATGAGAAGACTAGTTTGTCTATGAGTTTAAGGCATACATAAGGTTCTTAAATAGTAAAGCCAGGGGTTTCTAACAACTAGCTCCACCAGAAAAGGAACTACTTGTGAGACAGATGCTTATTTGTAATTTGTATTACTAGATGGAAAAAAATCCTTCTGAGTCAGGGAAAATATCAGTCTATAGATGAGGCCAGAAGTCCCATTCTGAAGACTCCCACCAGGCTGTTTTCCAAACTGTTGGTGCAGCTTGAAGCAGAGACAAAAACCACAAACAGATTTTATATGAAGAGATATAATACTGCTAACTTTATGACAGCAGATGGAAAAGAGTCAGAGAGCTCTTTACACAAGCCTTACAATGATCATTATCTCAAATAACTCCTCTGGTATAAGCTCAGCAGAGCAGGGACTGGTTTGTGTAGTGCACAATGAAACCTCAGCCCTGATGAGGGCTTCAGAAGAGCTGTAGACTGTCAATGTAAAGTATATCACACAAATAATTTTCCACTGGAGAAACTGAAACTCAACAAAACTTACTGAAGGTTGCACTGCAACACAGCAGACGAATCAGGATCTTTGGTAAAATTATCCCCGTTCCCAAGATTCCAAAAGGATTGGGTGTCCATTCCCAAATGGCCCTCTGTAATGACAGAGCTGGCTTTGGAAATCCAGCTCAGTCAGCAACAATAAGCGGTGTTTTCTTCATCACAGACAACCGATCCTCTTTCAGTTTTGTCTCTACATACTGCTAACTTTTTACTGGAAAAAGGAGAGGGGAGAGAAGGTGAGAAAATACTATGGGAAGATGTAAAAAACAGAACTTGTATAGTTTTTTCTTTTTCTTGCTACTGAAGTGACAACTGATTTGGAATATATGATTCCCTGGACAGAGCACAGAACATGACTTCTAACTCCAGCTTGAGTCAAGTTCAGTCCCTGTAATACACCAGGAATTCCAGTGTATCAGCATAGTACCCAAAATCGTGCCAGCTTTCAAAAGCAACCAGGAAAACAGCCTTTCCACCTCCACAACAAGCCCTTCCCATCTCACTGACTCTGCAAGGAAGACCCCAATGTTACCATCTGCCTGCCTGGCATTACAGCTCCAAAGCTGCAGAGAGGCAGAAGCCAGCAGAGGCAGAATTGAGCAGGGCAGAGAGAGGTAAAATAGAAACATATTAAAAATGCTGTATCTTTTATATGAGGTGAACTCCTTGTAAGACAGAGTAATACACAGCTCCATGCATATCACAATGCTCCATACATGAGAAGTGATTTTCATTCTACTCCTGTGCAACAAATTCAACACTTCACTCAGATTCCAATAATAGTCAATTTTGATGGAGAAAACCCAGAATTCCAAGTTATTGTATTGCCAAATAACTCACTTCCTTCTGCTTTTCACTCCCACTGAATAAAACAGAAACATAAAACTATTTTGGATTTATAGATTCACTATCTTAACACGTATTAGACACAAAGTTGTTTTTGCAGGAGGAAATAATGTACAGAGGAACTCAGGAGTCCAAGTGCTACTTTTATGAATTTCCAAGCACGTGTTTCTGGGGTAGAATTTATAATCTAAACACCAGGGTAATGGTAAGAAAATCAAGAAGATGCTGATTGATGCAAAAGCCTGGCAAGGTTATACTTTTACAACTCTTTATCCCCAAAGCATCGGCGTGGAGAACACATCTCTTCCCTGGTTGCACTCATTCATGTCTCCAACTTCATTTTCACTTTTGAACTGACTCTGTTTTGTGAAGAACTGTAGCTTCAGTTACCCAGTTATCAGTTTAAAGATGAAAATCACAGGACAGCTGGATTATTCTGTAGCATAAGAATGAAACTAGAGTTTAAGCTAGGCTGCCACACCTGCAGTGCCCAGCTGAGGCGCACCAGGGAGAGGAACCCCCTTTGCTGGGCACTTCTGAATCACAGCAGTGTTTTGATAACAATGATTCCATTCAAGCCTCTAGCGAAGTTCCCAAACAAGCCCCCATTTGTTACATGGGTGAGCTCAAAAAAACAAATTAAAAAAAAAGGCCTGTATCAGATTGCTGCTCAAGAATCTGTCAGCTCCGATCTCTTTAACAAGGCTTCACAGCCAGAGGGCATGCCAGCTGGCACGGGATGCATTTCTTTCTTTGGGGACTGCATCAGCTGGTTTAGGTTCAAACGAAACAAGAAAAAAAAGCAACAAACAAATACACGGAACAAAATTTATATTAAAAGGCGAGAGAGCTGTCAGAAACCAGTCATACCCGAAAAGCTCAGAAATATCTATACTGGAGAAAGAAAAGAAAAAAAGGAATCACGGTGAAAATTATTCCCTCTTAAAGGAAAAAAAAATACCTGTGTCCTCTTTTGACATCAAACTCCTGAGAATCTAACACCACAAAACCCCCAGGTTTCTAGATAAATTGAGGTCCACTCCGAACTCCTGCCAGGACTACCTACGTGTGAATTGTCAGGTGGCAGTCAGAATGCCCAGCAAGAATGGAGTGCTCAGAGGTCCAAGGACGCAGGCTCAGCAGGCACCCGTCCTGCCAGAAAAGCATCTCTAGATCAGAGAGCATCAGCTGTAAGGTCAGCTACCCCACAGATCACCAGCTTTAAGACAAAGGCTTCATCAAACTTAGATGTCCTGTTTCCTAGTGATATCCAGTGTTAATGTGAAACATAAACTGCTTTGTGAATTATCAGCTGCTAAGCCACATGGCAACTGATGTGATACGAAAGCAAGATAACAACCTGAACCGTGTGGTTTTAACATCTGATCTCCAGATATTTCCAGTGCCTGGAAATGATTGTGGGAGATCAGTACAAACACTCAGGACCAGCACTTACCCAAAACCAGTGACCAGAATATAAGTATTTGGGCTTCTGGTACATTCTTGCCAAGGCACATGGAAGATAATGGGTATCATCTGACACCTTTATCAAGAACTGTCAATGCATTCCCAGCTGAGCTACACAAGGTCTTACCACCCAAACCCCAGTGTCACCAGTACATTTCCCCAGCCCTTTTCATTATTCATAAGATAATCTCTCCATCTGGAATGCACAGCAGCAAGATCTTGCCTTTGTCCGTAACAGCTCTATTTCAGAGGCCTTTCTTCTGCACTTCCTGCAAGATGGTTGTTGCCTTGGGCCCCAGGGGAACTGCAGTAATTGAGTTACACAGTAATCAGAAAAGGAATCTGATTGATTTTCCAACCCATTCCACTTTAATGGTGTCATCATGACACAAAATTCCTCATTAGTCTGCTGGGTTCTGAGACACCACAGCCCCTCTCTTTGTCTATGCTGGTATCGGTATGCCAGGCCTCCCCATACAGCCCCTCTCTCACAAAGATGGGGAACCTGGCAAGTAGTGTCAACAAAACACAGCAAGCCACATAGCAAAAGAATTAGTAGAAAGCTCAGCAGAATAAATGCTGGTTGTATTTCACATATTGGGTAAAAAAAATATTGTGGAAATTACAGCCACATTGCAATGAAATTGCCATGCTCATTTTTGGGCTCTGGCCATGTGTTTCAGCTAACATCCACTGCCAGTCGAATCCTGCCATGAGAGACTGCCTAAGGAATACAAAATTCAGATCAAAGAGGCAAGAAACACTAATGGTGCCCATGCTGCTCTGACAGACAGGGCTGCAGCCTCCAACCAGCTCTGCTCTGCTTGGGCAGGTCCCCACGCAGGGAAAAGCCTCTCAGAACAGACCTGTGCTGAGCCAGAAAGCTGCTAGCTGGCCAGCAGGCTTGAAGTGTGGCACCCTGATGTAAGAGGAGAAGACCTGTGTGATGAAGTAATAATTATTTTAATTCTTTTATTATCACCCCTAGACAGGTACGTAACTTCACACCTCTGCAAGAGCAACAAGCTGCCGTCCATGCTAAACAGATCTGCATGCACCCCTCTCATCCCAGCCTGGTGGAAACCCAACTGCAGCCTTGGATTTACCCTTGTGCCAACGAAGTCTGAAGACAACGCGAAGGCAGAGATCTTGGAGAGGCTGGCTCCAGGCCAGCTTTGCAGAGGGATGCACAGGGATCCCATGACTCCTGCAAGGTTCTTGGGGTTTGGATACACGATGGGTACCTTTGTTTGCAGCAGATCTTTGTTCTCTTGCTCTTTTATATTACCAAAAAAATCCCAATAGGTTTAGTCCATCCCATGCCAGTGACCAAGGCACGGCCCAGCATTACCTGTTAGCAACATAAACCAATCCTTTCCCCTGAAAACAAAAAGATCCTCCTCATAAGAGCTTCCAGGAAATCTGGTTTTCAGCTCCCTGCCTTCTCCCCGTCATACTACACTCACTGCTTGGGGTCATTACAACTGACCTGACTCATTTTCCAAAGCAAAGGGATTTCAAACTTTTACACTCAGGTATTCTCTCAAGTTAAATGTCAGCACCACAAGCCCCAAAAAGTTTCACTGCCTCAGCATAGGACAAATTTGGGAAGGGAAAACAGTTTGTCATCTTGTTTTTTCAGCCTGCCTAAAGAGCAGATGTGCAAGTAAGGGACCTGAAGAATTGTTAAAAAACCAAACAAAATTTCAGCCTTCAGCAGTCACTGATGTTGCTTGGTAAAAATAATACGTAGCTTGGCAGCTGCACACCTCTGCTGAAATGAAAAGGAAAGACTACAGGTGTTGAAGCAGTGGAAGTGCTCACACAAGTCAGAGCTTTCCACCAGCTGAGGGGATGTAACTGCTCTGGGAGTGCACAGGTCTCTGTAATGCAACTGCTCAGAGGAGAGAAAGGAGGCACTTTCCTCAGAGATAACTGAAGACACATATCCATTCCTTCACTTCACGTGGTACCGAGCCTTTAAAATCTATGTATCAGGCCACCACAAGAACAGCAGTTTCATTCTGGCCTTGCCTCTCCTTCTGTTTTGTGCCTTTCCTGACACACAGGTCTATGCCCGCTCTGACCCTAACTCTTTTCCCATACCAGGGGGTAATGAGACAGCAGCTCCTCTCTGCACCCATACACTGGGAGCTGTGGGACAGAGAGCCAGAGCCAGCACAGGCCAGAGCCTTGCAACACAACGGCAGTCCAAGCTGCCCTACAATCCCCCTCCAGTGAAAGTGAATACTTCAGTCACCCCAAAGGGAGGGAATACACCATCTTCAGTCTGCTCCTTTCATCAGGAATCAACACATATGCTCTATCATGGCAGAACATCTCCAAGTCAGCTGTGGGAACAGGAAATAGATGCCGTTCCTTCCGCATTAGATATGGACAAGAATCTCATTTCCATTCTCTCATGCTCCCTGCTTATCACAATTCAGATCAACTACTCTGCTGCAGAAAGCAAAACGTCTTCTCTGGTGATACCTCTTAAGTAACTTAATCAAGCGGGAAATACAGTCAAACTGTGGCAAAACCAAGAAAAACCAGTGTCAGCCAGAGTTAAAGTGTCTTAATATAGAATGTATATTGTAAAAGTTTATCTGTAGCTGTTATGAAAGCAGCCTAACCATTCTTTCCATGAGCTATACTTAGAAAATTTCACCTTAATTAGCAAGAGGCTGATCTTCTATATTCAGTTGCTTCCTCCTGTCATGTAACACATAGGCGATAATCTTTTACAATCAATTTTATCTAGGAACATATGACAGTAGGGAACAGGTTTAATACCATTACAGTGAAAGTTTGTCCAAACTGACACCAGAAGAAAGCTGTAAGTATGCTCTACCAAATCTTAAAACCTCAGGAAAGCCCTTGAGCTCCTGCACTCACCTGTTCTCGTATACTGGCACCAAAATTCAGGGTCAGAATCTGCTGGGCTTCTAAAAGAACATGGTCCCCAGCTGTGTACAGCAGCTCCCTCCTACCTGCCTTCAACTGAGATGTTCTACTCACAAGACCTCCACCCAGTGTAAAGTTCATGCTGTATCTCCCAGCCTTTGCAGTATCTAATTATCCAGTTCTCTATTACCTTGGTGTGATTGAAATAAATCAGTCTTCTGGACTCAGAAAACAAAATATTCACATTTTTGCTGGCTTCACTATTGGAAGACAGCTTTTAAGAAAAAAAGAAAAAAAAAAGGAAAGAAAAAAAAGGAAAGGAGAGAGAGGCAAAAGTGATATAAGCAATGGAAAGAAGAGTAGAATGAATGGAAAAGGCATGAATTGAGGGCTATATTACAGGCTGGGTGAGACAAGTTTGGAGGCCTGGTTTTTCCAAGACAGGAGCAAATCCAAAGTGCTCTACTGCCCTCTCCAAGCCTTCATTGCCATCTGTGCAATGAAAAGTCATTCTCGGCTTTGCCACAAGCATTATGGCAGAAAGAGATCTCAGTGGGGGCACTGCATCCACCAAGAGCCCCTGAATGCCCCGACCAGCCTCCACCTCCTGAGCTGTGAGCTGCACCTGAGCTCAGGCCGGACCTGGACTGTGCTGCAAGTATGCTCTGCATATTGTCACACAGTCATACCGCTGATCTGACTCTGATCCCTGTGCACCCACCCGGTGACTGCACTCCAGGCTGAGCCTGGTACCCACCCCTGCCTGCCTCTGCAGTTGTGCTGCTTGGCTGTTGGTGCTGAGGGTGCTGCCTGTGCCAGCAGAGCGTGCATGGAGGCCCCCTGCACCGTGGGGTGAGGCAACTCCAGCCCAGTGCGGTTCTTACGGCCTTGATGGACCCCGCAGCTGCTTCACACACTGAGTTTTCCACAGATGAAGGATGTGTAAGTGACAGGAGGACAGAGACTGCTAGAGAAACAGTGGTAAAAAGTTGTGACTATTGTTAGACTTCGCTGTCTTAATGTGGGTGGAATTATTTTGTTTTCTCTCAAACCATCTGTGTTTGCAATTGTTACAAAATCGCAGGCAATGCGCACTCATTTCCACAGCTTACACTATGACATGCTCACTACCATTTTTAAACAACAATAATTTCAACCCTGTACCTGCTGTTTCCCCTTGTTTCCACCTTGTTTTTTATATAATCAACTCAGAGAAATAAAAATCTTTTGAAAAGACATACATCTCAAATATATTAAATTTAAACTGTACTGTAATTACATGCCACTAGTTTTTAGTCTTTTTCGCATTTTTGCATTTTCTAGACATAATTACTAAAGTGGGTGCTATATTCTTACATTTTTAATTAGTCAACTGCTTACAAGTAGAATTTTTTCTGCTGTGAAGCACTGCATCCTTAAAATACTCATTCATGCAGAATTAAGTCCAGGACCTCATTAACATCCTAATTAACAGTACCCAGGACGACTCAGGAAAAAAGGCTGCCATATTTGCAATCAAATCTACCCTCTGACAAAACTGAAGTTTTGTCAGGAAAGCTCAAGAGTTTTGAGCAAAATACAGATCTCTGTTTGGGACTGCAGCTGAAGATAAAACTGATCTGGGTACTGAAAACTGCAAGGTGTCCAGTTATGGGTTTTGGAGATTAACTTCGCTATCTTGGAGACTCTTCCCCAAAATTTACAGGTGGGAGTAGTAAAATGTCCAATGAAATGCAATCTATTACTGAAAACTGGATTAATTTGTTATTATTAATATGGAAACTGTTCATGTGTTGAAGCAAGAATTTTTTTCCATGAAGAAATTTAATATTAAGTTCACTTTTAGTTTCTGATAATGAAAAAACATGCTTGACCTTCAAGTCAAAATTCATGGAGTTAGTCTGTGCCATTTTGCAAGCTTTTATGAGTATTTACATGATAAAGCAGTTATGAAACTATTTCTGTTTCACATGTAACAGTAAGAGACAAGGACACAGATTATCAGAAGTGGGACTTAAGAAAACAGAAGCATTCAGAACACTGTTTATTATGAAACTTACTCTAATACAACATTAATGTTTCCAGGGATTCTTTTGCTTTCTTAATAAATCTTCAGCTTAGTTCAAATAAGTGAACTGAAAACAGAAAATCCCAATAAATTTTCTAAAAATCAGTGATCCAATTGCCTTATCTCCGTTGGAATAGAAAGAAGAGAACTGCCAGAAAAGCATAATTCTCTCCAAGCAGAATCGTGCATGAGCCTGTGTGGTGAGGTGTTCAGTAGGACAGAGAGCGCGCTTCTCTTGGTCTAGGCTGGTGCGGGGTATTCAGCCTGTGAAATGCATTGCAAAGAACACAGTAACTCAAGCCAGCACTTGCATACAACAACAAAATCACTCACCAACACGTATTTCTACTAATATGGTGGGTCTTGTGCTTGTTTTTGTGGAAAGACTCGTTCCACAAAGAAAGAGACACAAAAATGGTTTAGAAACAGTAAGCAGATGCATCCTGTGCCTGCCTCTGTGAGCTTGTCCATGCCAGGGACTAACACCCACGGCAGCGTAATTACCGCCGTGGCGAGGCTGTGCAGTGACAGGACACTGCTGAGCACCACCAGCTCTGCCCAGAGCCCTGTGCTTTCTACTTTCATTTCATGCACGTTGAACAACACAGCTGAACTTTGCCTACATAGACAGACTAGTTGATGGCACTTGCTGTAATACAGACACTAATTTTCCACAACCTAGCAATTACCTTAAAATAAAATGTGACTGCTCTTTAATAGCATACAGAAAATAGTGAACTACATGAAAAATTCTGCACTCAATATGAGAAGGGGAGTTTATTACTAAACATTGTATGAAGACCTAATGCAAACAGTGCTCAACAAAATCGTGGCAAATACACTCCTTTATCTTGCCACACGTACTATCTCACATTAAGAAACATGACCCAGAACAGCAGATATAAGAAAGGAAGGCTACAAAAAAGACAATTAGTCAAGTAAACAACTTGGGAATGATTGCTGGAAGAAATGGGTTCACAGGAGCAGAGAATGGGAGGGAGGATTTGGCAGCAGAGACTGGGAGACTGTTCCAGGAATAGGAGGCAGCATGAAACAAAAAGCAAAGCTGAGAGTAGGAGGAAGAGATAAATGGAGGAGTACACAGCGAGTCAGAGGGGAGTAGGAGAAAATGACAGCTCACATTGCTTAAGGAGGCAGAAACATAGTGCCTAAAGACAGAATTTTCCTAAGACATTAGGTCTAGCTTGCCTACACTTAAAAAACATAGGTCCTCTAATAACCAAAAAAAGCATGGTCTAAAAGGCTTAGCAACTCACCTTCAAAGACTAATTCCACCAGAAACAGACCAGCACGTTTACAGCGTATGTATTTATTTAATACTGATGGAGGAGGGCTCATACAGTCTGACCTCTGAAATTCACCATGCCATGCAATATTCCAGACACACTGCAACATTATTCCATCCATATCCTGACTAAAGGTACCACTGGTTTGGTTGTGAAAATCTAACACACTTGCAGTACTCACTGCATTCATCCCTTTCCTTTGTCCAGAGCAAAGCATTCCAGAGCAATGGAAGGTAAGAGCTACAGTAAGGCAGTAAAGTTGCCCCAACTACATTCTTACAGTGCTTTCTGCCCTTTCAATTGTGAACTGTGTCCCACAGAGACACAAGTGATATTAGCTAGCTGACAGTATAGATCATCTACATTAATGAATACTCCCAAGAAACATTATAAATGCTGAAATTTCATCGTCAGTGTTGAAATCCCAGATTCAAATGTGCTAATTGATCTCAGTGAGGTAACAGATACTTTACAGTTTTCAGATCACTTAACACTGTATCTCGTGCACGGATATGATGGGAGAGAAACAACTGCATTTAGCATCCGAGTAATTCAAATTCGACTTTGCAGCAACACTATCACTAAATAATTAATGCTTTCTCATAGCATCAGATTGGATTAACACTACATTTCCAGACAAGACGTTTTCCTTCTTTTTCTACTCAACTGTGCTGCAAATGAGAGAGCAAAAGCAGTCTGGATATCCCAACTCTGAAGTTTCCTACCTTCTTCACTGCAGACAAAACACAAGAATTAAATAATTTTTAGCTAGACAGCAACTTTGAAGAGCTGTAATTATGTTACTAAAAATATATAATGACAAACATATTTTAAAATTTTAGACATTAATTTTAGAAGTTAAATACAGAAATTAATTTTAACTCTAATGATTTGGTCTACTTAACTCTCACATAATTAATTTGGTAGCTGAAATACAAAGATTACAGTTTTTTGGAAGACATGCTGTTTTCTTATACAACAAAGAAATGAAGCCTGTAAAATTCAGTCTTCATTATGAATCTGGGTTAGCGCTTCTGCAGTAATTTGAAATGCTCTGACTTTGTCCCCACTCTCCCATGAAGTGCTAAGCGACTTGCAGAACATCTGTGATTGCAAGTGTTAACAGAAAGCACATCCAAAGGACCTGCTGACATCTTGGTACCTATAGCAAGAATCCTGCCCCAGTGGTTTCACGTTTATTTTTGCCCATATTGCTCACTGCCTGCCTGTATTTTTCCAACCAATTTAGTTGACACAACCAGGCAGCATCGTGAGGCAGCTGCCTGCCACAGGATGCAACCCAGCCTCCTCTCTGCTTGCCAGGCGCTGGCTTTACTGCCTGACTTCCCTCTCAGCTGAGAGGGGCATGGACAAGTGTGCAATTTCACCAGTATCGCCCCACCCCACCCGGGAGAGCAGACCTGAACATCCTTCTCAGCCACACAAGGTGACAGTTTGACAAACGCATTGGTCATTTCAGCTTCAGGAAACCCAGGGACATGGCTCTTGGTTTCAAGCTGTGGTGTCCCTGCGCTCAGCTGGGCTGTCCCTGGGCAGCAGTGCCAGACAACTCTACCCATGCAGGGCCAAGGGGTGCGTGTTGGGGTTGTCAAGTTTTATGCTACTCTCACTCAGCTCCTCCAGAGTTAAGACAGGGTGATTGTTTTCTAACTCACTCCTGCACATGTAAACTAAGGACCCAATTTTGTCCCCTCACCCAAATGCCAATTTCCCAAAGCATTCAGAGAGGAAGACTCCACAGATGAGCCACAGGCAAGGACTCTGTGTTCGGGAGACTAACATTAGGAACTGCCAGAGAAACTTCAGTGCCCTGTTTGGCTTCCTTCTTTCTGTTCTTGCAGTGTTAGAAGGGGCAAAAGGACAAGCACCATTACCACAGGAGATGAGACTGGGTGGGATATTAAAATCTTAAACTTCCTCTTTGTGCACTGGTCCACAAGCAGCAGAAATGGGTTCAAATACTATCTTTCAGACAGTGAGAGTTCTTCACGTACTCTCTGGGAGGGAGCTAGACATCATCCTAAAAGCTCGGGAATTTAAGAGAAAGGCTGACTTCAGTCCTTTACTCCACTTCTACCTTGATGCAGTTACACATTTCTGGAACTGCATCCCAAAAATGGGAATCACACAAAGTTGCTGAGCACCAGCCTCAACAGCACTTTGTGAATGTATCAGAATGAATTGGTATCCTGGTGTTACCTGGGTAAATCACAAACTTCAAAACTGCAAAGGTGGGATCGCCATCACTTGCTCCTCTACTGCAAACACTCCAGAGAACCAGATCTGAGACAGACAGCCAAAAATTCTCCATCAGTTCTCAAGCAGCAGAAGGATTGTAACTCAGCTTGGTTTCCTGACAACATAAAGGCTGCTCCATGGAAGGAGTGAAAATTCTCTTCCCCTCCACTGCATTTTCCAGGCTTTCACACATTTCTTTTCTTTCACTGCTGCTATTTGCATCAAAACGGGAATCACATTCATTCAACAAGGGCCACCTCAGAGGTTAAACTACTGGCAGTGACCTTTAATTTATTGAAAAGGGGGAAGACAGAGAGTTTATTTTAGGTCAAACTGCTTACATGAAGAATCACCTTGGACTCTGCAAATGCTAAGAATACAAAAAAAGAGGAGATATTTGAGTCCTCTGTTTTTATGGGAGAGTTCCACTTCCCTCCACGATCCTAAACAGAGTAGTCCACCTACCAGTGTAACATCTGCAGGCTGAATCAATGCCATGAATGCTTCCACCTCAGAAGTAACACCTTCTCTTCTACCCCCTGCTCCTTATAGAAATACAAACCAAGCAATCTATCAGTGGGACACACTGGAGGTTTGTGTTATGTGCTCTTCCACGTTCCCCACCCTTTGCCCCAAGGAAGACCCTTTGGCCTTTACACAAATATATTCTACTTGAATTTTCAGTATAAAAATTACTTACTTATTCTGAAATGAAGCACACAATATGGAGTAG
Source organism: Pachycephala philippinensis (assembly GCA_013397055.1). Lineage (NCBI taxonomy): Eukaryota > Metazoa > Chordata > Aves > Passeriformes > Pachycephala > Pachycephala philippinensis. The sequence goes on along the minus strand of VWZT01003779.1, from coordinate 729,407 downwards.
TCACTAAGCACCACAGAAAGGCTGAAAAGCTACAACACACTAAAGCAGAGAGAGGTAAACTTCTCCATTTGGGTTTTTTCAGTTCCAAAAAGGAGGGTCTCTGCATAATGTCAGCTCATATAACGGGTATGAAAATACAAGATTATACTATCTTCATACAATACCCAACTTCACAGCTTTTTGTTTGGAAGAAGGCATCACATTGACTGAAAGCAGCTTTTCAAACAGTAAGCTACAAAACCAAATTCCTTTGAGGAATATTTTGCACTAAAAGTGGCTTAATACTTCCAGTGCAATATTCCGGCATCAGCCATATTCTAAGAACAATGTGTGCTCTCTCTCTCCACAAGCCCCTGGGCCTGGCTTGCTGAGTCTATAGTGAGCTTGCTACTGCCCTAAGGGAGCATTGGGTAATGAAGAGCTCCAAGTTTTCCTTTCACTTCATGCCTGGGCTCATCATAATGTGTATAAGCAGGCTTAGTCTGCAGACCTTCCTTCTTTACATCTTCCCCCTCCTATTGTCCAGCAACCCAACAACATTTTTTACAAATGAGCACTATCAATTGTCTCTTTTGAAACAAGGTTATTGAAACCATCACCTTCTTTAGAGTGTTGCAGAGAATAAAACAAGGTTCCCAGCTTTCAAACACAACTGAACGCTTTTACTGCACCAGGTGACTCCATCATGAAGCACCAGAAAACAGGCGCCCCACAGAGCGGTAACCACTCCGGTACCTGCTCCTGCCCAGCTCTGTGCTGCAGGTGGCACTTCATCCTGCTGGGAGAAAATTCAGCAAGGCCCAGGTGTGTGAAGGCAGGTACAACAACAGAGACATGTCTATATTCACCCAAGTGGCAACACCAGGCTGAACAGGGGCCTTGCAACCAGAGCTCAACCGTGCCTTCAGGCAAAGGGCTGCTCCACTCCTGAAGCACTGCAGCATTTTACTGTGCCTAACATGGTTCTTTCATGGTGAAGCACAGCAGCGGGGTTAGCAACTTTCTGTTATAGTTCATTTAAGGTGAACAGAGTTAATACATAATTTCAAATGCTTTAAAACAATAGAGAATGTTTATATTGAAAGATCATGTGTATTTTTTTTAGTAATTTATTTCAAATCATCAAAGCTGAAAAGCCACATGGGAGGCTGTCTGACATTTCCAGCAGTGAAGTAAGATCCAAGATTTTTGGAGTTAGCAGCAAGGCAACCTTCAACAGGTCTCTTTGGCTCTCTTTTGGTTAAGTACTCCTATCAAAAGATACCTTTTCTTTATATCTCTGGGATTCTTGAACTGAATAGCTTATAGAAAGGCTACATCCTAAAACAATACGGAAAAAAATTCACTGCAATTTTAGCTAACCTGAAACATATGACATCACTTAAACAGAGACCATCACCCTTCCTCATCTTTTAGGAGCTGAACTTGGGGAGGGTAGAGAAGGTATTTAAGAACTGTCTCTACTCTTCCATACAGCCACATTTTAGAGGTTTTAGGTAGCAAGAGCTACATCTACACCGTTGCTTACAACGCAGGCCAACCACCTAACTTACATTTGTTACTTTAAGATGAAAAACCAAAGACCCTTAAGAAAAGAGACTTTGTGAAAAGTCTCAAGTCTATGCCCCAGGTCATGCTCTTGCTTTCTACATCTGCAGTGTCTGGCCAAATTGCAGAAGCATCTGTACTATCAACATGAACAAGACTGGTTAATAAAAGAATATTTTCAAAATTCTGTTTAATGTGCCTTGACCAGGAGAATGGCAGCTACATGTCAGCTCAAGAATCAAGAAGTTTCTCAATTACCAGAAAAACCCTCAATGCTCCCAGTGAATCTTTTTTCCCAAGAAACTAAGAAAATGGAAATCAAACACAATGTTAACCAAAGGATCATCATTTACTAGTCTGTGGTGAAAGGAAAAAGAGTATCTATAAAAATTTCCATTTCTAAGCTTTCATCTTGCTAAATATTAACTAAGCAGAACTAGCTTTGCTCTTGAGATGCAAATGAGAATTTAGCTTGCTGTGTGACAAAACACTAGGAATTGTGGTTTAGTCCTCAGGAAACATATAAGGCATCATCTGATTTTTAAAATGTTCTCTGTAATGGCTCTGATCTTTACAACGATTTCATCAATAACCAATATTCCTGATATCTCTTCATCCCCCAGTCTGGTACCCAAGACATAAAGTGACTCTGAAGGTTCAAGGGAGTATCTATTTATAGTGCATCATGAGCCATAGCCTAGGCAAAGGCATGAGCAGCTACAACCACCTTCCTTGTGCTACTCAAGTGCGTTCATGAGCCAACAGTTCATCACAGGCCAGAGTTCATCCTCCTCCAGCACATTTCAGAACCTGAATTTAACCCAGCAGCAAGGTCAGATGCAGAGACATTCTGTGGGGAGGGAAAAGGAGAGCAGGGGGAGGCAGAGGAGAAGGAACTAACAAAGAGCTTAATGAGCAAGGAACTATAGCAGGCATATCAGTATGAGATACAAGCCCTGCCAACTCCACTTAGTGCACTGCCTAATACAGTCACTGAATAGCAGCTCCTCCATCCTTCTCTCAAAGCATTGTCCTTGCAGATAATGACTGGTTAATAAACAGTCAAACAGCAAGGCATGAAAGAAAACAGCATTTTCTTGTAACAACCTAGGTAGCACTTAGACAAGGAATAGCAAAGATAAGCACAAAGATTCACATTCCTACCTTTAAAAGTGAAATCCTTACACGAAGTTACTCTCTCCAAAGGGGTCAGACAGTCAGCAACCCAAGGAAAGACATGGAGCCAAATGGAAAGCAAGAAAGCCTGAGAGCTGGCCTTTCTGGAGAAGGGCAGCTGGGCTGCACAGTTGGTAGATGGATAAACCATCAGCAGCAGTGGCTGCCTTCCCTTTACTCAGTGTTGCCAAAATCTCTCAGGTCATTTTGTGAACCTAAGGATGCTGTAATTTTAAGCACAGGCAAATGGAAAAATGTCAATAAATTCATGCTATTAAAAAGAGCACTTTTAATCAGTGCTGAGCTTAAGCACCATTAATGACTAGCTGCTGTATCATACTGCAGCTACAGGTAGGTGGTGGGCAAAGCACAGTCCCACATAAACAGTTCAAAAGCACAGCTCCCTTCCCCCTAGAAACTATCTTGCCTTGCAGCTCCTCTCTGAAAAGCCTCCACGACACTCCCTGAAATCTCAGGAACAATGAGAGGAAAGTAAGGAAGACGGTGTGCAAAGGAAGGCATGGTGCAGTGCAAAGGAAAGCATGGTCCAGTGCTTATCAGCTTATCATGGCACACGGCAGATTTGAGATGCTCCATCAGGGTGGGGATACAGCTCCATTCCTTCCTCCTCCTACACACTGTGGTGCATCTAATCACGGTAGGGCGTTGAACTCCATTTGTACGGCAGACAATGGGATCTGGCAGCAGTTCAAAGGCATTTATAGCGAAGTGACTGAACGAGCTCACTGCTGGCGCAGGCAGGCGAGGATGCAGAGCGCCCCACTTTCCTCCCTTTCACTCCTCAGGCTGCAAAGGCAGGTGCTGCACCATGGGCAGCCAGTTCTCCTTTTGTTCCAGTGGCATGAGGATCAAGGAGGAAACCAAAACTGCACCACCACCAAGAATAGCAGCACCTAAATGCACTTGAATAAGGTAGAGGGAGGCGGGGAGCGAGTGGGGAAGAGGAGGGAGAGGGAGACAGAGAAGAGAGAGGCTGGCAGGCAGAGGGAGAGCACGCAGGCAGGCAAAGGGGGAGAGCGAAAAAAGGGAGCCCACAGACGGCAGTGCCTGGCACCCTGACAGCCTGCTGCCAGAGTTCATCTTCTGAAGCTGTCACAGGTTTATGGATGCCTCTAGACTGACAAGCTGACAAGATGAGGGAAACTACACGCAGAAAATGTATTCAGCAGCAGTAAATTGCTTCTCTTGCCCTAATGTGGTTTGCAGCTTCACTCAGGGAACTGATCTCATTTGGGGCGGTGCAGGGAGCAAACCAACTATGTATATTCAGACACTATTATAGGAATCTGGAGACGGGAATAAATCTACAGAGGGACAAAGAAAAATCACCTTCTTCTGCACCACTAATAAAAAATTAACATGTTAAAAGAACAAATACATAAATCTCAGATTATGCTCTGTCCCTACGTAAGCATTTTTGGTTGCAATGGTTGGGGAGTGGGAGCTAAACTCCTGTATACCCCTGAAAGCCTGGCACAAGAGGGGCTCTCTAAAATGTAATAGAAAACGGTGTCCTAGAGAAGCAGAGGTGGAAGCAGGAAAGGAGGCACTTCTGACCACAGCAGCATTCTCTGCTCTTCAAAGATGCAATGCTCTAGGTATGCTCGAAGATGTAGCCTTTCCCAGCCAGGGTTTGGGAGTAGAGGGTTTTCAGACACGATGACACACTAGCACACATCTCTAGAGCAGTTATTTTAACAGGAGCTGACAGTGCACAGCAAACACTTCTGTAGTAAGACAGGGAGAGCTTAATGTGATGGAATGTTCCAGGGCATTAGAGAGCACTCTGGAAGAGGACTGAATCTCACCGATTCATCAGGTGCTATCTCTGTTATGAAGTGAAAAAAGCACCTCCTTAAAATTTTATCCTGACAATAACAAACTAAAAACTGAAATCAGAAACAAGGGTCAAGTACTAGGCTCTTGGGTTTACCTACTACGATTTAACCTGCTGTTGTAGAATGTCCAGCTTCTCACAGTTAAACTGACCAGGTAGGTGCTTTAAGGTCTGCCTCAAAAATATTTCCTACTGCCTCATTGCTCTGACAGGACAGAAAAAATCCCTGGAAGCTAAAATAGAAAATGTTTTAAAATGTTTATTAAGAGTAGATTCTTTTCCTTTTGAATTAACAATCAAACTCATTCAGAATAGGTACACGATTATGTATTCTTTCTGTCCTATAACGGCACAATGATTTGCTCAGTGTTTTTTAATCCTAGAAGATATATTACAAAAACATTACATTATCTTATATTACAAAAAAAGCGTAAATATTTCATTCATTTAATACAAAAACTGAAAAAAGCACGGAAGTCTTTCAGAAAGAAAAGCACACTGACACAAAGATATTTATTGCTAAGTGGTGAATAAAAGACGAGGTGCTGAGGGATAAGGATTACACACATAAAACTAGAGCTGCTGTCCTAATCAATCAATGAAAGTTAAATGGAAGTTGAGCACCTTTGAAAAATGTGGTTTCCACATCTAACAGAGGAGACAATTCTCTATTTTGCCTCATTTAAAAAAAAAATCTTCTCACATCCATGTCATGCTACAATGCAGCACTGTAAATCTGCAAGCCTCTTTGTGAACTGCAGATGGATGATGCTGACAAAAATTTTCATAGAATCATAACCTAAAACCATTAAATTTTTCAGCTTCCAGCTCCCATCTATGCCAGTAAACAAACCCTTTCCATTCAAGCTGCAGTATGCAAACAGCAGATGTTGGAAATCTCTTGATACTCTGCTAATCAGAAAGATGACACAAAATTCTGACTCCACACAAAAAAGAACCAATTTTTAGAATAGCCAAGATTTTCAAGATGAGTTTCCACCACACACTTAAATGCATCTTTCTCCAGTCTCCAGTGTTTTATAGAGATTCAGGTTTATTGGACACTTGGCTGGTAATCTTTTCAAGTCTGTTCATTTAGAAAATGTTAGAAAGAAGAATTACTACTGCTCCACATATATGAAGACAATTAACTTACACTCACTGCCTAAAGTCACACCTTCAGTATTTCCCTCAAAGGCTAGATTTCCTCTTCTTCACCCTCTTTAACCGAACCTCCTGCCCTTTCCCATGCCCTGCCAACTCCCAATTACTCCACAGTGTCCCCCAGATCAATGGCAAGCAGAGGAATAATTTAGCCCAACTGATGTTAAGCATCACTTAGCGGCAAGTACATGAACTACGTCCTCAGCTAGCAGGTAGTTATGGTGAGATTTCAGTGGTATTTTTCTAAACAGTTCAGTCCTAATTACCCTGGCATAACACAACAATGGAGTTCTGCACAGCGTTGGTTTGTGGTGATTGTTTCCAAAGAGCCCTGGAAATAAAGGGGGAAATGATGGATGTTGCTACCAGCTGAGAAACAGTCTCTACTGCTGCACAATTTAAGGACAGTCTCCCCTTCCCAGGCAGCTTCCCAGTCACTGGGATAACCACACAGGTCTTTCAATAACATGCCCTGTGCTGGCTGTGATATACAACAAGGCCTTTCTGACACTACTGCATGATCTTTATATTCACTACTCGATGTATTTTAATCACATAGTGACACCAGAGGCACAACTGCAGAATTATACAGCTCCAGAGCAGAGGATCTCCACCAGGATCAGCAGACTACTTCTGGGGGGTCCAAGAAAAGGTTACCAAGAAAACCAAGCCTACCCTCAGAAGTTTTAATTCACTGTAAAAGTGTCAATATCTTTATTAGGCAAATTTTTTTTAGGTCTGTGAATTAAAACAGATTTTAAAAGTAATTTTTGTGAGGGTAATGCCCAGAAAAATGAAAACAAACTCAAAGTGTCTAGTCATGATTCAGATAAAACTGTCTCTTCTGTCAGTGGCTGAAATCACACCTGCTGCAGTATTTCTGGACCAGCCAGTATCTTTCCACTGCTTCTAATACCTATAATCTGGAAAACTCATCTGAAAATCAGAACCAACTACTCAGAGAAAGAAAGGTGTTTTAGAATTTCTACACCTTAAGAAAGAATCGTGGTTTTCACAAAAACATTAATAGTTTTTGCAGTATTTCCTCCTCACCAGGGTCATACTGTGTAATGGCATAATTTCTAAGACGTTGATAAGACCCAAACCTCTTGCTGAGCTTGTATCAGTAGCTTAAAAGAATATATGACACCAAGGTAAATATGTTTCAACTAAGTGGCCTTAGTTTGTAAAGAACCCAATCTTGAAACATTAAATAAAAAAGAGCAAAATCCCACTGTCCAAGCAAATCTGCTAACAGACCTATACTGAAATCCTAACTTCACAAAGCAAGACACTTGGTAAGCCTCTCTGATGCTTTTCATTTATTGAGCTATACTACAATATTTACTTGAATCTTCATGAGGACTTTAAACAGCTGGAAAAAACACATTTTTCATGTCCTGCCATGCTCAAAGGACATGTTTTTCTTCTACATGTTTTTCAAAATACCTCAGGGTTCATGATGCTTTTTACAGTGATTGCACTTGAGAAACAGTCAAGGCCTAAGTGGTTCTGGCTACCAAGACACGGGAAGGCATGTGTCTTGCTTGTTTAGATTACATTCTTTGAATTTTTTTCTTGATCAAGCCTTATTTGTAAGTCATCATGGCACAATACCACTGATAGTGCTATCCAGGAACAATTCTTAACCTCCAGACAGAAACACGTAACAAATGGTTTATGGTAATGTGCCAAGTAAGGATTACTCACCCAAGTTTTTTAGTCACACACACACACCCTCCCCAGTCTACCCTGTTCACAGACCTTGTCCCTCAGGGCTCTGTCCACCATTTCACTAATTCAATTTACTATATTTTACAGGTAGAGACAACACACAGGTTATAATGTAGCCAGTCCCATAAATCTTGAAATTCTCACTGAAGCCAGTGAAGACCAAACACGTTTGTGTATAAATTTCCCTGAAAAAATACCAGCAAAGATAGGTTACTATTGAGGTACTTAAATACTACACTTACTAGCTGAAAAAATATTTATTTATTTTGAGTTCCTCCATCTTTCCTCACCCAAATATTGATACAGAACATATACTACCTTAGCTCTTTTAAAAAAGATACTTGGGCACAACTCAGATTTTCTTGGGATCGCCAGTGGAGAAGGTAAAACTTCTCATGCACTTTAGCAACTGTGGAAGGGATAGAAGATTTAAGGATGTGTTTAACCCAGCCAATATCTGCTTGTTAACAGAGGAACAGTTTTCTCTCCTGAATTTCCTCTTTAACTAAGGACAACAGAGATCCACTCCAAAGCACAAGGAAGACTACAATTAAACCCAACAAGAGCTTATTGCCTTAACAAGTCATGTGAACACTGCCAGAACTGAGGCTGGGATTGGGCTGAGAAAGGAGATCGACCCTGCAGACTCGGGCAGGCAGAATTTGTTCAGCTTCAATCAACTAATTTTATTTGCACCCATTTTGATAAATTTCTAGCTGGCTTGAATGTTTATGTTGTCACTGGTGAAATCCACCCCACCTGAAATTCAGTCAAAGACAGCTGTGTCATATTATCCTTTTTTTTTGTCCTGGCACTGAAATAGAAAACAAGAGTGGTTCTTGAAAAGGTCCTTGTTGCCACCATGGTTGTAGTTGATGTTGGAATTAGAGGGGAAGCAAAACAAACAAACAAAGAAACAAAAAAAGCTTTGTATCCTAAAAACATATCTCTGTCTCTTACAGTAGGAGACAAGTGAACCACCATCCTCCCCATTTGGAACAAAGTGCCTATCCGAGGGAGACAACAATTTCTGAAGCCAGCATAAACATGTGAGGGAAAACCCTTTTCCTCCTCTTCAGTGCAACAAAGAGGCTTTGTTACTGGTACCAGTTACATCATTAAAATTTGCGTGAGATGGCAGTACAGAGAGCAAGCAACCGTTCATCCCAGTAAGGAGCTACAGGTGTCAGTACCCTGAGGGCACCATCAGCCTTTGATGACATGGACTAGTCTCAAGTGGACCTCCACACACTTCCTCTGCATCCCGATTTAAGGCTGGGCCTGGCCCCCTGCTCTCTAGCTGAACTTTGCTGCAGGTATACCTGTCTGCAGCCCCGCCTCTGGCTTCATCTCCTGGACTGACTTAGGCTGCAGGTAGCTCATCTTCTGGAAGGATCCCTCATACATATGGTGTAGCTGGTACCCAGTTCTGTCTTTGGCCCTGTCTCCTGGGTAGCCTTCGGACCCATGCTGCTGCTTTGTCTCCAGCCCTGTCTTTTAAACTCCTGGATGGATCCTCATTGCTCCATCTTGCCTGGGAGTGGCAACAAACCCTGTTACTGGGACCCAGCTCTGCCTGCCATGCTCAGCCCTGTGGAACTGTGCCCCATCAGTGGTGGCACTGTTGTATTGGGGTCACTCTTGCCTTCTGACTTGCCTCAGCTCCCAGCTCTTGCTGTGCCTTGACAAGAGGCTGGTGCATACTGGTTGCAGGAACAGATTTAAAAATCAATGGAAACAATATTCATCTCTGTAACTGTCAACTGTACAGGTCTTTTCTGGGAAGGCCTCCAAGTCGTCCATAATCAAAACCTAAGTTGATTTCTGAAGCCTTTAAGCATGGCCTTCAGACAGACCTTGGCAGTTTGGTGTGGGCCTTGGATCAACAACTTTAATACCAGATACAGTAAATATAATCTGAGAGACTAACAGAGTTTTGTAATATATTAAGTACATGAATAATTTTGTGGAAGAAGGTGAAAGAAAGGAAGAATATGTGTTTGCATTTATAGGTGAAAACCTAACAATAATGTGTTACTTTTCATCTTTGTTAAGGGAGGGGAAAAGCTCTTCATGTATTGAACACAGCATTCCCCAACCACGATATTCATTTAAAATTCAAGATGAAAAGGGTGAAAAGGGTCAGAGTTAAGCCATTCAATTGACAAACAGATGATACATCCAGAAGGGAAGAACATGCCCCCACAAAGCACCCTAAGTCATGCCCTTCTGCTTTGTAATTAATTTTTTGTCTCTGTTCAGCTGTGCTCACATTTCTTATCTCACAGATCTCCAAAGCCCACCTGGGGACAAAGTATGCTTACATGGAGGAAAGGATAATGAGGTTACTGAGTGTTGCTATGCAGGTTGCTAGTCTTACATGGTCTTTACACTTCATAGTGCCAACAATTTCAGATAGTTAATTCATTTTTGTATTCATCTTTAATACTCGACAGGCTCATCTTCAGCAACAGCCAATCCTTAAAAATGATGTAAATAGTAACTGGCAAAAATCCACCATGAATGTTTAAGACCAAATCCTGTCCAAGCACTAGAACTCATCTCCATTGCATAAATGTGGCATGATGTCACGAAGACACACCAATTAAGTAAACTAGCGCACCTCTGGATATGTTTTGATGGCAGGACCTCACTGATAATATTAAGCCAATTCCAGAAGTTTCAGAGGAACTGGTTTAATGTAACCTGCTCCAAACACAGAGATGAAGAACAGGTGACTGCAAAGAAATACCTGGCAGACAAATCCTTATTAGAACCAACCAACAAAAGAGACACAGTCAGGAACCAGAAAAAGTTAAAATATAATAGAAGAAAAAAGAAGTTATTTGTCCCTCTATTTCTGCTACAACTGAACAGAGTTGAGATATCTCACAGGAAAATAAAGACTTTTGGGAAAATAAAGGTTTTTTGAAAAGTAAGCTGTAGGCATTTTGGGACTCACTTTCTGTAATTTAACTGTGGAATATTGCTGGCATAGGCAGGAAACATTAAGACATTAGTCTTATACTTAAGCAATAAGTAAGTATTGCTAAGGATGAACTAATCACATATTAGCACAAGGAAAGCCTAAATTCCACTTTTAAATGTGTAATAATAACTTAAATTTTCCAATAACTCTGCTTTCATGTAGAGTGAAATGGATTATGCATGGATTACCTGGCTGTATATTCTAACTGCATGGTCTCCTTTCCATCTCCTACAATTTCTACATTTTTTCTCTTTCCCCGTTTTCTACCCTTTGTGTCAATGAAATCAAAGGTGCAGTAGCAATTTACTGTGGCTGTACCTGAAGTCAAACATTGCTCTGCCTTTGCTCTTCTAGCCATGATGTCACATATACATTAGCACTAGTAGAATATATGAAGCATTCCATTAATATTTTGACTCTTTCACTTATTATAAATATTTATCAATTTCACATGTGAATATTACACCAAATGTCTCTGGAAGCAGACCACTATTCAAGCTGAATAGAATGCTAATGTGGTCACTACACTCATTCTACTCCATCTCAAATTTTTGTTTAATTTATTCTTTTCAAAATCTTGAGTTTGCCAAATTAGCTGCAGCTTCTTCTACCACTTGACTCTTCACAAGAACGTACTGCAAGCATAAAAACATGTATCACACATTTCAAGTTATTTTTGTTCCCCTACTAGTCTATCTGCAAATGTCACCTGCAAAACTGATAAAAAGTTTACAGGAGACAAGATTTAGTATTCGAATGACACTGTAATGAGCTATGATAGCAGGGCCACACCAGCTGCATAGGTCACACCTCTCGTCCAAAGTCCTTTCATCTAACCAGTGCCTAAGGACTCTTGTCTACGTGTCTCTAGAAAACTCAGGGTATGGTTAGCGTTAGGGTTGTGAAAAAGCATGAAGCTGCAGCTTGAGTGGCTGCCAAAAGAAAGTGGGAGCTGCGTGGAGATCAGACCTGATAGAAATCTTTCATTTGGGCAACAGTATCAGAGCCTCTGCAGGAAAATTAGGGTTAAAGTTCAGCTTCTGGTTGACATACAAAGGAATTTAGAATTGTAGCGTGTGTAGGGCTCAAAGAGCCCAAAGTCCTTGTTTCAGCATAGCCACCCTTCCTCACCACCTCAGCTACTGTACACCAGAACTCAGCACTAGGCACCAGCTGCTGCAATCTCCTTTTTATCAACCCAGGCTACTTGCCTGAGTCATGAGCTGTTCCATCCTCCTTTCTCTGCCCCCTGATTTTCTGCACAGTTGAAGCCGTAGCAGTCTACTCATATAAAGCAATCTGAGAAATCCATATAGCACACTTTAAGGCATGAAAAAGTATTTCAACCAGATTTGTTCAGCACACATACAGAACTAAATTATCTCTGTTCTTTCCAAGAAAAGAATCTAGGAACCTTTCACAGGACAACATCATCCCTCTTCTACTGCACTGACTGTAGGAACTTCCACAGGATTGGCACTTTCGTAAGTATAGTGGCACCTGAAAATTATAAATGTCACAGGAGCCTGAATCTCTGCAAGTTTTCCATCAGACATCTTGGCAGAACAGTGCTTTTTTTTGCTACATTAGAGTCCAGTATTCAAACCTATGTACTAAACAAACTCCACAAGAATAATCTTTCCTCACTATTCATCCAGACAGAAATGAGGGGGGAAAAAAGTAGGACTCCTTTCCTTCAGCACAGAATTCTGACCAATCCAGTATTTCTATTTTTAATTTTTAATTACATTTATGATATTTCCTGTGGGTATAAGTCATGAATGCAGTTCCAGTATGCTGGGAGCAACATAAATATAGTTATTCCCAAAGGGATCTTACAGCTCTTATGCACGGGTCAGAGACTCTGTGAAATGCAAAATCTGAAACTTTAAAAGCTTTTTAGCCCACATCCTTCCCATTTCTTTTCAAAGGCAGAGTTAATGGATAACAACATTGCCCCAAATTTTGCCCAGAAGGTATGGAAGTAGTAACTCCATTTAAATAAAGTAATATTTAGCAGTAAGCAACCACCCCATCCTATCACATTCCAGAACTACATCAGAAGTTCCTTCCTGATCTAAATTAACTTATCTGCCACTTCATGCTGACAACTGTACAACTAAAGACTAGAGACATGAAATTGTTCCCTCTGCAACTCTTCCTAAAGGGATGAAGGAGTGTAACTTCACACTACAGCATAAAAATCTAGCCTCCTCCTCCACCTAATATCGTGCCTCTTTTCTGACATGAGACTGCTCAGAAGGACTTGAGCTCTTCTTCTCACCAAGTCTGGATATGTCAGCCCATAAAAATGCAAAAGACTGTGCACCTACCTTTGATCACAGTCTGGTGAAGGACTCATCAGTTGCTTCACTCAGGAACAAGGTTCTGTTTTAAAATAAATAAAAAAGAGACAAGACTTTAAACAATCTTTCCCTCTCTCTCTTCCCTAACGTTAGCCTTCATCACTGTTGGTAAACATTTACTCAGCAGGAGCACCTTCGCTCTCCACAACCAAGGTAATGATTACATTACACTAAACAGGGCATGAGGACAGATTAAAGCCATGACAACAGCCGTGTTGGCACTGACTAGACAATGACATAGAGCTGCACTGCAGCAAGCTCAGCTGGGCAGGAATGAGAAAAAGTGGGGCAAGACGAGAAATGACAAATGCAGGGGTGAAGAAAACCCCAATCAACAAACCAGGAAGCTGGATTTACAACAACAAAGTAAAAAAAAAAAAATTCACAGAACAAGCAAATTCAGTATGAACTGAGAGAACTGGAAATGCCAGCACAATCTGAATGGGATTTCTCACACCTGTTCATTAATATTGTTTACTTTGAAATAACCAACAAAGCAAGAATGAGATGTTACCTTCTTTTGTCTTGGCCACAGCTAAATCACTTCAGTAAAACTTCAATGGTGTGACAAAGTCTGTGTAGTCTACTGCCAAAGCCTTTACAATTAGGTATACTGTGAAACAACAACAAACCACCCCCGAGGAGGGAGTCACACCCTCCTCCACGCCTCTGCCTGGCTGGCGATCACACAGAGGGAAGGACTTTGTGAAGCCAACTGAAGCTCAGGAAACTTGTGTGTGTGTACACACAGAGACATGCACAGAGAGCAGCTCGCCGGGGAGGGCGTCTCAAGAGTCACCGACAGCCCGAGGGAGGGCACAGACCAGACTGCTGTAATTTTACTATACCCGTTGGACAGCCTCTGAAGTCAGCTCTTTCACATCAGTAGTGCCTCAGATATGCAGGTACCTCTGCAGCCTTCCAGTTCACACAGACCCTGATTCAGCAAAAACTCTGACCTTTGAGTTTCCAATAATCTTTAATACCTCTACAGCCAATTACTAAACAAGAACCACACTTGCTCTGCCTGTAAATATAACGAGCACAGCCAGCTCTCTGCCTTCCTCACATAATTACAAGAGCAAAAATTTCTCCTTTTTCCTAGTTAGATAAAGATTAGTTTAGTAAAAAAAGCATCTACCCTTCTGCAGGACACAATTTTCCTCTTTTCTTTTGGTCTCTAATTCCTATCTTCCTTCACTAAACAGTTTAAGAAGACAGAATAAGAAACCCTGTATGCCTGGCCTTCACAGATCCCAAAACACCAGGGTAAACATCAGAACAGCCAGATGCAACCACAAAACAACTACACTGCAGAAGAGGTGAATGTTTGATTTCACTGTAAAAAAGAATAGACAACTAAAGAAATTGTATTTTCCACAGAACAATCCAGTGAAAGTCACTGAGAAAAACAATCAGATTAGGAAGTTAATTATTAGCAGAATTTATAAAATTCTACCCTCATGATAGTCAGTAAGACCCACAGAAGCAGATACACCAACATCCAGCTACTAGCATTTAATACAAGTTTCCCATAGGGGTTGGCTGTTCATTTCACTGCAAAATATCTTGCACACTCTGATGTAAACTAGTGCCAAAGTGCTGATTTGGAACAAGATAGAGTATCACTCTGATCTAGTTGGTTTTACTTTCCAGAATACAGAAAACCCAAAAGGACTAGCAGATAGCAAATGCAGGGGAGACACTCAGAGAGGAACACAAGCTTCAAGTAATTTTGCCTTCAGCTTTTAAAAATGCAACTTTCTCCTACTTACAGAAACTCAGAAAACTGTTATAGCAATGAGGTGAAGAAACTGCTCTTTGTAGTGCCACAGTTTTCCACTAAGGCATGTCACAACAGACACAAGTAGAAATGCAATGGAGCCAGGTAAGAAGGGGGCAGAATTTAACACCAGCTGAATGGGGTAACAGGGAATTTAAACTGAATGCAATAATTGATAAGTTGCCAGTGATTAAAGACAAAGACCAGAACAATATTACCAACCAGACAGAAAAATCTATCAGTAGAATGAGACTGGAATTGGCCAAATCTGATTTCATTACAAGATTTATTTTACAGAACCTCAAATTAAAGGAGTGGTTTAAAGCAACACAAAAAGGACGACACTTGTCATTTCCACAGAAAGCTGAGTGAGGTGGCAAAAAACCTTACCTAACAATTTCCCATTTCCCTCCTCCATACATACTCTTGTGCCTATGTTGTCCATGAGAAGCAAGCAGATTTGTATGTTTGCAAAGCCCTCAGCACAAAGTGTACATTACAACCATTATCAACAGCTGCTTAATACCAGCTCCCAAATGCTTAACAGAAGAGGCAACCCCACATTTCATCTCTAGGCATCAAAGCATTTACTAATGGAAATGAAACTCTGCCTAGCACACAATTAAGTGATTTTGGAAGGATGTCATTAACTCTAGAAGCATCATATCTTTTCCCATGTTTGTATTTACTTGCAAATTTACCAGCCATAACAGTGGAGTGGGAAAGCTCAGGAGCCTGTGTGCCAGCCATGCAGGCTCCTGCAGGAGCTCCTCTTAGTGAGGGTGTGCACCGCACAGACACTCAATAAGCTGTGACATTTGTATTCCTGACAGTTTTATTTCTTCAAACACCAGCCACACTGGAAGTTTCACTTTACTTTTTACTCCACAGTAAAGGCCAAATCTCAGTATAACAGATGCTGTCTGGAAATCCCAGGACATGTATGAGAGCACGTGTGTGGTCCCCTTCATCATTACGAGATAAAACAGCTTTCAGGAAAATGAGAAGGGTGCTTGGTTTTTTTAAGCATAAAAACCTTAATATTTACACTAATGAAATACAGGGTCCTCTTAGTCAGAAGAATAGTATTCACATGGGAGCCCAACCAAGCAGAACTATTTTCCCATGAAGATCTTATCCTCAGTCTGGGCAAACAGTCCAAGTCACACTAGACAGACAACAGCTCTACCGTGCATGTCTCCATAGTAATTACACCAAAGAAACATGACTGTCCTTAGTTTAAAAATATTAATAATTTTAAAAGCCCAAATCAGAAGCACAGTGAAAATATATAATGATAAAGCATACAAGGGGAAAAGAGAATATAGCTTGATATAGCCAAAATATGACAGGAACATGAGAATAGAAAGAAATATAGAAATATTGAAATAGAGAGTAGGAAACAGAATAGAAAATCCTGCTTACCAAATGGTGGAAATTTTAGTTAATTTCTGCAGAAAAATAGAATTCAGAATAAAAACCACAGCCACCTGAGGTCTGTATTTCTTCAACAAATACCTTATAAGAATTGTGCAGTTTTACAGTTCAAAGCTGCACAAAGATGAGCACAGACAGGGTTGGCTTTCTAGTGGTATAGGAAGTAAAGATGGATGGACTGCAGCAATCAAACTGGAAAAAAGGAAAATACACATAGAGAAGGAGAAGAGGAAAGACAAACCTATCTGGGAATGGGTGAAACCAAGGAACAATTATCAGAAAATGTTACTGTCAGAAACTGCAAATGCTCAAGAAAAAGCACCATGCAGAAAACTGCATTTACTGCCAGCATCTCCAAAGAAGTGAAAGAAATGGAAACTAGGCAGCAAGGAAATACTTGAAATAGTTAATTAAGGACATTGGACATCAAAACACATTAATACATTTACCTTAACATATTTATTTGAGACTCCACCTGAAATACAGTATCCAGCTCTGGAATACCCAGCACAGGAAGGACATGGACCTGTTGGAGCAAGTCCAGAGGAAGCCACCAAGATGCTTAGAGGGATGGAGCACTTTGCTACGAGGAAAAACTAAGGGAATTGGGATTGTTCAGCCTGGAAAAGAGAAGACTTTGGGGTGACCTAATTGTGGCCTTCCAGTACCTGAAGAGAGTCTATAGGAAACATGGAGAGAGACATCTTACAAGGGCATGTAGTGATAAGACAAGGGGGAATGGCTTCAAACTGAAAGAGAGTAGGTTTAGATGACATAATAGGAAGAAATTCTTTACTGTGAGGGTGGTGAGGCACTGGAACAGGTTGCTCAGAGAGGCTGGGGATGCCCCATCCCTGGAAGTGTTCAAGGCCAGGCTGAATGGGGCCCTGAGCAACCTGGTGTAGTGGAAGGTGTCCCTGACCATGGCAGAAGGGTTGGAATGAGATGATCTTTGAGGTCCCTTCCAATCCAAGCCATTCTGTGATTCCATGATAGTTCCTTTATGACTCATTCACATATATCCAGCAGAATTGGTTTGAGAAGGGAAATGTTTTCTGAGACACGTTGAAGCTCTCAAGTGAACTTATATTTTTCATAAGAGAAAGGAGTCTAGTTTTCAAAGTTCTAGAACTGATCTCTTCAATTCCTCGTCTCCCTCTTGTATGAGGGGTTGTCTTCAACATAGTTCACCAGCAAATTTTTCACAACAGAAGAAAAAGGCAGAACCATCTGATGAAGGAGAAGTATCAAGGTCACAGCACCCAGCCTGACAGAGTTCGAGAAGTGTCTGGCTAAAATTCTTAGGGCCCATGATGTGATTCTTGGGGCACTCCTGTGTAGGGCCAGGAGTTGGACTTTTATTATACTTGTGGGTCCCTTCCAACTCAGAATATTCTAAGGTTCTATGATCACTTTGACAATGTAAAACAAATGGCTTAGTACAGTTCATCATTCATCCAACGCCCTACTTCAGATCTTGCATGTCCTTAGGTGGCATTGCCTTGCCTGTACACAAAGGAAAGAATTCTTCCCTATAAGCCTATTCATGGCATGGAGGGCAGGTGGCCCAGGCCCTGTCTACCATCAGCATGACTGTGCTAGCTTGCAACCATGCTGCTCTCTGAAATGCCCATGACCCTGACTGCTTCAGCAGTCTGATTTGCAGAAAGGCCAATGCAAGCAGTGAAGTGTTAAAAGAGTAATGCTGTCTTTGCCTCCATCCTTTTCTCACCTGCTATCAGCTTAGCTGTATGGCTCCCAACAAGCAAAAAAGCAAACCAGCTGCAATCAAGGCCAATGGGGAAAAAGCTATCAGTAACCTTCTTCCCAGTGCTACAACCTAGCAGCTAAAATCATGCCATCTTTGTGAGAAGAAATTTGAAAAGAAAGGGGGAATGACTACAATATCAAGAAAAGATCTCTCTTAGTTCTCCTTTCTTTTTGCTCTCATCAAGTGGGTAGGAAGGAAACAGCCCTCTCAGCTGATTAAACTCCATTGCTACTATTCCCTCTTTCTCTCCACTCCCATCCCTTGTTTATGACTGCTCCTTAATGAGCAAAGAAGAGTCTTGAAGAAAGAACAACTATGATTTATGTATTAGAGAGATAAATCTTGAATGACTGTCAGTTTCTATCCTGCCACAGAGCCACTGCCTCCTGGCAGCAATGCTGTAATTAAGTTGATAGCATCAAGTATTCTCTGAGTTACTGGGTTAAAGTAGTAGAGCACTGTATTTAAGCCTTTCACCCCATTCGGATAATTTAAACAATTCTGCTAATGGCTTGTTTAGGCTAATCCTCCTCAAAGCATTCCAAATTAAGAGAACCCAAAAGAACTAAAGACTCCTACTTTGGTACTAGTCTTTCCCTGGTCCTAGTAAACCGTCACTCACACAGTCAAAGCAATGCCTTATCCCTCTGCACCCGTCACAAAGCCATTGCTATCTTAAGAAAAATAGCATAGAAAAAAAGCAGCAAACAAATAACCAGATTCATGAAAGGCAATCATGTGTTACGTTTCCAGACAGCCTGAAAACACCTAGGTGCCCAAATCCCACGGGAATTAACTTAATGTCAACTAAAAGCTATGTAAAGGTTTTGTGCCTAAATGGTGACCCCCAGCGAAGCTGACAGCTACCATGGAGAATTTGAAGAGGAAGAAGATAATTTGCTTCTCTCATTTTATTCTTCCATTAAATAAAGAAAACTAAGTCAGAAGCCTGCCAAGTTTATGTTTTTCCTTTATCACTGTCAATATTTGATCTGGACAGCGTTGCCTCTTCAGACTCCTTATGCTTACTTTTATCTCTGTCTTTTACCATAAATGACATGCAGAGCAGATTGCTCCAATATCTCAGCTGCTGTTGGGAAAAAAGTATAAACAGCTCCTTGCTTAACCTCACACATGTGCCTCTAATGATATGAATCTGCAATTCTAAATTAGGACACACCCCCACTAAGCAATTAATTAAAACTAGAATTAACGTTGTTCATTTTTTATAAAGGAGGAAACCAATAAAGCCAAAAATCTGTACTCAATTACAACATATAAAACACATTTGATATGATGGTAAAGACACGCTGTAATAAAGAAAATGGAGTTTTCATAATTCAGTTCAAATCTGCTGTTTAAACAACTTTTTTTGTATGCACTTTGAAGTTCATAGTAGTAATTTCCAAGATGCCCAATAAGTGGCCATAGCACATTTGGCTGTACAGAAAAGAATATATAACGAAAAGAGATACTCAATCCAATAAACCAAGTAAAAAATTACAGATAGTTTTCCTGGATACAAACACACAGAGCTGAATGAAATCCAAATAATAAGTATAATATCTTGAAGCCAAATTGGGCAAGACTTGTTACAGACTGGCTATATCTGCACCTGCTTTATTCCCCTACACGGAACAGAAAAAACAGGTTAAAAAAAAAAAAAAATCACGTTTTCAGGGGAGTGAAGGGAAAGAAGAAATCAAAACTTCCTAGCCAATTACTTTTTACATGCTTGTTTAATGTTCAGCCCCAAATTCAGCCTACCCAATGCTCAGAAACAGACATATCTTCAGGATTTTCCTCACACTTCAGGTATGATAGCTTTCTTTCTCTTTCCACACAGTCTTCTCAAGCTCTGCTCCTCACTGCTACTACTTTCCAAAAAGTCCAAATACTGGTTGCTGATGATAAAGGCTGCAGGTGCAGTCAGTTGATGAGGAATACACAAATGTTGAACAGACTGTTCCCTACTCCCTTGGGGCTCCCAATTGCCACTGAGGTTGACTATATAAATGCTCAAACCATCACCAAACCTTCCCACAAATGGAAATAGATATCTGATCCATCCTGAGAAGTCTCCACTACCATATATGCTTGTTTGGAAGTGTATTTAAACTCACTATTTTACTCCATCATCCCTCTTCCTTTATGTGTTCTGGCATGCAGAGGTAAAACAATCTGGTCCACAAATCTATTTTGAAAGACTCTGAATGATGCAGATTCTTGATCCTATTGTTCATTATGCCCAGAAAAAAAAATCTTTGCATACATCAGTAATTTTCTTTCTCCTTATTTGCCATGAGACAATAATACAGATTATGATGACTGAGAGAGCAGTGCCAGAACAATTTGAGGAGAGTAGTATCAATTCTTTCAATGCTAAAGATGCAAGGACTTGGCTGCATACTTTTACTTGATCTTTTGAAGTCAGCAATCTGACTGTCGTTGAATTGCAAGGAAGAATGGCATCTGAAAAAAGGTACACATGATCAACCAACCTGAGTTCAAGGAACACCATAAATGCTTTGAGATTAGCAGTCAGAAAAGCCTGCAGATTCTCTAGGACACTGGGCTATGATCAGGGAGAAGTGTCAGTACTTACAGATTGACTCATGGAAGCACGACTAAAGCAGCTCCGTGTGGCATTGTTTGAGAGCCACTGACCCAGAAAGGCACTAAAGTAAAGCTGTACATAACATTCCCAATGCAGGCAGCACTCAGCTCTGTGCTCTGCTGCTGGAAGGGAAACACTGTGTGAAGCTCCACAATTTCATAGTTCACATGAACAGCTAAAGGAGCTTTTGTGCTTGCAATGAAATGAAAATTTCTGCTTACCTTCCTAATTTCCTTTCATATCTCAAGGTAAAGGCTTTCTGCTGCCATCCTTCTTTCTCTTCCTCTGTCTTATTCTATCCTTTCACAATAATTCTGAGTCAATCAGATTAAATTCCCTGTGTTTTCATACAAACATCTGACTTTTCCTGGCTTCACTGGAACATCAGCAAAGGCCCCCCTCCCACTCCTCTCTCATCCCAAGTTGTTGAGGCATGCACAACTTTCCCTGAGCATCATTTCGGAATAAGGCCACACTTGTGTTTTTAAGAGAGGCATCCAGCCAGCTGGAGGTTTCTTTATGGCTTCACTAAGTGAAAAGCTTTTTAGACTTATAGACTGAGCCAAAACCTTGACCTACCATGCCCTTGTGGGGCCAACAACATTCTTCCACTACTTGAGAGAAAAAGTACATGAGCTGTCAGTTTGGACAATGCACTCAGGCACATGGTGGGATTCTTGGGGTGTCCTGCACAGGGCCAGGAGCTGGACTCGTTGATCCTGATGGGTCCCTTCCAACTCAGCATACTCTGCTATTTTATGGTTCTATGATTCTATGCAAAAATCATGTGCCATGGCAAGTGAGTATTACCACTATATGATACTATCAGTGTTTCAGTAGGTAAAACACAGCAGGGTCCTGTGCAGGGCAAATTTTTTTTTGCCTTTGAATCAACTCTGCTCCCTTTTATGGCAGGTAGAAAAAATATTCAAAAGCAGAAGATTCAGTTTGAGTATCAGACCACATTCAAGTGTCAGGGTGAGAATCTGATCAAATGCTTGTCAGAACCACCAGAATTATTTCCACTGAATTCAACAAGCACAGGGTCAGGATCTAAATTTATGTTATGTCAGTACTTGTACATACATTTACAGATATAAACACCATGCTGTACACTATTATTGTAATTTTTTTTGCATGAAACTGTCTAAGCATTACAGATGAATCATAGCAAAGGGTTGGGTTTTTTTAATAATATTAAAAAATTCTTTCTCCTTTGGGACCCAGCCATAACCCATTCTTATCTCTGTAATAACACAGATTTTCATCTCACTAATCTTCTTCCATCCTCAATACAAAAAGAGAATTTGCAAAGTGGATGACTAACCAACCCCCTTTCAGTTAAGCATCACTCTGCTTAGGTGTTTTGACACTCCTAAGCTATATTTTTCTACTAGTTTTTTTGAAAATGCATGTTTCTTTTGTTTCCACAGATTTACAACACACAAAGTCAGAGACAATGCTCCATTTGAGTTACCTCATAAATCAGCAAAAACATCAGGGGAAACTGCCTTTTCCATCCTAGCAGTGCAAACAGAAACTGTACTTGCCCAGCCTTATTTAACAGACCATCTTGCTGGTGAACTGCATAACCCTCACACTATATCCTGAACACATCCAGGCTCCCATGGACCGAAGCACCTGCAGATCGTAAGGCTTTTCATGGGAAACAGTTTTTTTCTCGTTCCTTTCCTTCATCTTAAACTACGAGTCTAACCTGAATTGTATAAAACCAAAGGAAAATAATTTCCCAAATGCCAACGCTCAAACCACTTTTTACTTCCAACCACCATTTTCTCCTGGCAAAGGCTCTGCCATCTCACCCTCAGCCAGACTCAAGTCTGACTCAACTGTCAAAAGAAAAAGAGAGCTGTTTAAATACAATAGCATTTAATCCTTCTGTCAACAGAATAGCAGAGCTCTCCCTAAAACAGGATAAGTATAGTTTTTCTGATCTACAGGACAGCAAAAGTGAGGAAGAGAACACAAGTTCGAACACTTACCGTGTCAGCAGAAGAACTGGGAATGTGAGGACACAGGAACAGAGTTCACAGGCTCTAACCATTGCCTTTTTGCCTCTGGAACACTATTCTGTGTCCAACCAGAGCCTTCCCCTAATTTTCTGCCTCACATGGAACACAGGCCAGACTGTGTGCTCTCTGAGGTTCCTGGCATAGGCCAGGACTGGCATAGGCCAGAGGACTGTGATGCTCTCAGGGTTTCACCTTCCAGGTGCCACCCTATATCACCACAAACATTAAACATCTGACATTCAATACAGGTCATCTCAAGTGTTTATCAAACAGAAAAGGCAGAATTTGAGGAAAAAAAACCAACTTCCCACTAAAAATCACTAAGATTCCTTTTTCTCCCTAGCACTTTCTTTCCTATTCCAGCTCACCCTCAGTTTTAGTATTTTCCCTACCAAAGAACATCCCACACTGCATCACAAAATTTAGAAAAAAATTTTTCAGCAACAGGAAGATTGATACCTTCTTACCTGGAAGAGCACAAGTAGTTCTAATAAAATCAGATTTTAGAGGTTATGAGAGCCATCTTTTCCCATTTTCAATGGCAGCTGGATGACAGTCTTCTGTCTCTTTCGCTGCCTTTCTTGTCTATCTCTGCAGGACTCAAGCTAATAAGCTTCTCATTAATGAAATGACTATGCCAAGGTACTGGCAGATGGTCCTATGTTCCAAGCACATCTTCCCATTCCCTCCCTCCCAGAAGTCCTAATCTATACACAGTGTAATCGCCACAAAAACATATGCTCCCTGACAGAAAGCTTCCCTCCCATTATCTCTGTACTCTGGGGGATTGCCCCTGAAACCTCAGTGACACAAAGCAACTCCCTTCCTACTCAAGTCTCAGTTTCCTAAATGCCTGAATACACATTCACCAGGTTGGGGCTAAAGTACCTGTACAAGACTTAAAATCCATGCTAATCTCTCCATGATACTGTCCACAGCCTAGTGCACTTCTAAGTGAAATGCACATACATGAATCTATACTTTTTTTTAAAAAAAATCCTAATACATAACTGATATTTCTTACGTGTAACACTTTGTTACTGCTTTACTTACAGGTTCCTGTAACAGTGCACAAGCCTTTCTCAAAGATGAAAAGCCATAAAGTGTAATTTATTATATTGCTTACCAGTAAATCTCTTGAGCAACACTTTCACTTAAATGCTGAGTCAGTTACTAATTTGGTATCTCATAAATCTTAAAATAATCTGTTTGTTTCATCTACTGGCTCCCTCTTCCCCATCAGTTTAATCAGATTATTGTGATTGATGAATTCATTAATATGGTCATTGGATCCTGAGAGCAGAGCAACTTCTACAGAGAAAGCTTCAGGAAGGAAGAGCAAGTATCTCCCTTGTGCACACACAGTTAGCTATGAGCAGCCGAATAAATGAACAGTATCGGTTTCCAGCTGTGGGAAGGGCTGCAAAAAGGGTATTTCTAGACACTTAGTATCACTGTGGCTGGCTCTGCTGGAGCTCCTCAGAGAAGACCAGGGATATGATGGGTACAGACAGGTCACCATAAATGTGAAAGGGTTGTTTTAGCTCTCAAAATTGACTCCAAACCCTCTGAAAAAATAATTTCTTTACAGAGGAAGAGAAAATTTTTATTGTCAGTTCTTCTCTGCATTTAATCCCAACAGTACTGAATAGCTTTTCCACACTGCAGATAGGGAAAAACCCCTAACCGAAAGCAGAAAAGCTTCTCTTTAATCTTTGCTTCCTCCTTTTCAACTTAAAGTTGGAAGTCTTCAAAGTAAGACCTTTTCTCATACCTCCCAACACCTTAAGTCACTGATTGTCACAGGGAATAACTTCATCTTAGCAACTCCAAAAATATCTACCTTACAAAATGTGAAAGAGTTGAAAAGCTTATTAATTTTCAAGTGAAACTAAAATAGGTCAAAGGCAGGCAGTAGTGGACAAGAAAAAAAACCAAAAAAACAAACATAAGAAGTATTCTTTAGCCAGCAGTAAAAATAAAAAAATTATGCTTCTGTAGCTATCGTCATTCAAAAAATAAGAAAGCCAAAACTCTTTGATAGCACATTTCCCCAGTCTTCCCGAACAGTAAAGGAAAAGAAAAGAGTAAAGAATTTGGCACTTACCAGGAAAAACAGCAACTACAGAAAAGCATGCAAGAGCACTGCTCAAGTTCCCAGGAGCCGTGACCGCCTGGGGAAGATGATATAAATGACCTCCACCTGTGCTTACTAGATGCCTGAAACTGTATTCACTCTCCCTCAAGCTGTAATTTCATATCTTTCTAAAAACATCATAAACCAGATGAAAACCATGTGTCTCAAAAACATGGTAAGACACCAAATTCCTAATGAGGAAATCTACTCTACCTTCTGCTGTCTGTCAGAGCAACAACCAAGGTGACACCGAGCGTTTGAGGATCAAAAAGGCTCTTGGTGAGCATTTGCTAAGTGAAGAATTTGGATGAGGATTACTTTGGGAGGACAGCCAGTCTGATAAACAGCAGCAAGCAAACAGGAAAGGCTACTTGTTACAGGCAGGAATACACAATAAGCTTCCAGAAACTAACTGAAACTAACCACATCATACATAATTAAAGCAATTTAATACAGTTACATGGCTTCACACATTTGGAAATGCATTTCCCCATTTTTAGTCGTGGAGAAGCGTGCTTATTCATGAAAACTGAAAGGAAATGCGTAGTAAACAGTTTTGAAAAATTCAAGAGCAAAGTGTTAGAATGGAACATTTGATATGGCATTATCTTGCAAATGTCTCCAAATTCCTCTCTGGTCACTGTGTGGGCAGCACATTCCCAGGACAGAGAGCAGGGTAGGCGGGAGAAAGGGGACTGTAAAGCTATTCATGAACAGAATTTTGTCGTTTCCCGCTGAGGTTCACTAGGGAGCGAGGGGAGCTGTCGGAAGGAGGGAGGGGAAGGCTGTCTCCCTCAGGAAGGGGGCACAGGGAGCCGGCACACGGAGCCCCACGCCTTGGAGGAGGCCGTGCCAGGAGAGCGCAGCCCTCGCCACTCCCTGCCCACACAGAGCCCCTTGAGCGCTCTGCTCGGGCTGCGGGCGCTCCACAGTCTCTTCTGGATGTGCCATGCACAGTCATTCAAGAGGAAAGTTAATCCATCACAATGGAGTTCTTACAAAACAGGCAGCCCTTTCCCCATCCCCCACATAAAGAAAAAATGAAAGTCTCATCGCCTGGACTTCCCCTGACCCCAGCAAAGCTCAGGGATGCAGGGAGCAGCTCCCCAAGGCAGCTGAACTGAGGAGGACAGCGGAGACCCTGCACTCGCTGCTGTGCTGACGAACGAGGCCTATGGGCACCCAATGCCAGCAGAATCAGGTCTCCACATGTGTCATCACTGACCTTGCTGCTGCAAGCACAGGAGCTATCCTACATCTTCCTGCTACAGAAAACATCAGGAAATGCCCTAGCACACCCCACATTAATTTTGACTACTTAGGATGCTGGTAGAAACAGACACGCGGACTTTGCACTCTCTAGGAAAGGACTCTGCCCAGTATTTTGCTCTGGAGCATCCTCTGCCAGCAGATCCTCCTTTCCCCCATTGACCAGCACCCTCTGTAGCACAGGGCAGCTCCATAACCAAGGCAATGTGGGAAAGCAAGGCCTGTCTGGAGCTCTGAACACAAGGACAGATTTTGAAGCTGTGGTATGAAATAACATGCAATTGCTGACAAGTGGATGATAAGCCCCGAGTATGTAGCAGATAGCTACTGGTACAGACTGCCTATGGACAGAACAGCACTGAATAGGGCCCACAAGGTAGGGGGCAAAGGAAAAGGGTGGGGGAAACACAGCTGGAGAATCTTGATAACTGGTTTATCTTCATGGCCCATTGTTACTCCAGGTATTCCTCACAGCAGAGGGATGTGGAAATGACAGTCTGTGAAACAGCCCTGACCCCTTTCAAAACATTCTCCCTGTGAGAGACGTAAGATGCATTCATACATAGCAGGCTGCAAAAATGGTGAAAGTGAGTGTTTGGGGTCTTCTGAGTTCAGGGTTAATTTCTGTCCCATTTTTAGACCAGTAACATCTGGGGCTCAAGAGGCTGATGTAGGATGAAGAATGACATAAAAGAGAAAGAAAATTACTCTGCCATGTAAGAAGAGAACGACCTAACAAGCAGAACTGAAATGCAGTAGAATGACAGAAGTCAACAGGCTGCAATCACAGTGGGCTACAAACCAGAATACATCACACTAATGAGGTAGGAAAAGATTTGTCATATGCAGAGGATTACAGAAAGTCTAATAAAAACATTTTCTATTAGGAGAAAAACAGAATCTAATTCATACGGAAACAACTTTCATATCATACAAACCATGGTACAAAATACAGAACAGAAATTCAGAAAGAATGGCACGTAACACTGACGTAAAGCAAGCTGTTTGATAAAATCAAAATACTGGTGAATAGAAAATACAACTATTTGAACTAATCAAACATAACAGTAGGAACAGATTTCAAAGATTTGAAGTAGCAAATGCTGTACTCTGTAGATAGAAAAATGGTGTTACAATGAGTTTTTGATTAATAAACCTGACTTCTGTAGCTTACAAATGAGTTCAAATGAAGGATATGGGCTTTAGTGCTGTATTCATGGAGCATCCAAACCAGCTACCACCAGACCCATGGAGGACTCTGTGCACTTCAGCAATACAAACAAACTGTGATCCAAACAGTAATTTCATATATACAAGTATTCCTCTCAGAAGAATTGAATTATGTAGAGGAAACATGATGACACATTATATTTAGCAAAGTACTAAACAGTGAAAATTATAACCACTCACACTTCTTGTTGAACAGGGTCATAAATAAATTACTAACTCAAAAAAAGAGGAAAGACTAGACACCTTAATGAAGGCACACTGTGTGCTCGATAAAAAGTGACAATAAAAATACACATTAGGTTACATTAAGATGCATAAGAAACTAAGAGATGAGTAGTACAAGAACTAACATGTGCATTCCACTGTGAAACACTGTTCAGTTCTCACCAGTCAATCCCAAAACAACAGAAGAACACTGAAGTCATGGATTGAAATTGCTAATTGAGAAAAACAAAGAAAACCATCTAAAGTCTGTTGGTTTTTTGTTTGTTTTGTTTTCTAAAATCCAACAAGAGGTTTAAGAAGCACATGAAAAAATCCTAAACAGTCAAGAGGAGAGGCTGGTCAGTTAAGAACTATTAATTTGGTTTCCTAATAAAAGAACAAGGGAATACATAATGCAACTCGGGGGCAAAAATGTGGGTAATTTGAGATCATACAGTTACACATGATACACAATTATCCTGTAGTGCTTACTGTGGCATTACACTGATGTTAAGAAAATTATAAAATATTAATATTTGAATTAGAATTTATATTTGAATATAAAACATTATTATTTGAATTAGAACAATAAACACCAGTCAGAAAGCACAGAAACACTTCCATTTCAAGGAAAAACATAACAGTAAACATCTAGGAGAAGTGTAATATAATAATTTTCTACAGAAGATTTTTCTTAAACAGAGCTATTATTGACAAGGGAAAGACTTGGAATCTTGATGGACATATGCTCTGATCCATGAAGGAAAATGGAAGAGACATACCAGCAGCAATTTCATCTGCAGAAAAAAACATATAAATTATATCACTGTAGCTAGAGTGATAAAAAGTCTTATGAAATGTGCCACAGAAAGGTAGAACAAAGAGCTTCTAGTTTAAGCTTAGGAAAACAGACAATAGAAGGTCATACAGTCAAAGCTGTAACAGAAGGTAAGGCAACAGTAATCAACAATACTGGTCCAATCTTTTTAAAATCAAGGGTGTTTTGTAGGCATTTTGAGTATTTCTAGAGATCTTTTAAATATGGTTTAGGGATTGAGACCCTTAAATATGAGGACAGACCACTGTTGGTCCTGAAGCAAATATGAGGAGAGAGAAAACAGAGTTTTTGCTGTGTGCCACATGCTGTTTACCAGTAGTGTGGGTGGCTGGTGTTAGGCAGAAACAGCTTAAAAAAAAAGCCCCATAAATACCACCAGAAAGAAAAGAAACATTCTAACTCTCTGCTCTCATGTTTTCATCTTTGCAACTATTTCAGCTTCATAAAGACACAGTGATCTTGCAGGTAGTTTATTCCAGCGCTTGTGGTTACTTTTCTCACCCAAAACGACTAAACTGGCACCATGTCTTGTGCTCTCAGGGTACCTCAGGGGCTGGCTGCCCCAACAGAGAAAGAGTGGAGACCCCAGGGCACTTAGGGGCCACACTCACACTGTATCTGAGCATGGTGGGCAGAGCTGTGTGTTGGTGACATGACCCATGACAATCCCAAGCAAGGACAGTGATGGAACAGGTCTGAGGGTCACCCGTGGGTTCAGTTCAGAGCAAAAGGAGGTGGAGCCAAGGCCTGAACAAGAGCATGGGGTCCATCCAGGAAACAAGGCTGGAGACAGAAGAGGAGACAGGCACACCTACCATGCCCCTCAGGCTGGGACTGAAGGCTGAGGCTTGAGTTTGAGGGCAATCCCTGAACTGGGGAAAGAAGGGCACGGGTGAAGGGCCAGCATGAAGTTTTTCACGACACTGGTGCCTTCAGGACTGATGCTGAGTTGCTTTCTGCAACCTCAGAGTGCCAGAAAGGACTGAGCACATCTGAAGGAAGACAGATGATGTGCCAAAGATCAAGGGTGGTTTATATCACGCATTCTACTGTCCCCACGGGAATATACACGAAATTACAGAACTCAGCTTTTTTACTCATGGGAATATACATAAAATTACAGATATTTGAGAGCAGTTTTCTTACAAATTATGTAAACATATTCCCGTCAAAGAGGGTGGGGGAGGACGAGAGGTGTTGGGAGTTGGGAAATACTTTCTTCCCACTTCAGCTGCACTGGAGTGCTCTCCTGTAATTGCTCGTTCAACCCATACTGGCCTCTTTATACCAGTGCAGTCTCCACTCAACTATATCTTAAAAGGTCTGAAGCAGCGTTTTGCCTCCAGCAATCACCATCCCAAGTGTTCTAAACGCTCTTGACAATACAGGCAATACAGCTGCACGCCCTTCTTCAAGGCTCTGCTAATGTCTCTCACACCCTCTTCAAACACGGCTCAGGGAAGGAGAGCCTCACCTGCAAGAGAAGGCACTCCTGGAAGTTAGAAGGAGAAGAGTGAGGAGGTGTGACACAAGCAGGGAACAGCAAACCTAAAGAGAAGATAAAATCTTGTGGACTAATTCCTTCCACATGAGCAGCGCTGGGCTTGTCTACATCGATACTCTTCTTTAAAATTTCCTCTGTTTCACTGCTGCCAGTGCCCGCAGGGGCTGACGCGTGAAGCGCTGCTCCGTACCAGTTTCCCAGGCACAGCCATTATTACGCCTCTACGCCGCTTCGAATCGGAGATACCCATTCCTCTCTTTCCTGGGATTTCCTTGCTTTAAAACACTTGACAAGCATGGTTTAAAATTTAAAACCATAAATACACGCTTCTCTGCATGTTGGAGGAAAAATCCGGGCCCAAGAGTATAATTTCACACATTCAGTTAGGCCATGAAGAAAAGTACTGTGGATGTAGAAAAGTAACAGCCTTCTGTGATTTGTTGGGGTTTGCCACATAAAACTGCAAACATTAAACTTACAATTAAAAATCATACACCTAATTTTTTTGGTCAAGTAGCTTAAAAATGTAAAAGTACACGAAGTTGTTAGCAATGTTCCGCCAACAGTTACAACACACTGACCTCTACCTTAACTCAACTGGCTCCAACTTCAAAGCCTGCTTAAAACTATTTAAATACCAACATTCTTAGGCATAGCAGACATGCTGCACACTCAAATGGAGCCAGCATGCTGCATATGAAATCCAGTTTCTGCAGTTCCTCCCCCTTATTTCCCAGGCTAAGCTTACCTGTTCTCCGGAGCAGGACTTTCTTGTTACATTTCTGACCAAGAGGAGTGGTGTTTCCCTGCTCTGTCACCCTTGGACTACTGCTTTTTATTTCCCTGTCATGGGCTAACCCTGGCTGGATGCCAGGTACCCACCAAAACTGCTCTATCACTCCCCTCCTCAGCTGAACTGGGAGAGGAAATACAATGAAAGGCTTGGGGGTTGAGATAAGGACAGAGAAATCACTCACCAATTACTGTCACAGGCAAAACAGACTCGACTTGGGGAAAAAATTAGTTTCATTTATTACCAGTCAAATCAGAGTTGGATAATGAGAAATAAAACCATATCTTAAAAACACCTTCCTTCTTTCCAGGTTTCACTTTATTCCCGATTTTCTCTACATGCCCCTGGCAGCACATAGTGAGGGGAAATGGAGGCTGCAGTCAGTGCATCACATATCATCTCTGCTGCTCCTTCCTCCCCATGGGGAGGACTCCTCACACTCTTCTCCTGCTCCAGCATGGGGTTCCTCTCACTTGAGGCTGTCCTCTACAAACTTCTCCAGTGTGCATCCTTCCCACAGGCTGCAGGTCATGAACTGCTCCAGCGTGGGTCCCTCCACAGAGTGCAGTCCTTCAGGAACAGAGGGGTTCCCTGTGGGGTCACCAGTGCTGCCAGCAAATCTGCTTCAGCATGGGCTCCTCCCCACGGATCCACAGGCCCTGCCAGGAGCCTGCCCCAGCTCAGGCTTCCCTCGGGGCCACAGCCTCCTTTGGACACATCCAGCTGCTCCAGTGTGGGGTCCTCCACGGGCTGCAGGTGGGCAAGTGCTCCACCACGGACCTCCACGGGCTGCAGGTGGGCAAGTGCTCCACCACGGACCTCCACGGGCTGCAGGTCAATGTCTGCTCCACCACGGACCTCCACGGGCCGTGGGGGGACAGCTGCCTCACCACAGTCTTCACCTGGGGCTGCAGGGGAATCTCTGCCCCAATAGCTGGAGCACCTCCTCCCCTCCTTGAGGCCGGACCCTCACATCTACAGAGTTGTTCCTCTCACATCTCCCCACTCCTCTCACTGGCTGCAAATGCTGCTGCACAGCAACTTTTCCCTCTTCTTAACTCCCTTATCCCAGAGGTGCTACCACCATCTCTGATGGGCTCAGCCTCGGCCTGTAGCAGATCCACCTTGGAGCCAGCTGCCATTGGATCCATTGGACACAGGGGAAACTCAAAATACCTTCTCACAGAAGCCAGTCCTGTAGCCCTCCCACTACCAGAACCATGCCATGAAAACCCAACAGATTCTCTTTCTGCTAACTGCAGTAGAGACTAGCTCAGAGCTTTGTTTCAAGTCAGAGGTTTGCACCCTTGCCCCAGTGGCTCTGCAGGTGCCCTTTCAATAGTGGATGGGGAGGAACCAAAGGCTGGACTGAAATTCCAGTGTGGCTCCCCTGCTGTACACCTGGCAGGTGTGCAGAGACCCCTGCTATGACTGACTGAGCGGGGAGGGCCCCGGGGAGTCCACATGCTTGTGCTGTTGTAGAGGCTGTAACACTACAGAGATTTCTTTAAATAAGAAACATACAAGGAATCTGAAAGTATTACCTACCAGAAGGACAAAACTACACAGGAATTTTTGCAATCATTCACGAAATTAGCCAAAAACAGAGCCACTGTAAAAGGCTGTGTCTTAGAAGATGACAGCCAAGCAGTAGGAAAGCCTGGTCTGCTAAAGCCCTTCAACACAGACTTTCTGGAACTTCCAGCATCTTTTCCATGCATTTGTTACTGATCATACATCTTGATGGACACTGAAGCAAAAACACCACATCAAGAAAATTATCTGCCATCAGCAATGATTGT
This sequence comes from Pachycephala philippinensis, assembly GCA_013397055.1. Taxonomy (NCBI): domain Eukaryota; kingdom Metazoa; phylum Chordata; class Aves; order Passeriformes; genus Pachycephala; species Pachycephala philippinensis. Next base: position 697,154 of record VWZT01003779.1, on the reverse strand, counting down.
AAGGAAATGCCATAGTTGAACCAAAGTCAAAAAGAGTTTAGCTGCTTAACTATCAAATGCTTAACATACTTGAGCAGAACTTTCAACACAGTTTCTCAATCATCACTTGAAGGCTGCCATTAGTAACATTTGGATCTCCAGAGCTGGTATCTGCTGGCAAAAGAAATGTTTAGTACCCTGAAAATTGTCCGAGGGGTAAAATTGCAACAGCTCATTTCAGATGCAGCTATGAGCCTGCAAAATCAAGAGCACAATCCCAGGGCAGCAATCTTCAAAAGTCTTCAGAAGAATGTTGTTTTGTTTCTTAAACTCTTCTCCTTTCTTTCTCTTAAGGGTCCTGGGTGCAGTTCTGATACTCAAACTAATACTAATCACTGTATCATTTTCCTCTTGGTTCTTACTGCTGTGGCTCAAACATTTTTAGTTTCTCCTGAGAACCAGAGCATAGAGAGATACACTGTTCACAGAGACCTTTTATTCCAGACTGCTGGACTCCAACACACAGTCTTCTAATCAAATTATTTTTAAGACTTATGTCAAGTGGCAAATGCACTAAAGTCTTGGCTCCAACAAAACCAGAACTACTCTCTCCAGCCTAGAAGACACATACTTTCCATAGTAAAATGTTCAGAACTGACTTCTAACTAAAAGCCTTAGACCTTGTGCTTCTAAGTAATAATCTGCTTTCAAAAATATTACCCTTGAACATAGTTTTCTTTAAGGATGAAAAAAAAGGAGGAATCTAGATTTAAAGATTGTGTGAGCACATGGGGAAATAGATATTCTGTGCTCATAAGTTAACCAGTGCTTGGCACAAGTATTTTTCATAAGTTATCTTCCCTACCTCCAAAGTAATATATTTTAGTCCTATCAACAAAAGGTACATACAGTAGATTGAAATTACACATCTTGAAGTTTACACACCAGCAAAGGACTTCTGTTTACTGTCACCTTCTCCACTCTATTCCCAGTGTAACTCTTAGTCTCTGAGTGAGGTCATTCTGCAACAATCTGTTCTACATTCTGGATGCTTGCTGTGAAACCTCAGAAGAGCTACGGAATAGACAGGGAGTAAAAAAGCTGGATATGACAGACCACTCCAGCACTAATATCCCAGATCAATTACCACTATAGATCCACTGCATTAAAAGTCTCCTGTTTCTGAACCCTTCCTAAAAGCCCCCTTGAGCACGCAGTCCTAACGTACACAGCGATGGGATAAAAAATGGTAGGAAAGAGGAAGAAGAAAAAAAATCCTAAACATAAGGAGTTTATCTAAAAAAAGGTGAATGTGTTAAAGAAACAATCACAAGCACAGTAAAATCTACAGACTCAAGCTGGAATTCAGATACAGATTTCTGGTACCTGATCATACCTGATCTGGTACCTGAATCATTGAGAAGTCTTGGCTACTTCTGTCAGCCTCAACACACAGAAGCCTTCTACCACACATCTTTCCATAGCATCATTGGAAATACTTGAGTACTAGTTTATCTTGCAGCTCGAAGTTATACCTTCTTCTGAAACTCAGAAGAGATACTTCGATGAGGAAGGCCAAGGCAGGAAGGGACCCCAGGCCTTGCATATAGGTTCAAGTGGTCTTCCTACTGGTTTACTGCAGAGTACTCCTGCTTGAACATTTTCTGAGATCAGGTCAGAGTTGAAATCAGTTTTCCCCTCTCTGAGACACACTTCTATCCCCTCAACACACTGTAAAAATTGCCTTGGCAAGAAACTTACAATATATCACTATAGAGTTAACTTCCTTTTACCTTCTACTACTACACTTGAGTGCAGAGTGCTCAGCTTGGCTAAAAGCTTAAAGGCCATGAATAATGTAAGAGAACTCCACTGGGAGGACCCCTAATGCCTCAGAAAGCTTCACTAGATCTCACAGTTCAGTTCTCACTTGCCATATCCTTCATTTCCTTTAAATGCTACAGGACCATCGTTAAATCGAACTCGGTTAGCACCTCCCCAGCAGCAGTGCAGCCAACAGATCACAGAGGCTGCAGGGTCAAAGGAGGGCCAGCAGGGCTGACCCCCGCAGCCTCCTGGCGATGCCAGCTAGCTCCTCCACCTTCTCAGCCTGTTGGTAATTGCTCCTCAGCTTTAACTTTCGCCTTCAGCACTGGAATATTAATCCTTCATTTAAGCAAACCCACTTCATCTGCCTTTGAGTTATACAGAAACCTAACAAATGCAAGAAATCATTTTCTTATTTGGAAAACATACTCTTTGCTTTCAAGGATGGCTGAAATCCAAGTGAAGTATTCAACCTGTAACATAACATGGACATCAACCTTACAAGATGGCCCATGTAACATTAAACTTGGGAAAATTTGACAATAAAATGAGTTGTGGTTACAAGAAAACCCAGACAGGTGCATGCACAGAGTGAAAAGGCAAGTCTGAATGTTATCTGATGAGCCACAAACTTGATACATCACACATCCATGAAATTACATATAGTTCATAATTGAATCATTCCAAATCAAATCAGGAAAACAGAACCAGAATTACAGGAAATACTGAGAATCTTAGGCAAATAGCTTTCAGTGTCTGCACTCAGTTATGCTATCTGTAAAATACAATCAATAAATATAACCATTTAGGAAATACAAGACATACTAAGTCTAATTCTTAAGCAGAAAAAATTAGGCAGGTACTTGTCAGGTATCATGTGTCAGATATCTGCTTTGCACTACACTGCAACTATAACCCAATTTCCAAATACTGAAAAAGCTGGAAAATGGGAGTTGGGAAAGCACATTATAGGCAAATAATTTGAACACAGAAAAATCCTTAGATTTGCATATGCACAATTATGATTTGTATTAGCTTTCCCTGCACACATAAACTGAACTAACAAAATACATAAAAACAAAATGTGAGAACTAAAGGAGGAAAGTCTTAACTCGTAGCTATGAAGTAACACTGCACAGAGAAAAGAATGTCCTCTGGATTTCAGTGTTTGGTTAAGCCTATATGACAGGAGATTTAAGTGATGCTGCAAGTAGTCACCAATGAATAATTGAAGATAAAGATGAGAAATCACAAGTATTTTCTGTGATTATAATATTAAAAGAAAATGAAAGAAAAGAGGATTGAAGAGCATTGATGATTCTAAGACTGGATGAAAAGCATTACGTAAAAAGTGGTTTGAAGCTGTGGTTTGAAATACTTAATATATAGAGAGACCTCCAGGGGGTTAACTCAAACCTTCTGCAAGCTACGGAAACTGAGTTTTGTGTTAGAAACCACTAGACAACTACTCTTACTTAACACTAAAAATTGTAATATCAGACATCTGCTGGAATTATAAAATGTCCTCTAGCTCTTTAAAATCTATAAATTTGCTTTGGCCACTGTATTATCTAATACATTTTCCCAATATCCTACATGATTGTGTGAAATGCTTTCAAACGAAAGATGCTATGCAAGTGCCAAACGTCACTGCAATACACTAACTTAATTTGGACATGCTCCAGCATCTTGTGTCAAGAGCGAGCTCATGTTAGAGTGAGTTCCTTTATTGAGACATCTGCTAGGAAACCAATTTGGCCAAATCAGAGTGCGTGATAATGAGTGCTGTTTAATCAAGACAGTATTAACATAAATTTTAACTTGTGTCAAGTAGCTTAATAGCAAATTACTGAATGTTAAACAGACATGGAATTTTTTACTCTGGTCTTTTAATAAACAAATTCTTGAGTAAACTAAAACGTACACTTTCTTCAATGTGCAGTCAAAAAGAGCTGGATACAACCAAAAAGAATTGAAGTGAAGCAATGCAAGATCTGCAATCATAAACTTATTTTCAAATTTAAAAAGGTTCAGGACTGGAATGCTCTTCATCTTTGAACTAAATGTAAGATTTTTAACAGGAGAAGTACATCCAGATGTGCTTACAATGAAAAAGTAATATAAGGTATTTTTATTAATTTCTGGCTTTTATACATAGATGACATTTCTGATTTGGACACTTAATCCTGAACAGCTTTTAACATTTTAGATGGATAAGCACTAGATGGATAAGCGCATTTCTGGCCTTAGAACTGTAAAGATAGCTATAAACAATGTGCCTTTCCAAGATAACCCCAGATCACATGGTCCCATACATTAGCCGTTCATTTTGCCAGTCAACACATTCACTTACTGTTTCTCAGAGTAAAATAACAAAAACTTCTGGCATCCTGATTCAAACCTGTTAGGAACTACAATACTGATGGTAAAGAACCACCACACACACCAAGCAGAAGTCTTTACTGCAAAAGCATAACATAGTGACAGATACTGCTTAAGATATTCACTCTTAAAGAAATGAAGATTCCCAAATCCACTATTATTAATGTAATTGACTTGTCTGAATTTTAAATTTAATGGAATTTTAAACTATTCCATGATATACTGGGTTAGTGAATATGTTAAAAAGCGGAACAGCACTTACAACAATGCTCCCTAGAACATGCAGTTCCTAAGAAAGGGGAGAGGAGTAAAGGAAGCAAAAAAAAAAAAAATCACAGGGAACAGCTCAGGACCACAAATTATATGTTCTGCAGGAAAAGATGACAGCTTATTTTTTAGGACAAGGATACCGGGAAAGAGGCAAAATAAAACAGTTGAAGAAAAGAAAACAATTGTTTTTAGGGTTGTGTTAGGCACTCATACAAGAGGAGACTGCTTTCTTAACTGGTGAAAAAAGCCAACCCCAGCAGGAGATTGGTATCAAGCCACATGCTTCTGTCCTCACCCACCTTTAAACGGTAAAAAAAGGGGCTGATCTATGGAACTATTTCAAAAATTGAAAGCTTCTTAGTCCTCCACACAGCAACAGATGTTGAGACAGGCATGTGTACTTCTTTGAAAGGAAGGGTCTCAATACCCACAGCAAGTACCATACCCAAGAGGTGGCGTAACATCTACATCCTACTTCAGCAGAGCAATTAAATCTCTTCCCCGCAATGCCAGGACGAATACTGTGACAGAAGAACAGCATTTTTAATGTGACATGCATACATGAAGTGTCTATGAGCAGGTGGACAGGAGAATGCACACAGGGTTTCATACTGCACGTGAGCACGTGCACAAAGCGGATGTGGGTCCTAAATGATGACAGGAGCACATGCAAAGGGCTGTGATGACAGTCACTAACACCCCAGACCTTTCATCTGTAGAGCTTAGAAAGAGCCTGACTTTCAAAACAATCGTATTATCAACACTAAAGCCACAATTAAGTAAGACTCATTACTTCCACTATCACTTCATAATCACGCCGTCTCTGCCAAGAGTCACACTCTCCCCATCCTGCTCCTTCCACTCTTCACCTGTGTAAACCAAAATCTCAGTAGAGGACAGGAGGGCCAAGCTTTTCCACGAGTCTAATTCTCAAGGCAACAGTCACCTTGAGAGGGGAAAAAAAAGAAAAGTGTGCTGTTGCTGTGGAAACAGTATGAGAGCACAGAAATTAGATCAAGTACCTCTCGGAGGATCAGGTACACCACTGAACGGTTACTGGAACTTCCCCCAGCACGCATGAAGGGTTAGGAAAGGGAACCCAGTCACGCTGGATGTCTCCACCATCACCCAGGTTTCAGATCTGGAATAGCTTTTCAAAAGTGAGTTCTTTGCTATACTTGGTGAAAACAATTACCACCATCTGAAGGCCCTGAACAGAGAAGTGAATAAATTGCACAGCCTGCTTAAATTCTTGAGAGATGTATTAATACAGAATCCAGGAGACGGTGTTTAACAGAGAACTGCAGAAATGCCTGGGCCTGACCCAAAGGTTTACAGGCTGAATTCAAAAGCAATGCTGATGAATGGTAGAAAAGAAAATAAACCTATATCCCAGTAGAATTCTTCTGTTCCTTGTTCCCTAAGAAATGAAAGGGAATAAATAGAATGTGATCATGTAATTCAAGATTACATGATAATTACCATACAAAAATGTTTAAACTAAGACCATGTGGGCGAACTCAGTATCTGACTGCTCTAATCTGAGTGACTTGAATTTAAAATCATTCATGTGTATAAACCTGTGGTTTTATTCCTCTCCATTCCCTTTGAGGTCCCTTAACTGAACTACCACATGAACAGTGTGAGACTGTGAGAGTCTAATGCAAATCAGAGAGAGCAATGTAGTTAAAAACAGTGTTAATGAGAATACCATATACACAAAAGCCCTCCAGGTTGTCAGGAAGTGAGAAATTGCCAGGTGTCAATATCCAAACTCCTCGTATTACCAAAGATCAGTGAAACCAGCCATCAGAAGCAATTTGATAGTCTAAACCACTGATTTTGCGAGGACATTTTAAACACCAGACAAAGAGAGCAGGAGATTGGAACAGGTTAGAAATTGGTTGTTTCTAAACACTACACTGCTACCAGACATTAATCCCCCCAACTGCATCTTCTACCTTCCCTTCTCATCCCTGCAAAACATCTCATATTAAAAGAAACTAGACATTGTCAAGCTAGAATAATGATTTATTTCACAAGGGTGTTGTGAAGCTTAATTCATGTTTGTAAAGCCCTTTGTATTGTGCCTTTCATCTACTGTGGGAACCTCACAGTATTATCAATAAGGTCTTTCCTACAGTAGAAGGGCTTTGCTGTAATAGCTATACTAGCAAATCTGCCTAGTCAAAATGTGGTTTACACAGGCAAAAAAGTTATTTTGACAGAACAGCTAATACCAGTTCCCTGAAAAAAACATGCCAAACTGGCAGAAGCACACTTTTGGTGGTATCTAACTGAATCTAGATTGAATATTTTATGTCAGCTAAGGGTGATTTCTGCACAATCTTAACAAAGCAGTTACGCTGAAAAATCTTGAGGGGTAGCTCTACCCAACGTATTTTGGAGAGTGCAAATGAAGGGTGTGTATTTACTACTTTCACAGTACCAAGCATGTGTGTTCATTTATTCATGTGAACAAGCTAGAAGTGAAGTCTTCTGTAAACAGATTCCGTTAGCAGCAAATGCATATGACTTTACTATTTTATACAAAATAACTGAAGGAATAAAGACAAAGCGTTGGTCGGATACATTCTGCCAAACAGAAAAGAACAGAGCATTAACAGCACTAGAATGAATGCCTAGAAACTACTTACCCAGCTGCAAAGAACAAAGACTGTGGTACAAGGAACTATTCATGCCACAGTCCTTTTTAACTGTGCTGTTATTATTATTTTCTATTCGAACCCCAGTTTTCTCACTCAAGTTTAAAACAACACAAAATATCCAACTGTTACTTGTCTCCTAACAAAGGTGGAGAGGCACCATTATGCCAGGTTCCCAAATGACTACTTGCCATTTTTCTAGACATGCTTAGCCTTATTCTGAGCTGCTTAGGGTGGCAGCCTGCAGCTTCCAGCAGTCATGCATCTGTATTATTCCTTTCAACATTTCCTCTTCTTGCTAGGAGCCTGTAGCAAATCTTATCACCTAAGGGCTTGCTTACACACGGAAAGGAAACTCATCTGTTTCACATCTCTGGAGGGCTCTTCTTTGTAGCTGCCTGTATTTATTTTAGAAGGGTGTCACTCCGTATCCATGTGCAGTAGCATACAATTTTCCAACATCCAACAGACCAAAGTAATGCACTAAAGTGTAAGACTTTGGCAGAGTCATGTTTCAAAACTGTGGTGGGTTACAAACCAGCGAAATGTTATTCCACAAACTAACTTGGATCAGACATGCTCGAATCTGGAATGGAGATCAAAATCCAAAGACAGAAATTGCCATACTTGACAATATGGAAATTTTATTTTGCATAGGGAAGATAGTTTCATTACCAAAATTTAAGCTGGTGTATTCAGCTGTTTTCCACTGAAAAGTAAAGCTAAAACTACTTTAAAGACAAGCGAACAATCTTGTCTGCTATTGAGACAAATTAGAAAATACTAACTACTATAAATTAATCAGTAACCCATTATTTACTGACACAGCACTGTAGAGTACACAGCCCACATACCAGGACTACCTGATGTGCTGCTTAATTTCACCTAGGATTCATTTATGTGACCTCTGAAATGATACGCATAATAATAAGCAGCAATTTGTAATTGCTACATGTTCTTTCAGTCAATGATGCAGCTGCCTATATAGCATAAGAACAACACTGACCTAAAAAAACAGACTTGGCAATTCTGGACTAGGCTTAAAAAGACCAAGGTTCAATCTTTTTGCACATTGGCTAAGGTATACATCAAAGCTGGGCACCAAAAGGCTGGGCTCACTTGCTTGCAGTTAAGATGCACTTTCTTGTCACGAGAGCATTAAAAAAAATCTGGATCATGTTTTCTTTTTCCACTATCATACATTTTGCATGCAAGCAGCTGATCCTAATCAATGAGAGTTTGATATTAACACACCACAAGACACAAACATTTTTGTCACAGACTTGTTTCAAAAACTATAGACATTTTCCTCACCAGCTCTGTGCTGTAGGCCAGACAGCACTCAATTTGCTATACCTACAGCAAAACAACCATGCAGCCCTACATGCTCTAGAAGGTTTGCACGAAGATCAAGAAGAGAATAGAGATGGCCGTTAGACAGTAATTACACTTCCAGCTGGAAAAGTTCATTCTTGCCTTTGGGATACTCAGCAGGAAACTTTTAAGGTTAACCACCTTTCAAGACACAGCTCTCTTGCCCCTCTGTTCCCTCCCATCCAACTCACTTCTCTGTTTTAGCTCCTTCCCATCCATTCTTAACTGTCAGCTCTCTTGAGCCTCTGACCCCACTGACTGATCCCTGTGTTTCTTCCCAGGAAGAGAAGTCAGGGAGAACTTGCAGGTTTCAGTGTGTAATCTTCCTGTGTGCTTGGGTCCTGCCTACACAACTGTCCCCTTGCTGTGTACGTCCTGGCAGCGAAGTTTAGCTAAAGCATTGGGAGCTGAAGTCTACGAGCAGATATGTAGAGGCTGAGGCCAGGCTTCTCATTGAAAGGTCACCTACCCTATCACTGACAAAGATATTCCACATTTCTAATTCTCAAGTTCAAGTACACTTCAAGGCCAACCCTGTTTCTCTTAAGCAAAAATGGAAGAAAAGAAATACGCTCAGGCTGAGGTGTTCTCCCCCCAAGTTTTCTGGGCTTTGTAAGTGCTGCAAAGTTTCTGCAGGGGTAGAAATGAAATCTGAAGGGTAGAAGCAACAGTTACTCAGCATGATCAGCTCTTCTTTTCTACACTTACGCATGAAGCCACAACCAGAAAAGAAATGCAGTTAAATGATGAGGAGCTCACTTCTACTGAGACAGCTAAAGCACCCAGAACAGTATGGGAAGACTGAGGGTATACATTTTCATCAAGCTCACATAAACAAGCCCAAGCTGTTGCTTTTGACCTTTACAGTCCTTCATGATTTGTGTCCTGAACCACTAAGAATGGGAAAAAGTCTAGGACGGGTTAAAGATTTAGCCAGTAAAGAGCATTCTTATCTCAGTGATGAACTTCCTAGTTCTAATAGAATGGAAGTTCACCAGGTTTCAGAGCATGCTGGGGCTTCTGTACTCAAACTTTACGGGGATGATGGCAGAAGGATAAATACAGAGGAAAAAGAGATTTAATCTTTTGATATGTAGATTTTGTAGCTCTCGAATAATCCATATAGAAGAAGTTCAGAATTAGATATAACAGCACCTAAAGATACTTATTGTAAAGAAATACACAAGTTGGAGAACAACATGCAGAACTGAAGACATACTAATTTTGTACAAAGGGCTGAAGTACAATCAAGCTTCAGAAGTTCTTGCATATTAAGTATGACTTAAAAAGTCAACCAAAAACACATGAGATTTTTTGCAGTAAAAAAAGCAAACACAAAAGGCAGAACTCTGGGTAATCAATCAGCCTGCCTAGGATTCCATTTGTGCATGCTATTTCTTTGAATGAGGCCTCAAATGCAGCTGAACTTATTTCATAATTCACATCACCACCTAACTATAAAGGCAGCATAACCATCTCTGCTTATGCACAAATGATCTATGACAAACCATCAGTCCCAACTGATGAAAATACACAACATTTAAAAATCAATTGTCTTTTGGCCTCCGAGAAACAGCACAGAATTTCCAACTTCTCCTCTATTTAGCATATGTCTGTACATTAACATAACAAACTTGGATGCTGTTCTAGCACTTCTTTCACAAAGCAATAGTCACTTTTCAGCTGAAAATGAGTCTGAAAAAAGTTATCTTAAGATTGAACATGCAAGACACTAAAATGCAGGTGCTTCCGCCACCAAAAAGCTAGCACTTTCCACATTGCTTTTCCGAAACATTTTATTTATAAATTCTTTCACAAGGAGTTTTTCTTGAAATAGCTGTAAAACAGTTGAAGATCAAACCTGCATGATGTGTGTTACACTTCTCCCTGCTTTCCAGAGCACCCCAGAGCCAGTGTCTCATACAGAAGAGTACTTCTAAACAAGTAGACAAACCCATGATCCAAAATCTGTACCATAATCTAATAATAGCTGATCCTAACTTAATTTTAGAATCCTAAGATTTGAAAACATAAATTATTTAAAAAAAACCCAAAAACAAAAACAACAAAAAAAACCCAAAACAAAACAAAACAAAAAACAAACCCAAACCAACACCACAATCCTGGATAAATTTCATATAATAATCTGAATGGTTCCATTGTCTCTTTCATTACACTAAACTTTGCTTTGTTGTTGTTTTCATCTTTCCTTTTAAAATAGCCTCCTGCAGCTCTAAGCTAAAAATCTTCCTGGAGCTTCTATGTGACAGATGCAGTATCTTAGCCATCTGTTTAATTTATATTTGCTAATGCAGCTCCTGCTGTTTTCAACTGACAGCTTTTTTCTCTCTTATTACCCCCACACGGGAAATCATTGCACTTGCCAAAGTTTCTCTGTAGTCTCAGATGTCAAATCAAGTCTGGTGACAAAAGGTGATGAATGAGGCTCCTATACACCTCCCTTTTATGTTTTTTGGGGGTTTTGTTGTTGTTGTTGGGGGGGGTTTCTTAATTATGGAAATTGTAAGGGGTTTTTATGTTATGTCTTTAAAGAATAATTATATGCAAAAAGGAAGTAGCACAGAAACAAAGAGAAAGTGTCAGGGGAAATCATACTCCCTTACTCTCAACATGGTAATTCTGTAGAAAGGTTGAGGCTGGGGGATCTCCAAGATACTCTCTGAAGCAGATTATCCATTCCATATTCAGTCACTAAAGCCATGATTCAATCTCTTCAGTCATCTCAATCCCTTCAGCTCACCTACCAAGCTCAGGGTTTGTCCGACTACTGACTTCCCCTCACTTGCAACCAACATGCCTCCTAACTTTTCTGGAGTGCTCTGGATCTCAGAAGTATTCAAAAGTGAAAGGAAAGTGATGGAGCCCCATGGTTCAGCATGTTGCAATGCCAGTACTTACTGCCATCCTGTAAAGCCTCCTGCAGGAAGGTGCAGGGCCCACATTCCCTGTGCTATTCAGAGACACTGGATAAAAGGACCAACTGACTTCTGAAACAGCTGTCAGCCTGATACAGCAAGCACAGATGTTACTGTCCCTGCAACTCCCCTGGGGCATGGTAACAAGAAGATTAAAGAGCCTTTCTCTGCTGAAAAGTAACATCAGGTTTAACACAAAACTTTGCAATTGAACATAGAACCACCCGTCCTGTGTAAAACTGCATCAGCTGAATCGCAGCGAGCTCTGCAATGCCTGTCCGAGGTGATGCAACACTCCTCTGTTCCAAGGAGCACATTTCAGTGGCCAGCCTCAGCCCAGAAACAGGTAAACACAAAGTTACACTAAACATGAAGAAATCAAACCCAGAAAGTGTGACCACTCCTCCTTTCTAAATTCCCCAATTCAAAACAACTTTTTTAACTGGAGAGGCACACAGAAATATGAAATGAGCACTTGCCAAAGGGCTGGAAGATGTGTGCTTTCTGGTGCCAGAGAGAGCCCTCCAGAATAGCTGAGAAAGAGCTAGCAGGGATGCATGTTTGAGGGAATACTTGGGAGACAACAAGTCATAATCTCTTATTACCACTGTTCCCAGAAGGCGATCATGAGAAAATAAATCTGTTATTTTGAAACGGTAGAGCTTGCTCCAGCTCCTAACATCAAAGCAACCCATAGGACAGAACTTGTGACAGCTCCTTATCATGTGTAGAATCATCCCACTGAGCTCTGGAGGATAAAATCACTTGAAGCAAAATGAACGATTCTGCTTTTGAAAGTACAGCAAGCTAGTGCCAAAAATAACTACAGGTGCACTCTGGAGAAGATTACTGCTTCATCTTCGCATCCCCTGAACATCATCATACTCAAGTACTCCTTGCACAATTGTGCTACAAAAATTTTATCTTTGAAGAGCATACTGGACAAAACAGAAAAGCAAAAAAGAAAAACCCTTACACCTAACATATTAATAGCTACACCATACATGAGGACAGTATATCCTTTCCTACCCAGGAGATTCTGCCTGAGAGCCAGACAAGTAAACTCTTAATTTCCAGTCTGTATCTCAGTATTTTCACCTGTAAATACATATGTACGTATATGCTGACGTACTTCACTATAGTACTATAATACAGCATAGGCTAGATACCCAGCACAGGTTCTAACACTTTTAACTCAGTGCCAATACCAACAGGGAAAAAAAGTAATTTCTAAAAGTATACAGCCCTGAAAACCTAAAGAGTCACTACTAAGCTTGATTACGTGTACTTTATGACATTTCAAAACTAACACAATCAAGAAAGTGTAAAGATTAAATTATAACTAAACACTTCATTCTTACCTTGGTCAGACACCACTCGATACAGCCCTCAATCCAGCACTAACATATTAACTTGGCTTTCCACGGCCCGAGAATAGTGGGGGATGGGAATAGCCAGATAACAGGAAAACCTGAACACACAAACCCTGCTGCACAGAGGCCAAAGCCCTGTGCCCTTGCACCATGTTTTGCAGCACTCCAGGTCCTGGGAGGATTCAGCTGAGGTACAAAGGCAGCTGGCATAAGAAACCCCATCTGAAATCTCTCAGAGAAGAAGGGATCACAGTACGTACATGGTACTCGTTCACCAGTTATCCCTCCTGAAACTGCTGCTATTGACAGCTCCACGGCTCTAGAGTTTTGCAGAGCCAGAGCTTTACTCTAAATCTGAGAGTTGTGGACCCCAGGCGGCTCCTGAATGCTCCTCCAGCACTTTCAAAACCATCTTCCCAGCATCCCATGTTTCAGAAGCACAAAACAGAGACACCAGCAGTAACACTGAGCAAAGCTGGCCAGTGCTCAGCAGGTGAACTAGCTCAGGGTCTGAGCCACATGTAAACATGTGTACTGCTTCCAGGTCTGAGCCTGGGATTTCAGTATGGATAACTTGTTACCCGAGCAATGTATCCATGGAAAATAAAACATTAGCTGCAAAAATTAAATGGACGGAAAGCAAATTTCTGTGTCTACAAAGTATTTCTGAAAAATTACTAAAAATTAACCTATCAAGCTAACAAAGGTTATTTGCTACATCCCCCATACAAAGTGTTTAAAATCCTGTCCTCTAAAGCTTTGCCTGTGTATATTCCTCTTCACTTGCCAGCATCCTCAGGCATTCCCCAAGAGCCACTTCTGCAAAGAGTATATAAAGATGATACCCTCAAGGAAATCAGACTTAACTCTCTAAGCTGTCCAATATATGCAAGCAATACACTAGGTTAAGCATGACCATCCATACACAGACAGCGTTTCAAAACCAAAGCACTACGGACATTAATACTCACCACCCTGAACTGTAACTCTGAGCTCTAACAAGGAGGTCAGAGCCTTCCCCAAAAATGCTAATGCTAGTTTACTTTAAGATGAGAGGCAACAACCTTCAACAAATTCCAACAAATTTTAAAGTTTTACCTTCCAGAAAAGCAAGTTTTGTTGTTTATCTGTACTTTACTGTCTAGATTTAAAATGAAAAGGCAAGTACAGCTGCTTACAGATGATAAGGCCTCATGCTTCTGGCATCTATTTATATCCATGATCCAGAGTAACAATGTTCTTTAAACAACTGAAGCAGCTATTAGATAAAATATGGAAATCGGAAGACGGGACTAGAAGCAACCTCCTTTCCTGTATAAATCCATTTATACACCATAAACCAAGAAAAAACACGTTTGGGTGAAGGTAATAAAAGACCCATACGAAAGATCAGCTGCCAAAGCAGAGTGTCTCAACAACAATTTCCAAGTTAGGGCACGAGGGCAACTCCTGATGGCATCTTGTTGGTTCTCATCTGAACATGGGGCCAGCACCCCTGCCAATCCAGTCAATGTTTTCTGGCTGAGGTCACTAGCATCTGGTTTGTGTACAGGCAGCTTCTGCTGCTCAGAACAGAGGCCTCACAGGATGTCATAGGGGAGCATGGGTTTCGTGTTTGTGATTAACCTCAAGCAATGCCTGATTTGTGGGATTGCAAAACGCAGATGAAAACTCAAGTTTGAGATTCCACGAAATAGGAGGAGGTAGTGAGTCCTGTGGGGCAAAGTGTAAGAGAGAGCAAATAATGAGAGAAGACAGAGGAGGATGGAACAGAAGTGCGCTCCCACCTACGGCCGTGCCCGCTTGGCCCAGGGTTGGCCTGACTCCTGCAGATGATACTCAGCCCAGCTGAGTCTGAAAACTCACATCACAACTCAACATACACAGTTATTACACTACATTGAGACACTCCTTATATACTGCAGCCTGTCTGTACTCATCTGCAACGTAATACTGGGTTAGGGTTAGGCTGTGCTCAGTTATCCAAAAGTGGAGGATTAAGAGCTTCAGGGTTCAGCTCTGCAAGAAACATAAAGCAATGTCAGTGGCTGCCAGCAAACGAGGTGGACCCACATCCCTGGCTATTCATAGCACACTGATCCAAACACCTAATCCATCAAAAATTTATTATCAATCAGTCAGATCTATGAGCTGATCGAATGCACCCTACAGCTCCCTGACTGCAGGAGCTGAAGACAGGAATGTTGTATCTGTGGCAGATGAGAGCAATGCTGAGCTTTCCAGGAGAAGCACAGTCTGGGACTACCTTTCACAAAACAGTATCTTTATTATACAGACTAAAGGGGAAAGCAGGAGATAAAAAGACTGACTAAAAAAGTCCATTAGACAATAATTTTTCATGTGTATGTCTTGCCGTGCATCTCAAGAATCACTATGGAACTGAAACACTGGCTATTTCCATATAGACTTCTAAACTCTAAACTGGCAGCAAACTTTGAATGTGTTCTAGGAGTCAAAACCCTGAACAAGACTGAAATACAAACAGTTTTCAAGAGCTCTCCCTAGTGTGCCCTCCTGTTTCTCCTACTGTATCTCTCTGCTATGAAAAATGTTAACTTTCATTTAAAACAGCAGCCAATACCAATTTCAGCTATCACTTTCCCTGCTTCTTTCCTATCCTTTGCTCTACTGATAGAATAACAATCCAGTATCACAGCCAGGGAAGAGCACTGCAGAGCCAACAAAAGATAACCAGACTGGCTGGAGAGGGATGTATTGGAATCAAGTGCTACAGCTCTGGAACAAGACTAAAGGAGAGGATTTCACAGAGACAAATCTGAAAGAGCCAGCAGCTGGCTGTGAGGCACACACTGCACAAATCCACTCAAATACAAGGGACATCTCTCACGTTGCACCCAAATTTGACTCCATCTCACAACAGTTTGCTACTCCTGGTCTTCACAGTAAACTGACATCAATACTTATCCAGAAATCCAAGGTTAGAGAAAATAATATTTACATTAAAGAGATCAATCCCACTTCTTGTCATGCCTTCTGCGCTTTATTTTGTTTTACAGTTTTTAATTTTGTGTTCCAAATTTGGGTTATGGCAAGACAACAGGAACTTGAATTGCTATGCATAATATAAAGTAAGCAAAATAAATTAAAAAGCCTCATCTCTGAGAAGCAAACGCTCTTAGATACCTTTCAATAATGCCAGCACCAACACTATGTGCCTGATGCTTCGGCACAAAAAATGAGGCAGAAAATCAGTCTCAGACACTGATCAAGGTAGTTTTAATATCAGGTATGCCAAATGCAACAGAGTGACTTGGACATGGATTACAAGAAAAAGCACATGTGTCAGTACCTGAAACTGTCACTTTTTTCCCCAGTCAAAATCTCACAACTATTTAGTAATTATTCAAATGTCCCCGTTTTTGATGAGCACTAATACTGCACATCTGAGTCTTTTAGCTAGCAGCCACATGGTTTATGAAGCAGTCGCTCTGCCAGGTGAGGAGAAATGATAGCCTGTTGTGCTGACCTAGCACAGAAACACATTTCATCCAGCTGGAAATCGTTCTTATACAACCAGTGCTCTCAATACACTAGAAAATAGTTTAGATACCTGATGATCTAGATTTTAATGTTCTTACTGTGGATATGGCCATCAAAATTCCCACTGCCTCTCATTCTTCACACACTTAATATGCTGATTTAATTATATGCCTGTAATTCAGTTTACATTTTACAGGAGGCAAAAGGTAAGGAGATTCCAGTAAATGACACTTGAGATAAGAGAATGAGTTACTGGAGAGCACAATGCTCATTCTTCGCATATGTACCAGCCTATAATAAAGGGCTTCAAAATTCACTCAATCAGAAAAAGTAGGAAGCCTTAGCAAAAGCTAAACTCAAATTAATTTTTCAGACTTTAAGGTTATAAAGGTAACTTGCAAAGTACAAATCAGCGAGGACCTGTCTTTGTAAACCCATAGACAGACAGCTTCAATCTGCTGCTGGCTCAGGTTTTTTCCCCCAGCTGCCCTGAACAAAGCTTTGCCCATCCTCACTGTCTGGGGCACCAGGCAAGGGACAGGAGTGGAGCTGAAGCAAATGAGGTCAGTTCCATGCTGCACTGCCTGGGAAAGCTCTGGATGGAAACCCAGGCACTGATCACTAAAGAAAAGGTGAAATAAAACATCTAACAAGCAGAAGGAGGTTTAGAGATGAATTGTTCTCCAGCTGCCCAAATCTAAATAGCAAGGGCAAGATAAAAAAATTACAAGCTCTGGCTACCATTCAGATAAGACAGGAGAAGGGGAAAAAGGAATCAAACAACTCTGAATCTAAAAAGAGTGGGACATGAGAGTTTTTCCAAGAATAATTTAACCAAAGACCAGATGGAATGAAGCAGAGATATGTCCTAATTACAAGTTTATTAAGTCAGTCAAATTCTCCTCAGGGAAAACATAAAAATCAAAAGACCCCAATCAAAAAAAGGTCGATCTTGGTGATGGGAAGAGGAGGAATTTCAGAAGGCAAAGTGAATTTAAATACATCCATGTTAAAAACTGGAAGATCTTTTTTCAGAGATTGAATCCTGTCAGTAATACTCAGAAAAATTTTTGACAACCTCTAAAATTATTAGCATAACAATCCTCACAGAATGCGAGAGAAAGATTTGGGATTTCATCTCATGCAAACCCATAAGATGCCAGGAGTATATTTTTTTCCCAGCTTATTATAAAGAAGATAATACTGAATGAAAAAACTCTGGCAGGTTAACAGAATAAATGGAAATACACATGTAAGCTTTGATGCTGATGCTGTTGCTGCTCACTGAAAATCACCATGTTAAAAGAGATGCTCACTCGTTCCCCATCCCTTACAAATGGTAACACGAAGCTGAGTTCCTATCAAGAAGCTAAATCCAAACTACAGTATCATTCTCTGTCCCAATGGACTTCCCTGTTTTTTCCTCTCTGTAACACTTTCTCTCAACTCTACCTGACATGTGTGATGTATTTATAGTAGAAAGAAGCTGCTTCAGTGGCGTATTTTTGAAAATCTATTTTTTTCTGCAGTACCCCAGCCAAGCAGGTTCAAACCAGGAAATCAAAGGCCTGCATATTATCATCTATTATTTTACATGACTGAAAGTCACAGGCAATCAAATCCTCTGTGTGCGTATCCCTCTAGGAAATCCCAGGCGCTGGGAACAAAAATACTCCTACAATCTCTACAATAAACTACTTAAGGAATGGGATGGTATATTCATATGTATTTCATATATTTATTTTGTATGTACTGACGCACACACATGCCTTTCTGAGGCAGGAATTAACAATTCCCTTCTAACACACCAGTGGCCAAACAGCTAACATGCCAGCATTTCAGAAGTGGTTTGCACAACAGGAAAAGCAATTGCACAACTGGAAAACTCCAGCACGGAGACAACAATCCAACAACAAACAGGAGATAAAGCATAAACGTAAAGTGAACTCTTGAGGAGCGAAGACAGATGCAAAAGCTGTTGGTGGTACTGTGGAAAGATGTATTGGTTAGCAAGTTTAGGAATACACAGAAGGTGTGGAAATATTTATCAGTGCCAGGTGCTGAAAAGATGTATTGAAAGAAAGTTCACAGTTACTTATCAAGCACAGTTGTTCAAAATCACCCAGGACAAATTTTCACATATGATCTCAAAAATATTGAAAAGCCACCCACTAAGGTATATATCAGCAGTATTAACTCCTATGCTGATACAGTCCTGACACAGTGTGTTTTAGCAGAAAACTCACAAAAATATTTTCTTTTCTCTCAACAATATGTTTGTGGAATGCTTCTACTTGGAAACAATGTCAGAATTTAATTCTGAAGTCATAACATCTACTTTTACTTCCAGATGCAAAATCCACACATCTATTAAACAATGCCAGGTACTCACTTCTCATTAAGCGGTCATCAGTCAAAACAACACCTCCTTTAAAAAGGACAGGTTTAAGCCTTTCAGCATAGGCTGAAAATTTTCCTGATACCCTCTAAAACTATCTTGCATGAAAAGTAATCTTGCATGAAAAGTAATAAATAACAACAAAGAAATATTTTCAGTATAATTTTACAGAGCTATCATTTTAATTTTTCTGCTCTGCAGCTCCATTTCATGCACATCAACAAAATCATATTTCAACCCTGGGCCTGTCAATATCCACATTTCCATATATTTGTAATTAAAAGGTACCTTATTCAGAAATCTGTTTTGACACTGCACTGCCGATGCCACGCATAGGCAGTCAGTGCATACAGGGAATGCTGGAATCCCACTAAACACAGTCTCCTGCTAACTTCAGCATCGCAGCCAGGAAACCACGCAAGTCAGACTGCAGCAAAGAAATTCCCCTTCTGGTCTCATGTGGACTCGGATAAAGAAGTATATATGAGAGGAACAGATTATGCTGGAACATTCATTGTGTTCGTTCATTCCTTACCTTTCCCTTTACATTGCAGAGGTTACATCACCCCTTGAAACATAGTCATAAGCAGCAACAAGTTTCACATATGAATCCTTTTTTCCCTGGGTGCTCTGGCGAAGCAAGAACATGCACTCAAGTGAGCATTCATGCCTCGGTTAGCCTGAGGACAAGGCTCTGCACCGAAGTCCTTAAGACCTTCTCACAGCTGCTGATTTCATCCACAAACTGAAAGAGCATCGCAGCAGGACACTGCCAGCCTCCTTTTCAGCTCCCACTCACTGATTGCCAGTCTCTGGCAAGTGAAATGTCAAGAACCAGGCAGGGGCGGTGTTTGGAGAAGGAGGGATAAGAGATTCTCACCATCCATCAACCTCAAAACCTATTCAGCCGACAACTTGAATGGAACAGGCATTTCATTCTCCATGGTAACAAGAGATGGAAGGAGGTTGGGGAAAAAAAAAAAAAGAGAAAGAGAGTACAGACCCGGGAAAATCTGATGTTGAAGACGCAGGGAGAGTTGCAAACCTTGCAACTTCTCTTTGCTGTGCAACTTGCATGCAGAAGAGAGAAAAGCCCCTTCCTTGCCTGCACAGTCTGAGACAAGCTGTCCCATGGCCACGATGAGGTGTCCTTTCTGCAAGCAGTGTGTTGATGTGGGGGGAGGAAATTCCTTATTCTGCACCAGTCCTACCAAGAGGAAAGACAAATGCCTTCTAACACTGGAAATTTGGGAAAACTGCAGATTACTGCCCCCCAGAAAACAGAACTGTCTGAAAGGGAAAAAGATACTGTCAGTCCCTGTACAGTACTTCTTGTCTACAGACCAAAGCCACTGATGCCGATTCAGTCTGTGTGCCAGCGCTGACCACAAACCCGAGTGGAGGATTAGCATCACTCTCTTTGTCTGCTTTGCATCTTACATGGAAGAAAATGTTTGTTACTTCTGTTATGCCGAACCACTTAGATGCACAGATAAAAACAAGGCATTTATTTATTCTTTTCCAAGGCACACCAAAATGAAGCATGGAAGCAGACAAACTTAAAATTCGGGCAGCACCTTTGCCAACCTCAAGGGATCTCATGGTAAGTCAGTTCTTATTAACATTTCAGGTCTGGTCATCTTCTGAACTTTTTTTCCTGCTATTTTACATTCATAACTTGAGCTGTCACAGCCAGAATGTGCACAACAGGGAAATTACATTTGGATTCATGCACGTTTGTGTTCCAAGCTGGCCCCATGCAGCTACTGAAAAGAGTCTCTGGCTAAAGCACTTACGCAAGATAACCCAACAAAGCCCTGAAAAGCTCTGTAAATCCTGGCTGCTGCCATCTTATTTTTTCTCAGTTCTTTACACCGATTCTTTCCTGAAGAACACATTTAAATCTCCCTCCCCCATGCAAACTCACCACCTCTCAATCTGGAGTTTGTTCTCACTTTTGTATTGTATATGGGACATGCTGGTGGTGTGGTACTTTTTTTATAACCTGTATTATTATCTATACAGTGAGCTTTTTGTCAAAGGTGACCTGCAGAGTTGTTCTGTTTTGTTCAGAGTTCTCCCAGTAGTCCTTATGTATCAACAAATATATTTAAGATCATAGTTTTTTAAAAACTATGATTTTTTTTCTTCATTGTACTCATTTGAATTTTGGATAGGCAGCTTTCAATTTCTTACGTAAGCGTTTACCATTCATGACACTGCAACCCATAACGCATGTTCATACACAGCCCTGCCCACTGAATTTCAGCCTTTATCCACACCAATCATTTCAAAGCCACGTGAATACATTCTTGCTTTTGAAAATCACCTTCCTCCTCCGAAAAAATCCATTTCATTTTCTCCTCTGTCTTCCAAGACTGACTCTCGGAAAAACCAAAAGGGAACCTCAGCAGGAACAATCCTACAGTCACTTGCTACTTGTTCTCCAACTTACCTTCCTGAGAGTCTTTTCTTTAGGCAAAGGGGGGCATATTTACCTTTTGAAATGTACTTCAAGTCCATAGCTTAGAACTGTTTTTCTTTTTTCCTGAAGACTTTAACAAGAAAATGAGAAATGAGACCGCTCCATTCTCTCTCTCCCAGTTAAAGCCAACTAAAGTGGGAGTGACACACACCTCAGCTGGAAGATGTCAGCCTCCTACAACTCTACATAAGCAAATAAATGCTGTTAAATACACCCGCACGATCAGATGAATTCAGTTCTTTTCAGCTAGTTTTGAAGATATTTCAGAATTCCAAGGAGGTATTTCCATCTCATTTAAAATATATTCTACCCACATCTATTAAGTTCAGGGCACTTAACATAAAAAGCTTTTTATATTCCTTTCATAGAACAATCTCAGAGTACTTTGTTATTTTGCTTTGTTACAGGAGCACAAAAAGGGAAGAATGTTTTTTTGCCAATTGCCACAAAGCAGAATCATCTTCCCTGCACTTGCCGTTCACTGAGTTTCACCTTGATCCTCTTGAAGGTTTGAAAGCATTGTTGTTTATGTGCAGCTCAGGGAAGGGATTTTCTTTCTCTCTGAAGTTGATTCTAATGTACTTCAAAGAGTTGCCATCTATTAACATTATCCACTTGTCTTCCTGTGATTCAAAAACTATACCCATAGAAACAAAGAGCTTTCCGAAATCTGTTCTAGCAGCATGCTTTAGGCAAGAAAGAAGACACTGACAACGTTACCAATATTCAAAAATGTAACAAAAACCAGTCCAAGAGCATAGAGTCGTACCAACCACAGGGCCCACTGTGTGTTCTCTTTCAGCCACCAGAAGGGAAATGTTGATGTGTCTCATCAATGGCATACACAGACACTCATTTTGGAAACAAATCTACTATGAATTGGCTAAAACTAGTATCTCAAAAGGCACCCTGCCGAGAGGTACCGAAGTGAAGGGTGAAGCATGCCCACACAGAATCAAGGCCTTATCCAGCTTCCAAAACAGAAGAATAAACAGTACAGTACAGCCAAGATTCAAAGGACTGCCCACCATGTGTGCCTGCCAGGCAATAATAAAAGCTGAAATACATCAATAGCTTCAGGCTGGCTGAGAACGAAGCTGACTTGAGTTCTGATCAAGTTTGGTGGTCTCCACACAGCTCTTGCATTACAAAAGCTACCATCTCAACTGACAGCAACTTTACAGAGAAGTGAACCAGTGGTGAACATCACTGGGACAGCACTGGCAGCACCAGACACATCACAGCATCCTGAACTGCACCTGTTCAGGTAACAAATAGATCTGCTGCTGCCACTGCTGTGAGCCTAGAACTAAGTTCACCCTTTTCAAGTAGATGCCTGCTCTGAAAACTTTGCCATGCCTACCAAGAACATTAACATGCGAAGTGACTTTACTGTAACACACAGTCACAGAATGGGTAAGGTGGGGAGGGGACCACAGTGGGTCATCTGGTCCAACTTAGCTGCACAGGCAGGGTCATTCCAGCGCACGTTGCACAGGATTGCATCCAGATGGTTCTGGAATATCTCCAGTGAGGGAGACTCCACAGCCTCTCAGCAATCTGTTCCAGTGCTTGGTCACCTGCACAGTAAAGAAATTCTTCCTCGTGTTCAGGTGGAACTTCCTGTGCATCAGTTTCTGCTTGTTGCCTCTCACGTCTATTGCCTGACACCAAGAGCCTGGATCCGTCCTTTCGAGAGCCTCCCTTCAGATACTTCCAGAAATTGATGAGGTCCCCTCCCACTCGTCTCTTCTTGAGGCTGAACAAGGCACAGCTCCCTCAGCCTTCCTCATAAGAGAGATGCTCCAGTCCCCTTATCCTCTTTGTCACCCTCTGCTGGACTTGCTCCAGGAGCTCCATGTCTCTCTGGTACTGAGGAGCCCAGAAATGGGCACAGCACTCCAGATGTGGCCTCACTAGGGCTGGGCAGAGGGGCAGAATCATGTCCCTTGACCTGCTGGCAAAGCTCTTCCCGAGGCACCCCAGGACACCGGGTGCTATGACTTAGCAGCAGAATGCTTTCTACAGCTGTTCCCTGAAGTACCACATTAAAACAGGGAAATGAGCAATCCTGTTCTACATTAAAAAAGAAAATAGATGCATTAAATCCTAGCAAATGTGTCACGTTTTGAGTTAAGTATTCATCCACTGACCAACACAGCCAAGACTGAGCCAGAATTTACAATGCCCCAGAGAAGATGACTTTAAAGGTGGTTTAATACACCAGAGAGATACCCCAGTCCCAGACTGACTCGCCTGACATAAGAAAATGGTGGAGATGAAATTCTTTCCTGTTCCCACTCCTAAGCCTGAGGGAAGCTCAGTCACTCAGATGCACACATACTCACAGAGACTGATACTGTGCCACAAATTGACACAACAGCAAACAACCCCAGCAGGGACTGCCAGGGCAGCCACAAGGCACTCGTCACCAAAAGCATTTCTGGTCCTCAATGCCCTTCTATTTCATATAAGCCAGTACTCCCCAGCCCCAGAATAATGACACCAGAAAAGGAAACAGGGCATTTATCAAGTTGACAGGGCAAAAGACTCGAGTGCAGTGTTTTAGTTTTGTTTGGTTGTTTGTTTTGAGTTTTTTGTTTGCTTTTTTGGGTTTGATATTCTGGTTTTTTTAAAGAAGAAATTTTTATTTCTGGGATTAAAGAACACATTAACCATCTAATGAATAAACGCCCACTTTGATTTCAGGTCAGAAAGCACTCACCATCACAGAAATAATTTATGTTTTTGTTAGCTTAACAGCTTTGAAGTTCCCTTGAATGTCAGAAGTTCATCTGCTGTGGGAAAGGAACATTTATTTTTTGGTGCAACATTCCCAAAATCATCCCAGCTTAACAAAAGACAATTTCTAATAACCATGGCAAAAAACCTACAAATTTGCACTTATGAGCATATTGGAATAAAACTTGCATTTTATCTGGTTGAAATGCAGCAGTGAGAAAGAACAAGCAAAAAAGACAGATACTCAAAGACTCAGAGGACAAAACAGTAAAAAATACTACACATTAATTTTTCAAAACATACATTAAAATGGTTTCTGGGAATTAAAACGGCTAAAAAACATGATTGGAAAGCACACAAAAATCATCCAGAGCTCAAAAAATTCTGAGGACAGTACTTTGGAAAGCCAAAGCATCTTGATTTAAATTGACAACCATGGGTGAAGTATCTCTGAGCTGTTCTCAATACAAGTGATCTCAGGGTAGGAATGAGTACAGCCTGAGTACACAGAGCTGACCCGATGACACAACATGGGTGGCATCAGTACAAGAACACACCGTGCCACTGAGTTACCAGTCACTTCCCACTGCGGACACACTGCCCCAAAACGGGAGAGGTGGACTTCATGCCTGCAATTTTATCAAAACATATTTCTCTAGTAAGCAAAATTATACTAACCCAATAGTTTCCTATTTTCAAGTGTGCCACAAAGTTAATCAAAGATAAGACTTCAATAAAAAGCTCTTCAAAAGAATCAGCATTATTGACCATAGAGGTGAAGACTGAAATTTTAACCTACTTGAAGGTAATTTTTTTTTTAATTAGTCAGTGTTTTTAAAAGTTTTCATAAAATAGGAGCTCTCCACTACTTTAGAAACAAAAAGAATAAATGCAAAATCCTTTGCATCACAGGAGTTTCATGTTTCATAAGAGACAAAGAGCAAATGACTGCAAGAGTCCTAACAATTTGTTTGGCTAATGCCATCTAAGAACAGCACACAAAGTCACCTCAATCTGTTATCCAAGAACTTGCAATAGCAGTAAACGTTAATGACACATGGCAAGGTAAAAGCTATCAGCCAGGGAAGGAACAGCTTTTAGAAGAGCATTAGAGGCTTATATGATTTGAACTCTAAAATTTTGTATCTGCAGGAAAGGTTTTCAGTATTTCACATGCAAACATTTTCATGCAAATAAATACATTTTCCTCTAAACTAAAAGAGTTTACAAGGGCACAATTAGCTGTTTTCACTGAGTATAAATCAGACAGCTGCCTGTAATTGGAACGAGGAGCAAAAGACGTATAAGAGATGCTTTCTTCCTTGCAGATGTTTTCCCAAGATTTAAGGGAAAGTTCTACTTCAAGAAATTGGTATCATACTAGCTAAATCTAAATGGTCCATGGCTTTAATAGGTACATTTACATGTGAATAGTTGGGTTTGGTTTTGGGGTTTCTTTCTTTTCGTTCCCAATTTCCTTTTGGATTTTATCTATTTCATATAAGATTAAAAGAGCTACAAAGATTCAGCAAGCCAAATTAAGCACACTGTGATACCTCTGCAAATAAAGCTATTTTTTAATAAGCAGCAGAGCGGTCAACAGCAATGAATCAGCACTAACTGCTATCCCTAGCAGTGCAAAAAAGAAAAACACGACCCCTTCATTCCAAGGGGATCAGAAGAAGCTGTAAATTTAAACCTGTAAGTTTTATAGATGAAGAAATTAAATACATTTCACATGACAGAGGCATGTCTAAATGTTTCTTTCTGTCTACATCTCATACTGCTACTGAAATACATGTGATGTCCAACATATCCTTGGGACACAGGACACTACTTAAGGCAAAGCTCTACGCAATGCCTTAAAACTCCATCAGTGTAAATAACACAAAAACAATGGGTTAGGGATTTTTTTTGGGTGGGGAGCAGTGGAGGAGTGGAGATAACACCAACTAACCAATCTTTTTTTCCACTAACCCAGAATTTCAACAACTTAAGTATCTATGAATGAACCTGCCTCTTAAGAAGAAACTGATTTAAATTTGTATCATTCTGCAAATAAGATGACATTAATTAGAACAGATGACACAATTTTCTTCAGCCTTTCTGCGACAACTAACTACTCCCATGGTTTCTAAATCGCTTCCCTGTCTTACACAATGCTCCCAGCTGGTAAAAAACATGGAAACTTTCCCTTCCTTCAGGTGAATGGAAAACCAAAATCAAACAGTTTTCAATAAGCTGACCAGAACACTGCAGATAAATGTAAAGAATCATAAATTTCATATTTTTATTCACCCCACTCCCAAGACACCACAATGATAGAAGAACCAGCTGAGGTACTAATGCAGATGTGACCAAAGAGGCCTCAGGCACAGATAACCAACTAACTTGTGCAACTTAAAAAGCAACACAAACTCCCAGCTGCCAGCTTCTCTTCCCCAGTGTAATAAGATGTAACACATACTCAGTTTACAGCATGATGCCATATTTTGGCTGGAAGGCATAAGAGATATGAATTTAACAATGTGTTAAATTGGAGTGTAGCACCTGTGTCTTACTACCGGCCTGCTTGATTTCCCCAGGGCTGGAGGACGTGTCTGCCACCTGGAGATGGGCAGCACAGCCTGATTTATTCTTTCTAGGCTCTTCCTAGAACTACCTGGGCACAAGGTCCCAAAGCTGACCGCAGATCCCAGGCACTGTGATAGGGTGGGCAGGAGAAGCATGCTTTGAATCACAGAATTGTTTGGTTGGAAAAGACCTTTAAGATGCAGTCCAACCATTAACCTGGCACTGTCAGGTACATCTAAATCAAACCAAGTGATAGTCTTGGCAGTCCCCAAGTGTCTCCCTAAGTACTATATCTACACATCTTTTAAACACCTCCAGGTATGGTGACTCAACCAGAATGCTAACCAATGCTTCACAGAAAAAAAGTTAGTCTGGGAATGAAAATATTTGACATAATTTACATGTGTCTCTCACATTATCTCCTCTCACTTGTCTGAGCTGACGTAAGAACAGTGGGCATACATCATATCTCAGGCAACGGCTTCAAGTGACCGCACCACAGGAAGAAGCATCATCACCAACTACAAAAGGGAACGTTAGGGAAGCTTGTGACTCCTATAAAACGCTTTACAAAAAACCCTCTCTGTTGCAGCACGGACTCCAAACAAATGCCTGTAGTCTCTCAAGGTATCTTACTTTCAAATGCAAATAATATGATGCGTAATGAAAGGGAATAAAGCCTTGTTTCCAGAAAATAAAATAAGACAACTGATTGATTTTAGCAAAGGAGAAAAGAAGGCTGAAGCTCTCACTAACGGCTTTGTGTCTGATTTTTAACGTTAAAAGCTTCCTACACTTAGTTTATGAATTTGGAAGGGAGAAATTATGAAACAAAAGTACGTTACACATTTTCTCACAGGCATGTTGATGTCTACCTTCCCTGTGAAGATAATCTGCACATTTCAGTTTTCTCATTTCAAGATTTTATCAACTTTTGGAGCAGCAAGAAAGGAGACGTTGCTGAAAACATCTCATATTATCTAGATTAACCTTCTGCTCACTGCTTCCCCACACAAATAAATACCAAAATACCACACCAAATCTTTCTTCTCTGACCTCCGAGTAAGTACTACTGCTTGAAAAAACATATTCTGTTACTGCTTGAAAAAAATCGACTGTATTCCCACCCCCTCAAACCATTGCTCTGTAAAACAGTTCATCTTAAAAATACAATGCTGTCACCTTCCTTTTTCAGGTTTCTGCCATTGCTGTCACTATGGCAACAATCAGAACATCAGATATGTCAGTAAGCACGATTTATAAAATACGAAAGCACCAAAGGTAGATATTCTACATAAAACCCAATCAAGACAAAATTAGCATGTTAGCAAGAAAACATTGGCTTTAAAGGACTTCCAATTTCGTATGAATTCCTAGGGCAATGCTGCAGTGAGCTACGGCCAAGGAGAGAGCTGCCAGTGCAGCATCATGCATGAAGTCACACAGCCAAAGGCTGCAACAAACGGCCAGGACAAAGGGCTGTAATCAACCCTTTTCCATCCATTTAAAACACAGAAATCTGACAGCAAAGAAAAGTCAGTATATCCCCAAAACATTACACCAACATAAGAAATATGGCAAGACATACAGGTATTTGTTTCTCTGAGACTCAGAAATAAATTAAGGAAGACCCTTTCAGTTTGTTTTGCCTGTATCTCAATAGTGCATTCAGTCATCTTCCCCTCTGTTCAATCATTTTTGTTCACATCCACATCAGAAGCAAAGGCAAAGCCAATTACTCATAGCTTCCCAACCAAACAAAGATTTAAAGCAATTCTTAGAGAAACATCAGTTATAGAGCTTGGTTGGACAGCTATTCTGTTGAGTTGTAGCTTCAGCAGTGCAAAAGCAGAGTGCTTATTATCGCTGTAAGATGGGGTTCATCCAAACCCCGTATGTGCAGAAGATGCAGTTTTGCCCTACTCCCAAAGCTCAGCACATACTTCGCTTTGACATGTTGACTCAATTATAGCACTTGGGAGCCTCAAGAGAACAAACACAGCTTTTTGAGACACCTCTCTCTCTACCACGCACACACATTCTCCATATGCTTATTTAGAAGCTCATTGCCTTTTATCACCACACTAGCCTCTCCTATGTTACACTGATGCACTTACCCGCTTCATGCTGCTGCTTTTCCTCACCTCTGCTGTCTTGGAAAGTAAGCAACTACTGTACCTCAAATTCAGCCACTGAGGTTACAATACAGACAACAAAAGCAAGAGGGACCTCTTCTTATGACAAGATAAAACATTTCAGCTCAAGGAAAAAGAGCAAGAAAACAGCTCAAACACAAGCCAGAGTCAAAGAGCGCAAGGAAGAGAGGGGAACAGACATGCAGCTGTAAGCCACTTTTAAAACATGATGGAGCCTGAAGAATAAATGTATACTTTTCTTAAAAACTACACGGCAAACGGTAAGCCCCAGGTGCCATTCCGCGTTGGGAAGACAATTTGCCAGCTAGTCAGTGCTGCACAGCTGACCCTGAGACTGCTGGCTGCCTTTAGGACTTGGCTGAAGGCCTTCTGCACATTTACTGCCTTTGATGCTACATGCACATAGAGCAAATTCCCTTACATTCAGAGTCCTTCAAGTGGCTCAGTAAAAGAAATAGTGCAGAGTATTCTTGCCTTAAAAGCTCTGTTTTTGACCGGCTATCTTGATGACAGTTGGAAATTTATCAGATTATTCACTTTTTGACACAGGACCAGCCACTTAGGGCAGCAGTTCAGGTACTCCGAGACAGAGATAGTCCCTTCCTCACTTGAAACATATGTTTTCAATTTCTAATTTCCAAAACATGAGATTACATTCTTTGTCTGAGATTTCCTCTATTAGACTGCAGAAGTCAGATGGAATGAATTCAGACAGCAGCTGCAAGGAGAGAATGATTTGGAATTCTGAACTATCAAAGAGGGCAAGGAAGAACAAAAGTTATAAATTACAGAACTGAGTGAAAAGGTAGAGCAGAGGACAAAGTACAAAGAATTTAATAAGTCTTCTGTGGGAGATACCCTTCCACAAAAAGCTTCTTCTAGAAACAGTGAATTTTGATGCACTATTTCCCTGTAGTTAATGATATGAGTTCACAAAATCAGGAACCTGTATTATAGTATAGAGGACAATCGGGAGCTGGAGTTTATGTTGGTCAAATATTGGACAATTTGAAATATGCCATTCCACCTCTTTTGAAAAGTTTCAATAAAAGCTAAATTCAAATATTCATAGAAATAAACAGCTTGTAGAAATCGACTCACACAAACAGTATCTACACAATATTTTCAGTATCATCACCTATTGTACATTTCTAAGCACAATTTCTAGTACATTTCTAAGACCGTAAATAGGTTACTCCAATCAGCCTGCTACTAATTACAATGTGTCCTCTAGTGAAGACTGCTCTTAAGACTCTGAACAACCACCAAAGTCAGTGCCACAACACCAAGGTGAAAAAAAACAGGTGATAAAGAATTTTTGTGTGTACCATATGTCTTCTTCAGAACTGAGAATGTCACTGAGATCAGTAGGGGAGATCATTACAAAATCCCTTGACATACACAGAAGGAGCTTTTATTCTTCAGGCACTTAGAAAGAAAGCCAAAGACACAGCAAACTCAGGTAAACTTTTTTCTGAATAAGAAGCCTACACCATGATTTAAGGTAATTGAGCTTACTACATACTGACTTCCTAGCTGTAAAAAGTTGATTTTACCTTTTCTCAATGCATTCAAGTAAACAAGTTTTCAGCAGTCAACACATGAAACTCTTGCCCTCCACAGGCCTTGAGAAAGAGTCAGGGGCAGGAAAACTATTTCAGTATTTCCTTGTGATGGTGGATGTAACAAAAATAAAAACTGATTTTACCAGACAGTAAAACAAGTACT
Source organism: Pachycephala philippinensis (assembly GCA_013397055.1). NCBI lineage: Eukaryota > Metazoa > Chordata > Aves > Passeriformes > Pachycephala > Pachycephala philippinensis. The sequence goes on along the minus strand of VWZT01003779.1, from coordinate 666,742 downwards.
TTGTATTAATGGAGAAAAGTACCCCGAAAGAGTCCTTAACCTCACTACATGCCCTATAAACTCAATGTGGCAAACCTGTGCTATGCAGAAACAGAGGAGTTTCACTATCTGTGATTCCATTGAAAAAGACAGGATTATGGGTCTTGTTTATAAAACAGTACACGAAGGAAGCTAATACAGAACTGGAGAGGAGAAGGCAATCTTGTCTAATGGAAAAATGCACCTGAAGTTTGAAACACATACACATTTAATCTTCTTGGGCTGCTCTTGCTGAGTATAACCAGAAAATAAAATTTTATCTAATACCTCTTCCCTTCTTTGCTTATTGATTGGTGAACTGAGTATCATCTTCTTACTCTGGGTTCCTTGAGCTTCTTTTTAGTACATTAATGACAATAGAAAAGCCACAACATTGAACAGCAAACATTTGCTATTTTCTTGGACTTCCATGCATTTTCTAACAGCACCATGAACTAGAAAATACTCTTCATAGACATGCCCAAGGTTCACATGCAGGATAATCCAGCCACAAGTGCTCAGCCTGAACTTGCTTCCAATATTCTGATACTCTGTAACAGAGCAACAAGAAGGCAAATAAGCTTCAGAAAACCTATTTATTGTGGAAACTGACAGTCACCTAACAGTTGTTTTCAAAGAAAATAAACAAAATTCCAAAGTTCCTACTGATTCTGGAGGAATCAGTGCTGTTCAGGAGCCAGTACTTAATACTGCCTATATCGAAACACAGCTCTCTTGGAGCTCAGCAGGCTCTCTACAGCAATCACACACTACCATAAAAACTGTCAAAATCAACATGTAAAACCAGGTCCCCATTGTACATGGTACACCCCAGTTATTTCAAATATCCCTTCCTATTGCCATAAGACAACCTGGTCGGTAAAAATGTCAAGTGGCAAAAAAGACAGGATAAAATGTAATTTATCGCTCAGTAAACAAATTAAGTCTATGAATGAATTGCATTGATGACATTTGTGCCCTTTTTCTTTGGCATAAATAAAGTAGTTACCCTGCTGAGAAAACAGAACCTCTAAATCCAAACGAAGTTTGCCATCCATTCAGAGAAAGAGTAAGATGACAATCATGTGGCATACATTTATCACAAACCTAATGCAGTTCTGGAAACTGGGGATTGTCAGCAACAAGCGCAATGCAAGAAGCTAGACAAAACAAAAGGAAACACCTGAATGCATGACTGTTGGCAAGGAAGCTCTTCCTTATTCCCAAGGAAGAGCTGAGGAAATAAGGACAGCACCTCTCAGCAATCTTTCAGACCTAACACACATTCAAAGCTACTACTTTGTGGAATCTCCCTCCTGCTCTTGCCAGTTCATGGGAAATTTCATCTCTGCCAAACAAAGCAAGGGAAACTGAACTGCAAATTCCATTAACTTGAACTCTGAGACAGCAACTCGGCTACTGTGAGTCACTGACAGCTGGGAACAATCCTGCCAACTCAGAAGAGACACCAAATTCAGTGCAATATCCACCCTCATATACTCTAGTCCACAACAGCCAGCGCATCTGAAAGGAATCACAAGGATACTACTGCTTACTGGGGAGAGAGAGATGTCTGGTTGAAAAAGATTCCTCAGCAGGAAGGGCCTGCTTCAGGCAGTTACTGACAATACAGCCCTACATGCCCAGAGCTCTCAGCAGAACAGAACTCCTTGTTCAAATTTGCTGTCTCCAACACAGAGGTCCAAAACTTTGCCCTGTGTCTGAATTTCTGGTGTGAGTGAGGATCTCAAAAGGGGTCTTAGAAAGTTTTCCTGCAGTAAACCTATGTAGTTACAATCACTTCCAAATCATCAGTTCTCTTGGTATGGAAAAGGAAGCAAAAATGCAGTATGCCAATTAAGGACTCCAAAGATCCCTCTACAGATCCTACGCGTTATCAAGAAAGATATTTAAGCCTTCCTGCATCGTGAATCAAAGCACACAGAAACAGATACCACTGAACAGGAGGGATGAGCAATCAGCTTCTTTCAATACCTAAAACTACACCACTAAATCCAGTGATATTTGTATCTCTGGTCTCATCAGGCTGTCTGATTAAAAAAATCTGACTTGTACATTATATATTGCTTTTGTAGCTGCACAAAGTCACTGCACGTCTACAGTTCAGCCAGTTACATGGAGATGGCAGAGGGCACACAGTAACTCATTTAGAAGGGTGAGAGAAATGACAAGAGGAAAGAAGCAACTTGATGCAGATTCCTTAAACTACATATTTCAGAAAAGCATCACATTGGGAAATAAGGGAGTTTCCTTGGGTTGGGGGGAGGGTTGCTTCTTTTTAAGGAATCCATGTTTTCTAGAGGACAAGCACAAAAAAACATGTATCATCCATAACTGCCCTTACAGTTTTCAACACATACGATTTGCTTGCTTTTAGGGCCTTGTCTACAACAGCAAGCTTTAGAAGAAAAAACCCAATATGCCATTTCCAACTCAGCTCAGCTGTACCACTAAGCCTCACATGACTTAGCCACTAATGGTAGAAAGACCAAAAATGCTTAGCCTCAAGAGTACCATGGTAATTGCTGAACTCAACCTTATTAGAAACGATTATTCTCTACAACCCCCCAGGTACAGAGAATTATTCTTTATGATTATTTAATAAAATTACAACTTCATAACTGTAACTTCTTCCAGGACTTCCTTACATCTACCTTCCACCTCTTAAATTAAAATTATTCCTTGCTTGCTTGCTTGCAAATCTTTCTTCATATTGTATTCCTCATGATTGCTCCTCACCACCTCCCGATAGAGGAAACATGCCAAACCTAACTGTAATCTTAAATTCAGTGCATACTGTTGTGTCAAATACCAGCCAGGGACACATTTCTGACACACAGAAATACTTCTGGAGCTGTATGCAGCAGACTACTGATTTTAGTGTCCTTCAGTTAGGAGGCTGTAAGAGTCCTTAGTCAGACAGGTTTTTCTCATTGCAATCACAGAGCAAGAGAATCACAGAACAAGATCCTGCTTTACCAGACAAATTTATCTATACACAAAATGAGGAGAGGAATCTTGCCTTGCCTTTCATGGTTTCAAAGATACACTCTGAAATTTAGCGATTTGGTGGTTAATACAGTCTCATGGAAAACAGACAAATACAGGCATTACAATATAGCATATTTACTTTCATCTACCCTTCAGAAAACTAATAACTTCCTATAAACAAAGTTTTGTTTATTTCCTGTAAACTAAGTCTGACACTCCCCTTAGTCACTGCACTTTTGCATGCCTGGCACATTCAATATTTCACTGACTGCAGGGGAAGGTTTCAAAAAACTCCTGGTAAGTACTCACAGCAGAGTAACGCCATTAAACTTATTCCCCATCTTATAAAGAGTCTTTTCAACTTGATAAAAGCCTGTTCAGTTAATGCTCAGGTACCTCAGCTACCCTCAGAAGACAGCTGATGTGGTAAACATAAAAATTTGATGAAAAATCCACACAACTGTGTAGCAAACAGGTAGTCACGTATGCCTCTCAGCCATCCCTTCCCGTGTAGATTACGGGGTGGGTATTGTACTTTTACCACTGTTTGTTTTCAGGGTCTCAGAGATTTCTCTAGGTCTAAATTCAGATCTGTTCAAGAGATGAAACATGCCTACCTTTCAGCTTCTCTGGTCTCCAACGCTGCAGAATGCCACACAACTGACACTAAACCAGAGCCTCACAGTGCTTTGATGGCTGATGCTCACAATTTTATGAGTTGGTAGATTAGACTTTCTCCATTGCAAACCTAGATACAGTTTAAGGTGACAGGTTTGGCAAGTCTGAATTTATCAGTTCCTCTGAACATAAACCTGCATCAAAGAGGATGGAAGTTAAGCACTCACCTTTTCAGCAGTGCCTTTGTTCAGAAGCCAACACACAGAGCAAAGTCAACAATGCCTGGCTCACAAGCACACCCTCCAGCTGGGGAAAAAAAAAAGCAGAATGGGTCTAGATTAGAGATACACAGGAAAGAAAGATCAAAGAGTACTCTATTTTATACACATATGAAGAGCATTGCACGAGGGCTGTGCAACCAACCGTTTTGTTCTAAACAGAAAATATTCAACAACCCAGTGCACACACTATTGTGTCTCCCTAAAACATGTCAAGTGAAAGCAAAGGCAGTATTTCTCAATCACTGAAACCAACTGAACTCTATATAAAAGAAAAATAAAGAAAAAGCAAGAAGGGAAAGAATATGATAAGAACCCCCGGTTTGTTTTAAGAGTTGACAGTCCACCAGGCAAGAGAGTTCTAATTTCCATGACTATAACTGACAGAGAACTTGGCTTTAAATTTCACATAAATACATTTCTTCATAATGAGAAAGTTAAAACATACCCCCATAAGAAGTCCTCAATACCAGAGCTCAGACAGCAACTGAAATTCTTGTGCAGACTGCATAACAGCAGAATCACAGAATATCCTGAGTTGGAAGAGATCCACAAGGATGGTTGAGTCCAGCTGGTAAGTGAATGGCCTGTACAGGGATCAAACCCACAGCCTCGGTGCTATCAGCACCACGCTCTGACCAACTGAGCTCATCTTGGGGATATGTAAAGACCACGTACAGAAATTAAATGGAACAACATAAATTGCTGTCTCGTAGTTCTGTTTGAAAACAAAGATTCAGGGCTTTTTTTTGCTTTGCAAAGGGAAATCCCCAGACTGGTACACTTTCCAAATTCTTTAAATAATCTCCTCAAATTAATTCCAGGGCTGCCTTCCAGCCCAGAGGAATCACCCAGCAAATGCCAAGCATAGGCAAGTCCTTTCTCCCGTAAGTCGGGGTCTTGGGCAGCAGCTCCATGTGATGACTCCCCACTGTCCACCTCCACCACACCAGAGCCCAGCAGGCAGCTGGCACCTGCCCAGACAAGAGGCTACTGAGGGGAGCAGTGAACCTGAACACATTTTACTATTTACCCCATCGCCACAGCCAAACAGCAGCTTAGGGCTGCTCCCCATCCGTTCAGATGCAGCCAAACTGACTTTCTGAATAGAATTTTAAGATACATTTTATTCCATTATGGAAAAATTCTCTGCTGCTTTCCTCTACATTGAAAAGGTTTCAATCCTGTCCATGCCATCCCATCATGTGCAGGTTGGGCACACATAACACAAACAGTAGCCCACTCCGGGAGCTCCCTTAACCTTCGCCCACCTAGATGCAAACAGAAACAATACCAGACCTCTATATCTGGTATTAGTTTGCTCCCATTTATCTGCAGCTACAGCTTTTAACCAGAATGTAGTAAAACACCATTCTCGAAAAGTCATTCCTGAAACTTACTCACCGTTCTTCTTCCCTTTTACCTTTTCATATCGTTTGCCCAACTGTTCCTTTTTTAAACATTTTTTTCCCTAAAGAAAGGCAGCATCTAAGGTTGGTATGCAATAATGTAGATTTGAATCAGCAGGAAGCATTAGGGAGGCAATATTAAAGAGTTAAGAGAGGCTGCCAACTTGCCCTAATACCTCAAAAGCAAACATAAATTAAATGGGTAAAAGAGATTTCCAAATTATTCAATCTATTTTCATTAGAAAACTGACTCTTTGATGTTAGATTATTTCCTGAATCTTTCTACCAGTCTTCTGTATTACATATTTGTTTTTACATATTTGTTCTTCCAATCTTTCCGTTGGGCAGACTATTCCATGCTTTATTATATTTTATAATCTCATTCCCTTGTTTCTAGTTATGCCCCTTCTCACTTTACTCATTTAATTAGTTTCTATCTTCCAAGTATGTGCCTTTCAAATATTTGTAGACTCTTATCTCTCAGCTACACTTCTGGTTATCACATAGCCCAAGCAGGCATGTGTGCCTGTGGGTCCCTTGGTCTGTACTCCTTTGTCATTTGTCCCTCCACTCTCTTCAGTTCATTCATATCTGTCTGAAAAAAAGAAGTGTGGGTCTGTACAACTGGCTAGTTAACTCTTACAGTTGTTCAAGAAGGAACTTCTCTTTAATTTTTATAACCCAAAACCACACTGATTTACCTCTTGCTACCATGACACATCTGTAAACTGATTTATCTGCTGTGCAGCTACTCACTCCAAAGGTTTCTGGTGCTTGAAAACACTAGTGCTTTTCCAGTTTCACTCCTTCCCTGGAGCACACACAAACACATTTCTGGTTAAACTTTTTTGACTAAATTCTCCCCAATGCCTCCCCACAAATAGGAAGTACTTTATTTTGATACTCTCTGATTAGTTCTACTATCTCCATGTCCTCTGTTAGTGTCTTCATCTACCTCTAATTCACTTCTAACATTCAGCATCTTACAAGTTTAGAAAGATCCCAGCCTACAATAAAGGTGTAAAACCATACATTTTTCAGTAAGACACAACAATACAAGGTCTCCACACAGCTAAATACATTTTTTTTCAGCACTACTGTATTTACATTTCTGTGATTTCCTGTTGAGAATTTCCTACTCTCAGCCCTGTACATCTAACGCAAAAGAAAAAGACCAAAACACACAATCTGATGTCTCTTAAGCCAGGTATGACACACAGTTAAGCCAGTGGTGCTGTTAGAAGGCAGCAGCCGTCTCCCTTCCCTTCCCCACACATGAACCAGCTGCACATTGCCTTTGCCGTGCTGCCACTGCCCTGTGCTGAGCCAGGTTAATTTTCGATTTGAGATTCAGTGCATTGTGCATCTGCACAAATACTTGTAATGGCATATTGTAATGGCACTCTGCACAGATTATGCAGGGACAGAAGAGTGAGAACTTACACTGCTGAAAAATGTCCATGGAATCCTGTACTGAATTCCCACTTGCAAGCATCACCTTAGCACCAGAAAGTAAGCCTGAAATCCTGTAACTGGGAAGTCTGCAAAAACCCAGAGACTCCTCAGGAACAGACAGAAGGAGAATCCTTAAGAGCATGTGAACACTGAAGATTTCTGCATAGTTGAGGGGACAAGATGAATTGAACACAAGGTAGATCTGTTAAGGAGCTGAATTCTTTCAAGGATTAGAAAAAAAACTCGATGGAGTAAAGGAATACAAGAACACATTGTTTATTGGAACTTTCTCAAAAGATTTGGTCGAGTCCTTCACAAAGGGCTACTCAAGTCACTGTGCAGGCAAGAAGAACAAAGTACTGTCACAAGCGGGAAACTGCCAAAAAGAAATGAAACCAGAATCACCGATCAGTTTTGAGCGTGGAAGAAGGGTATTTGGGGAGCTCTCAAAGATTAGCATCTATTTTCTTTCACGTTGTTATTAAATAATTGCAAAAGAAAGCAAAAACTGAAATAAAATTTCATCTGGACACAACTTTGAGTGAGGTGGGTTGAATACACAGAATAATGTGTATTATTTTAGGAAATTCTAACAGAACTCTTGGGAAGTCTGGGGCCACAGCAGCAAAGAAAACGAGAAAAATTAAAAAAAAAAAAACAGAAAGAAAGGGAGGTCTTTAATTATGATCTGTAAATTTCCTGTAGTTATTCTGTAAGAATTTATTTTGTCTGTCAGTGAAAACAGTCATTTGATCAGCACTGTAAAAAAAGTAAATAAGATGCTTAGGGAAAAAAATAACACTATATACATTAGCATTCTCTAACATACACTTTCTAAACCTATATCTTCACCTTTAATGCGTTTAAGTCCAGCTTGACTGAAGCAATATTTAACAGAAAGAAAAATCCTCAAGAAAATTCAGTGAAAATTATCAGGGCAAAGAACACTACTAAAATTGAAGGGAAACTATTTCAGTACCCTCGAAATCACAGACAACAGGCTTGGAAGAAAGTTCTTTCAGGTGTGATCAGCAATACCTAAAGCATTTCCAACACATTTGCCTGTTATCTCCGCTAGTATCCTCCACGACAAAGTATCCAGAAGGTTTCTAGGCAATCCAGTCTATTGCTTAACTTATCGTGCAGTTGCAAAGCTTTTCCTGAATTCTAATTATACAATTTAAGCCCTTTACTTCTGGGCTGTATGAACATAGAAGAGAATTTTTTGTCTATGCAGCACACTTAAAAATTTTTAAATTAATTTAACTTCTCCAGCCTGAATAATCCTGATTGTTGCATTCTCTCCTTGTAGGTCATGTTTTCTTTGCTACTGCTTTCTCCTGAGCTACTTCCACTCGGTCCTCATCTTTCTTCAATTATGGTGTGCAAAAACATCTGCAGCAGTCCACTGTTCCAGAACACAGGAGAGAGAAAGACTGCAACAGGCCTACATAATCTGAGTTCAGACTGGAGCAATCCAGGTTGGTTTCTTCCAATGATCAATTTTCCATAATACAAAAGGTGAATATTCTATCACTTTCTCCAAAACAACTGATCAGGTATTAAGAACAGAACACTGTATGACACATATCACTTCTCTGACTGGATACAGCATTCTCTTTTCCTTTCCTATTTTTCATCAGTGCATTCTATGCCTCAAAGTAAGCCAAAAAGGAGACTGGCTGTTATAATAAAATGATAACGATATCAAAGAAACAAAGTAATGAAATGACAGACAGCAACCTTTCTTTAATGTATTTGTGCATGGACATATGACATCTGAAAGCCATCACAGTAATTATGACAATTCTTAAAAATGTCACCTACTGTTAAAAACGGGAAACTATTTTGTGACCAAGTTTTTGAAAAAACTTCATATCATTTGTTTCAATTATATTTTCACTTCTATTTACATTACAGCACACACCAAAAGGCTTCAGCCAAGGTTAGGATTGTTGCATATTACATATCTACCCAAACACACAGCTGCCCTTTTTACAAGGGCATGTAGTAATAGGACTTGGGGGAATGGCTTTAAACTGAAAGAGGGCAGGTTTTGTTTGGATATTAGGAGGAAATTCTTTACTATGAGGGTGGTGAGGCACAGCAACACATCATCCAGAGAAGCTGCAGATGCCCCATCCTGCAAGTGTTCAAGCCAGGTTGGACTGGCTTTGAGCAGCCTGGGCTAGCGGAAAGGTGTCCCTGGTCATGGCAGGAGGGCGAGTAACAAGGTGATTTTTTACGTCTCTTCCAACCAAAACCAGTCTAGGATTCTAACTGTATCTGTATATGTAATCAGATTCCTGTATGCCTAACAAAAGACAGATGCTGTACCACATACTATTCAAAAGACATGGATATAGCACACACATAGAACAGAAATATTATCCTAATTTTACACAAACAGAACTGAGACAGCAATGAAGTGAAGTACCAAAGTTCACATGAAAAGCAGAGCAAGCGGTCTAGGTCGAATTTTCTAATCGCAGTTATAGCTCATTAACCACAAAATAATCCTCCTGTGTTCCTTTCCCTTATCACCAAATAACACACATGTATGACGCCTGTGCCTAATGCTCATTCACAGTAATACTGGTGGTTGAACAACATGCAACAATTCTCCAAAAGAAACCAGGAAATGTTATCTTTCTGTACCATCCCAGATTTAGGAAGCCAATATCACTATTTTAATTCTTCTCTTCTCGTAAGTTCATGCCAGTTCATACCAAAGGCCTACATACGCAGGGTTTAACAGCTTATTCCACAACTGAAGCAAACTAGGAACTCTGTCACTGCAGTCCACCTCCAGCAGCTGGTTGTTAAACATGAAGAACTAAAAAATTACTTTGGTTACTTCACTCTTAAAACTACAGTATGATAGAGTGCTACACTAGAACAGCTGGAAAGAGAAAAATCACTCCTGAAGTTAGAGTGCAGACTTAAAGAAATAAAGGAGTAACTGAAAAAAAACCAAGCCAGTCACAGACATTTTCATCTACACTTGAAAAAAGCATGCAAAGCCAGCGAAGAGTGGTATCAGAAGTGAGTATATGTTTTTATGAAGAAAATCGGAAATTCTGGAGGAAATGATGGAAAGTGAACAGCTAAACCAGAAACTAGGTTAGAAAGGGACATCTCCCCAGAGCCCTAACAAATCCATCACAAGACCCTAGGGAGATGTTAAAAAACAAGGGGCTTTTGTAGCATTTTTAACACTCCTTTATGTGACAGTGCATATATTTACCAAGAGGAGTAATGCAGTACGCACAAACTAAAAATACAATTGCATACTGAAAGAAGTTCAGGAGACACAACAGCATTTGATCAAAGACACACAAAGGTAACAGACCGCAGTAGGATACAAACGATGTGAGAAAAACTGATAAGGGTATATTTCAAAGAACAGTGAAGAAATCACAGAAAAAGAGCTGGTAGAAAATATCACACAGGTTACACCTGCAGCTTAGTGAAAAGTCTAATGCAGCATTACAGCAAAGCACAATCTGCAACATGCAAGCAAAAGAGTGAAGTACCAACATGCATGGTGGGCACACAGGAAAAACATCTAACTGGGTATTTTTATGACCTATTTTGTTCACTTTATATTAACGATATCTTTCTAATCACTTCACGTTTGTATCCAGGCAACAGGACCAACCATGCATGTAAGAGATCAGGATACTATTAATATATCTTTAAGCTGGGACAGATGACAAATTTATACAGAGGCAGTGAAGAATTCCAGGCCTTGTTTCCCCACCAACTAAAACCCCCACAAATCCAAAAACCATCCCACCCACACCCCAGATTATATGCTCTGCTGCAATACAGCAGCAAACTACTCCCATCATGCAAATTATCATGCGATAAGCACCAGTTCCACTTCTATTATGTGATATAATTACTTGCAGAGGATGGAAAAGTATCAGTAAAAGTTAGCAGGAAATGGGTAATTGAGACAATTTATAAACTCTTCAACCTGCCCTCCAGCACATCTGCAGAATCCTGAGAAAAGCGGGAGGACCACGGGCCAGATGAACTCTGTTGCTGCAATGAACCTGCTCTGCTGTCCAGCCTCCTCATCTTAAAGTGAAATATTGCAGTTCTTGCTGTCATCCTGCATCTCTTACAGAGCATTCAAACTTGCAACATCAGAATGATTTACAGAAGACGCCTCCCAGTAATGACAGGTAATGCACGTGAACAGTTAAAGGCAAGGGGATTTTCTGGCTCATGGCAGAAAGAGTAGCACACCGACCTCTGCTAAATACAGTATCCATCCCCTCTATCCAAAAGAAATGACTGTATGCTATTAATATCACAAGATGAAACTCAGCTGTATAAATAAAACCCCTCATTTCAGCTAAGTCTTCATCATCTCTCTGGCATCCACCACTGTCTCTTCACAACAAAACTCTCAGGAGGACCTGCAGTGCAGGGGTTTTTTGCTCAAGTACACTGGACAGGAATGCAAGTCTGGTTTTATTATCTCCTCTTGGCAACTTAACATTTATGAACAATTAGGTTGGAATTAAGGAAAAAAACCACATCAAAGTTCTGTAGGAAGTACTCAAGTAAGTATTTGCAAGTCAGCATGGTTTAAAATGGAAACATACTGTCTGGAAGTCAAGGGGACCCTGCGTGCTCTTTCAAGAGACTCTCTGACATGCTGGATGACCTCAAGTACATCACTTACCTTTCCCACATTACAAAATATCTCCTTAAACGACCTTGCTAGGTAGCTCACTTTGAGAACTAAAAAATAAATACACTGTAAATCCTCCTATTATTATTACTGCTGTTACTATGGGGGCTGGAACTGTCATCAGTGAACAGGCAGGACATAATTTAATTTTCTTCAAATATTTATTATGCGACAACAGAGCCATCTGCTTAACATTTACTATATTTAGCTTCTGTCTTAAAAAACAGAAGGAAAGAAAATACCAGCTTTTGACTTCCACTTCCACATATCCTTTTCAGCCACATATGCACTAATACATGGCCAATATCCTTTTAATTGTAGTATCCAAGAAATTGCAGGAAAGCAGAAAGAATTTCAGCTCGGATGAAAACAATTCCAACCACAAATTTATTCTCCAAGATACAAAAAAAGAGAATCCCTAGTTTTAGCAGCATATATTTTGACTTCAGCATTGAGAAGGAAAAACAGGATAGGAAGGAAAATGGTGGGACAAGAAGACATAGATGGCAATAAAGCACTGTGCACAATGACCATATGCTAAAAGAGGACAGATATAAAAATACCATGTATCTATACAAAATAGTAACTTTTCAATAGCATTAGTTTCTCTCCAGTGGATTATAATAAAAAACATCATTCTTAAGTAACAGCTGTTACACAAAGGTGCCTTTGGCATCTAAATATATTCTGTATTCTGTTTGGACCCTTTTATGAAAGGGCTTCTCTTTTCCCCGTTTGCACTGTGTACTTCCAGCAGCCTGTATGCAAAAATCTTTTAACATGTCAAACCACTGGGACTTTGAAAGAATCTAATCAACACACACCGAGTGAACTTGTAAATGAGGAAAACTAAAAACCAGAAAACATCAGTTAAAATACACTCATCCCATTTTATTCTTTCCCATTCCTTCCTCTACTATTCCAAGCCTGAGACCATGAACCCCTCCCAGCGCACCTCAGGTCCTGGCAGCAGCATCCCTTACCATGCCAGTCCTGGTCCACCACTGCAATTCCAGCACAGAGCTCAGCCCTAACTGGGAGGACGCCCTAATTTTCTAGGGCTATTTATAAACTGTGATACCACATCAGGTCAGTCCTGCCTGTCTGAGAGGCCAGTATCTGACACCACAACAAAAAAGGGCACAGAGTTCAGACCAAGAAACTTCGGTATATAGGTGAAAAATCGTAAGCCAGACACACAAATGCAAAAAGAGAGCCAGAATTATAATGCTTGTATTGTTTAAACAGTTTCTTTTCAGATCTTCTATCGCTGACAAATCTTCCTGTTTTTATACAGCCAAAAGATAACATGCTATAACAGTGATACACTGCTATCATTAATTTACTGGCACTTGATGATTGAATGGACAGCAAACAATAATTCCCTAATAAAGTATCAGTAATTCGACCTTCAGCTACAGATGTGACCTTCTGCTCATAAACTGCAGTTTCCAAATACATGAAGCAAGTGAATTTTTTAAGAACTGTGACTAACAGAACCAATAAGGATCTGAATATTACCTTTTTGCCCAAAAAAACCCCAAAGAGAAGCCTAATCATCTAGGAGAGGCAGCAACTGCTTTGTAAATACTTCTGTGTTTGTGACCAGCACAGAAACTGCCCACTTACAAGTCACACTCCTGTGGGGCACGGGTTGAGCACTGGCACGGGCCTGTAACCTCTCCTCAGCTTCTCAACAAGGACAAAGGTTTAGGCAAACACAACAGCACATAGCCTTCTGTCCAAAATGAGCTAACACTGGACTTTGTTTAAATTGAACATGATTTGAGAACAAGCTGAAGATGTGCCACTGCCTGATCCATCCAAGTAACAACTAGGTCTACCCTGTGTTACGGTTCTTGAGCATGCCCTAAAAAAAAAGGGGGACAAAACTCCCCCTGAACTACATTTTTCCTCAGTCCTGTCAAAACTCCTGATTTTTAGTGTTTATCTGCAATGCAGAAGACATTTCTACCAGATATTTTATCACCAGTGTAATAATCTGAATTTAACACCTTGTTTTAATGGGATATTTGTAACTGCTGTGTGATCTGACAAGAATCATAGTTATTTAAAACATTTCAAAATTATACAGGACATAAGAAACTCATTCTGAATTTGGCCTAGAACTCATTCACATCAGTTCCTACCATCTGTACTATCCAGTTCCAAGTATTTCAAAGACTAGCAGAAGAAAGCCTTGAAGACAAATTTGCAAAACAGGAATATGGAAAAATAGTCCTTGTTACTATTGTTTACACTTATGGATACCTTGAGCTCAAGGAAGCTGTCCAGAAGACCTTAAAAAGTTTGTTTTCATTTGCAGGATTTGTCTATATACCTGACACATAAGTATCAGATTACTTTTGACCCTATACATTTTTACCCTCAATGATGTACTGGAGCAATACATTACACACACTAATCTGTGTACTGAGTGAAATATTTCCTTTGGCCAGAACTAAATTTGTTACTTTCCAGTAGCACTCACAGTTTCCCTTTCTGACGACAGCAAGGTATCTCCAACTAAACCACTACTCCAAACAAAAAATCGTCAATATCCCTTTTACAAGATCTTTTTTACAGAGGAACAATTTCACAAATAGCAATGACTCTGAAATCACAGTAATTTGTAAAGATGCTGCTATCAGTATGGAAGATACTGACAATGCATGCACTGCACATTCTCCGCCTGAGATTATGTTTCTTAACAACAGGATTTCCCTTTATGTGCCCCTGCACTAAGGCTCGAAGGGCAGAGCTCAGAGCACCTTCCTCACAGCTCAACACCCAGGCCTAGGAACAACAGGACCAGCAATACCATCACCACGAGGAACGATGATAAATACAAAGTTTTCTGAGCATGTCAGCACAACTGTGGTATACCAGAAAGATTCACACCTCCCTTGATGGTTGGAACAGTTGTATGAATTAGCCATTCACTGGAGTGCTATTGTTTTGAACTTGCCTTTACATGTGATTCCTACCTGCAGAATGTGAAGTTTGAAGCAGCTGGTGTCCTCATGATGCCGTTTTACAGAAATCTGAGGTAGCACATATAAAAACCAGCCAAACAATACATATAGATTACTGAGATTACTAAACTAGTTGACAGAAAGAAAGAAATACAATGAACAACCCACCTGAGATTCCAATACAGTAATTTGGTCTCTTCATCTACCACAAACTGTTAGAGCAGCTGAGTAAAGCATTTCCTTATACTTTTCACTGTCATGAACTGGATCTTCTGTCCTGATCTGGCCAGAAGTACTTAGAGAAGCAAAAGCCAAACCCCATCAGTGTGCTGGCTGGCTTCCTCTCCATCATCCAAAACCTGGATGGGAACTGTGTGACCTCCCCTGTTAGAAAGCCTCACACAGCCATTAATTCATCTCTTGCAATTAATGGTGTCCCTGAAATAGATTAAATATCTTGCTATCCATCTTCAAAGGTACTCTTACTTCATTTCAGCTTTTCTTGAATTGACAATCGGAAAATATGGATGGATACCTAAGTACTGCTAAAGAGATCTAGTATTATCTCCCTGGTGTTAGCCATCAGGGTTCTACTTGGGTCAAATAATCTCTCCATTTATTAGAAGAACAACTCCAGATGATTCAACAGTTTTTAAACTATTAAAGGATGTTTCTGATAGGCCTAAGGATGAGATCACCACTAATTCTGAAATGACAAAAGCTCATGCAATGCTTTTGAGTAATTTGATGCTGGCAATAACCAAGTAGAGATGACATTGTGCTTCTCAGATGTACAAAAAAAGGTCTTTTGGCACTTTAGAGAGAGGTTATGACAAAGAGCGTTCAGTCCGGATGAGCCATAGACATTCAAAGCATTCATACATCAAAATGTCAGTGAAACAGCATTTTTCAAGACTTCTGGCACGTTTACCTAATGCTAAGAAGTTAAATATGATAGATATTCACTGAGCGCCTCCTTGTCAACACAGGCTGTAAGTGAAGATGGTCCCACTCGCCTGACTCTATTCCCTCTCTATGCAGCAGACACAGACACTACATCTGCTGCTACCCCTTTCACTGCACACATGCTTCCAGGGAATCCGTGACACAATTCAGAGACACCTACTTGGGGAACCAGCATTTTAGCAAGTCTTGTGAAAAAACAAACAACAATACGCAATCTACCTACAAACGCTGAAAGGACAAAGACCTGTTGTGCAGATAGGCTACTGCTCTCTTGTTTCTCTCTTTCCATCATGGGAAACTCAGTTTAGCTATTTCCACAGTAATGTGTGCTCTACTGAATTCACCTGTTTTTACCTTTCCCTGAAATAGTACCGACAAATAAATAAAAATACCTCCTTGCAAATAAAGGAGTCAAGGAGCAGGGTTATAGTAGCCACCACAGGCACCTTCCACTGATACATGTTATGCAGATGAAATAAAAGGCAAGAGCACTTCACAAAAAGTCCTTAAGCAAATGTCATTTTTCATTTGATCCCAAATAATTACTTCTAGCACAGACAAACTACCTAGAGCTTCAAAACAGCTGAATTCAACATTGGGTGCAAAATGAAAAGGTCAATCACAAACCATGATCTCCTTTTAAAAACATTTTTTAAAAGGGCTTTCTTCATTTATTTTCCCTCTTTTGTCTAAGTTTCTCTTCCAATCCTCAACACCTTGCACAGCAAGTTTGTCCTTTAATATAGAAAAATGTAGGCAGCGACTTTTTCATTTTGAGTGCTGCTGAAGAGGTAAAGGAAGGTGACTGACTTGCTGTTTGGTTTTTTAAATCCATCAGCAAAGTCTGTGACTGTCTCCTGCCCCAGCTTTCCATTCTGGGAGATCTAATGCCCACTCCACCACCAGCCCTCCTTGCAGCCCTAAGGGCAGGTGGCTCACAAGCACCTGCAGAGCCCTCAGAAATGAAGCCCACACCAGCCACGGGGCAGCAGGCAGTAACACCAGCATTCGCTGCATCCTATACTTCTTGTTCAATCTGTATGCTGACTACTCCAAATAAAGAATTTCAACGAAGTTACCAAAGAGGCAGATACTTCAAAATTTGCATGCAGGTTGTCAGCAGCAGTGTCACAAGCTGGCCTTGTAACAGTGCACAGGCGAAGCATTGTTTTGTTTTAACATAGTGATCAACTTACTGTTAACTTCTCTAGACTCTTCAATGTGAAGATGTGGATTTTAACTAGATAATATGGAAAAATGGGTCTGCTTTAGTTATAGCACCTAGAACCACTGATCACACAGATATTTTTGTTCAGAACTGCTCAAGAATGAAGTACCAGACCACAGGACTGCTCAACTACATCATCAAGTGCAAAACAAATGGGACTAATGTAACAAAAGATACTCGGGTCTACAGAAAACACAGCAACTCCACTAAGAGCCCCCAGATTTAAATATCTACATACATAAATTACAAATGAAGCAGTTCTCCTGGAAAATAACGTTAAATTCTTGATGTAGAAAACAATAATAAAGTGGTAGTCTTTTCCCCTCTGAAGGAAACTTTAAACAGTGTAACTGGTGAAATGACTTTCTGATAATATGCCACTGGGATGAAACGGGAGCCATACCTCTCTGAACTATTGCTTCAGTCTTGAGTCTAAAAGGATTTCCCTCTCATTCACTCACAATAATTTGTTTTGTCTAAAGGCTTTGCATATTTGTTATTATGTTACAATATATTTCAGAGCTGCACATTTCTTCACAGGCAACACAAACGCAAGGTGCTCAGCGATTTGGGCTGTTAGGAAATGGAGATGGATTAGGAGAGGGATCCGACCATCACTTATCTTTCCATCTGCAGGATCTGCTCTCCCACAGTGGATTCTTGCCTGCCACCTTGCTCTGAGTTCCATGACCTAAAAAAACCATCTGTGCCACTGCATGTTATTCTTGCAGGCTTTTTTTCCTAAAGAAACAGGATAGAAAAAGAGGCGGGCTTGATAAGGTAAAAGAAAATACCCCATCTGGGCAAGATGACTGCAAAAGGAAATTGCTGACTCACAGCTCTATATTAAGTGCTTCACAGAATTGCCCACCCTCAACCTCTCCACTTCCTTTTTTCCTAAAAGTGCTTACTTTATTTTTCTCCCCATATGCTAGCAAAGCCTCACTATCACTTAGGCCAAAACACTACGGCTGTTGTCACAGAAGAGAAGACCAAAGGACAAAATACAGGAAGTAATTCAAGGTACAACTTTTTTTTTCCCAACTCATTACTTCCCAAAGACAGGGAAAAAAGTCTGAGAAAGCTCAGCTCCCAAGAATGAGTATTTTAAAGCTGCAAACTCCACATACCACTCTTAAACACCAGCAAGAAATAATACATAAACAATGTTTACTCACACTGTTGGTTTCCAAAAGGTCAATTAATACCAGGAGATAGAAAATAACCCTCAATCTGTAGCATGCTTTCTTCCTTACAGTAATTACAATAAAGCATGTATAGATGGTTGAATTAAAACAAGGACTGAAAAATTGTATTTTCCCACTGTATTTTTATGATTTGTGCAAGTTAGATCTTGTTTTATTTAAAAGGGACATATCAAAGTCGCTAAAACAAAATTAATTCTGGTATGTTGTATGAGTGTTTGTCCTCACAACCTTCTGAATGTGGTGGTGTACATCCATACACACACCTCCATGTGTGTCTCTCCTCCTGTCTACAGTTCCAATGTTAAAGCAAATTCCTAAATGACAAACTCCACTACACAAGCATCCCACTGCTATCACATGGGCTGAGCAAACATCTGATAAGCCACAGGGGCATCTTGAACTAACTATAAGTTATAGCAACTATAGGTGGTTGTTCTCAGGGTGGAAGAATGACAGAACTGAAGCAGCATTGCCAGAAGGTTTCAGGCATTCTCTGACAGCCAGGTCTTCAGATTCAGAGACCTAGATTCCATCCAAGGCACAGGAAGATGGTACAAAGCTTTGTATCTACTCCTGCTATCTGTAGCTTAGCTATTTCATCTTCCTTTCTCCTCCAAAAGCTCTTTCCCATCTAACCTTCTCATGTTCCTCACACCACACTTGCCCATCCTTGCTGGTCATCTGTCAATTCCCTGTCTAATGTTTCTCTTTTGGCAACACAAGCTGATGGATGCAGTACCCTCCTGACACAGTATTTTCCATTTCATTGGCACCCAAAAACCTAGTAGCACCTCAGCATATCCACCATTTCTACGAACCCCAGTAATATCCTCAAATCAGACTGAGATGAGCTCGGTTGGTTGGAGCATGGCGCTAAGAACAAGGCTGTGATCCCCGTATGGGCCGTTCACTTAAGAGTTGGATGTGATGATGCTTGTGGGTCCCTTCCAACTCAAGAGTATTTTGTGGTTCTGCAATCTTTTTTCAACAGCCATAGTTCCCACAACCTAGAAACTTCAGCTTCCATCTCTTTTAACCATCAGTCTGTACGCTGGCCTGCTCCAGCTCACAACACTGGGATGTGCAGCACAGGAGCTCCCTCCTCTCCCCTCTATACAGAAACTGCAGAGTCCAGGCTACAGGACAGCTTCTCAGTTCTGGTGCAGCTCCAGTGCTGACCATATCCAACAGGCCTGAGCATATCCAACAGCAATCCAGGGGAGACATCAGGCTCAGGCCCAGGCTCACATGTGCCCAGTGGTGCTGGCATCTTCAGCATTTCTAACCAACCCTAAAAAGTCTTAAGCATGCTAAAGATACATATATTCCCTTGACATTGTATCTCTCAGTCAATTCTCATGGGAGCACAACAGAGTATTCTAGGTGTAATGCCAATATCAGTAACCACATATTACATATATTTTGTATATATACTTCTATTCTTTTTGATAGTCAAAACCATAGTAACAGATATTCATGTTCACTATAGTTTATATTCACTATCTATATTAAAAAAAGACCCCAGCCTCCATACCAAGATTCTCTATGGCAAAGACAAACCTGCTACATCTCAGTTAAGTTACCAATTCTTATCCACCTACNAAAAAAAAAAAAAAAAGGGAGACTATTTTTTCCCTAGAAAGGGAATTAAGGAATGGTGGTAAAGACTAAAACTACAGTAAAGAGATGCTGCAAACATTGCATGTACTAGCCCCCTCAAAAAGACTCCATGCTTCCACCATCTTTTGATAAAAATTTAAGTGACAAAGTGCTGAAGCTGACTCGCCCTATTTATAAATATTTTAAATACTGTCACCTTTTGCTGAAAAGTAAGCTGGAAGTTTCCCAAGGCAAAGATAATGTGTGTTATAAACTTTGAAAACACGCAGTGTAGTTTAATAAATGTTTATCATTACTCACTCGCTGGAAAGAAAAAATAAAATGAAGCAAAGTACAAAAGCCAAAGAGAATCTAATTTTCTCTTTGTCCAATTTGCATACCTGTGTTGGGAGAGTCTTTTGATAAAGCCAGTGGCCAACCAGCAGAAGTTATTTAATTGTGATGAGCAACGTGAGGTGGTGTGATAACAACAGCTCAGAGGGCGCGGAAACAGCACTTGGTGAAAATCAATAGAAGCTGTTAAGAGCGGAATCTTCACAGATACACAGACATCACAGATCTCTATGCAATGAACTTTCCTGAGATACAGCTTCTCTTTAGAAGAAGTAAGCCCCACTGTGCAAAGCACAACCCATGTAAAGACACAACAAACAGCTCTTCTACCCAGAAACAAAATGCTTTCAAAAAGGTAGCTTTTTACTGGAACTGACTTTTGGGTCTACTTCTGACAGCTGGCATCTTTCTCCAAAGCAACACAGCAGAACGTCTGATGCCTGTAAACTACTTTAGATTTCATTTTAGATTTAGATAGTAACAGAAGAAAAACATTACACTTGACTCTTTAAACAGTGCAATCAGGAAGCACATTTCCAGAAATTGCCACATCAGATACCACAACTGTGTGGCAACTAGTTTGTAATCTCTGGCACGGGGCCTTCCAGTCCCAGAACCATCATTTAGAAAAATAGCAGCTGGCACACAAAGATCGGAAATGTCAATATTGATTAAAATTACATTCCAATGTCGAAATTTTAAAGCCATATGAAATTTTCATTTCATGGACCTTGGGGGGGAAAAAAGCAAAGCTGGCTTTCCAGAAAGGTTTCTGATCTCCTGGAAAATACAAATTGGTAATGCTGTAAAAGCCAACATCACAGCAAGAATGAAGTCTGCCTACTGCAGGTGCTCTCAACCTCACCACACACAGCCCACCGCCTCCCCCCCTTTTCTTACAAATCATCTGAGTGCAAGTGCTCAGGAAGTACAGGGCTTACCTCGAGTTCTTAACAGGGTGACACACTTCACTGGAGTTAGAAGCAGAGGAATATGGTAGAAGTAATCTTATGACTGCCTGGCTCTTGGAAGGGCCAGGGGGCTCTGATGAACGTATTTATTGCTGTAATCTTGAGCCAAATGCCTAAGGGTGACTGCTATTTCAAATCCTCTAAAGCCTTTGAAAACAGATAATCCATTGTTTAAAGATTTTAACTAAAAAAGACCAAGGTTGCAAAGCCTCGGGCAGAAAGAACAATGAAACACTAGACAGGAGAACACTTTGCATTAGTTTGCTGCCCACATACTGCTGTGCTTTGCAAACTATACAAGAAACAGCAGCAACTGGACCTTTATATTAAGAAAGAGCTTTTACTGAAGAAGAAAAAGAAAGGGGATTCCTCTGCCCAAGTCTTACAGCTACCTGCTCCCAGATGCACTATAAACCAAAGGTTTTAAGCCCTAGCAGTGATTAGTTATGCCCAATATGAGCTACATTAAATAGGCACAGAATTTTTAAAGCACTTGGCACTGCCAATGAGGCCCCTTTAATAAAAGGCCTCAAGCTGAATACTGAATATCATAGCACTCAAAAAAGTCAGTAGTCATGTACAGCCTCTGCAGCTAGTACATTTAAAGCATGACTATGCTGTGCTAACAGTGTAATGGCAATGCTGACCTCGTGCAAGAAGCTTCTCAAACCAAAAAAATGCATTGTATGACTTGCTCCCCGAGAGAGACAGAATATCTGAGCAACCGTAACAGGGGAAAAAGTATTGCACTCACTGCTTGCAAGTACTGCTTCCTGGAATTTGTCATTTCCAAACCCAACAAAAATTAACCAACATTTCTAAGAATTTTTGTGTGACACTTTCTCATCACCGTTTAAGATGATCTTGAGTGACAGCGATAGCACAAATAATCTTGTGCACTGGTGTTACCAACTCAAAGCTAGATTCAGATAAGTATTAGTCAAAACCCATTTCTACTTTTTTTCTTGTACTCCACACTGATTTCTGCAGTCTCAGTGAAGGCAGCCTTACAAGCAGAAAAAAGAGATAAGAAGTCTCCTCACATTTACAGGATGGATTTCACTGCAGTAGCTAGCTTGCTCCCATAACTTCACATGAAAAAAAAACCCTGCCCCACATTTCTTCCTGCATCTCCCCCCTTCCTTTTCCTTCAAGACAGATGGAGTCAAACTAGATAAGATTTTCTAAAAAGTATTACCTAAGGATAATTAATTTTAGGAAATTTAAATTTTAAGACTTGAGCGTTACAACCTAATGTCTGTGCATGCAAGGTCATTCCCATTTCATTTGGCTGAGAGCTCCCTCATGTTATTCTGGCTACCATGAAAGTCCTGGCATTTGTGCTCACAAGCCTTGCAACCACTCCCCCAGCTCCGTCAGCAGTTCCATAGCCACACTGGAAGACACCCGTGGTAAAAGGTCATGACTGCAAAGGAAGATGGAACTCCATAGAGCCCAGGAAAAGTTACAGTATCCCAACAGAGAGCTGGCAGCAGAGACTCTGTAACACCAGTGTGAAAGAGTTGCGAAGGCGAGACAAAAGGAGCAGCGCTCACAACACTCCTTTTCAAGCTTGGTGTTATCAGTCCCATCCTGGTAGATCAAGCATGAGGTTTCTAAATCACTAATCCATGAAGAGCAAACAACATCTGTATCCGCACCGAATGCTTTCTCCAGATAAAGTCTAACAGGGAAAACCAGAATCTTGCATTTGTGGTTTACACCCTAGAGCTGTATGAAGACATGTTTGGCTGTATTCTTATTCTTTAAGTTGGCTCGTTCTTAAAAGTACTCAGTATACTTTAAGACCACAGCGTTTACAGACATACCCTTCAAGAACAGCCCTGCTTCCAGTGCAGACACTGTACCAATATCCACTGCCTTGTCTCAGCACTGCCTGAAGCTGATCCTCACCCTTGCACAGGATGCATTTCAGGAAGATATAATTGCAGGAAGGGGAAGGGGCCTGAGCACTCCCAACAATTTCAGTCCTCAAAGATCTGTCCAGAATAGTATCATGGGACAGACTCTCTGTGCAAGGGTGCTAGAAGAAATTGTTGAGGAAAACACAGAAAACCACTGCTTTTGTTTGGTTGGTTTTTACTTTGTTTGGGTTTGTGTTTTTTTTAACAAGATATGAAAAAAAAAAACAACAAGCCCTAGAACCATTCCGTAGAAACATAACTAGTTTTCTGACATAACGTGTCATGTCTTTCTGGTAAATTGCACAGGACCATAAAGATAATGCAGCACTGCTCATCAGAAACGCTTGGAAGTCTTGGAGTAGATGTAAAAAAAATAAAGTGCAGAACCTGTGACCCCAGGGCTGGTCTGCACCTTGATCAAAATGACTACTTCACTCTTCCCCTGGGCCCATTTTCTTCAGAAACTACTACTGCTATCACTTCTTCAATCTTTCCCCTTACAAGAAGTCAGAGATACAAAAATTAATCTAGTGTCAATTAGAAGTGGAAAAGAACAGGCGGCAATGAAGGACTGCAGTTAACTGGCTCTCAGTCTGCTGGGCATGCAGCTTGGCTCTTACCATGCTGCTTGTTTCCAGCATTGTTTCACAGTTTCTCATGACCACTGTTAGTTAAGGCTAACCTAGATTTAAAAACTTTGCAGGACTGATGCAGAGAGAAGTAGCACGAGACTCCTCTTCAGCTCACACCGTGCGAAACTGTACTTAGGTGACCATCTGGCATGTCTTCAGGTGGTCACTCCTCTCCTCCAAAGACAGCTGCCCTGGCATGCCATCAATTCATCCTGTCCTCAAGACACTCTGGTGTGCCAATACAAGAGCAATACAATATTTGAGCCTGACTGGGTTTCTTACTGATAAGTAAGATTTTCCCTTCTGGAGAATGGTAACATAGCAAAAAAGGAGGTTTGTTTCATTCTGTTATTTTAATTTCCACATCAGTTTCCCGATCCTCCTTGCTAAGTTCTTGTGCCAATACCGAGAAGAGTCGCTATAGGATTGGATTGCTTTCCTGAGTGGTAGTGTCAGTTTAAATGCAAACCAAGAGGAGTATGTTCAAAGGGCATCTTCACCCTGTTCTCATTCAGCAATAGGAAAATGCTAGGAGCAACATAAAAATAATTATACCATAGCTCTACAACATGCAAGAGAGTTAACAACCTCAGAGAAACATTATGTTCAACACCAACGGCAATTATGACAATCCCTGAACACCAGTTTGCTCTTAACCTGCCCACATACACAACGCAAGACCAAAAAGAACTTTCGAGCTCTGCTGGCTACCACAGGCACTGTAGCATCGCGTGTGGTTAGTGAGGAATCTGTATTTATATGTAATGCTGGGAAAGGCAAACATCAATATTTTGTTTGAGGCAAAGCAAGTTTTCCTGCAGAAAGCTTTGTGTTTATATGTTTATGTGGACGTGGGCCACGGAAACACACCCTGTTCCATGCACAGTTACAGGATACTAAAATATAGATGCGAACACATGATAACAGCATGTTTGCATGCTAGCCTTGACTCAGGAAAGCAGGTTTATTCACATCATGCTTTGATACAAGTGACCAGATCAGAAAGAGGAACATAAAGGAAGGATATGGATGGAAGTCTTCAGACAAAACTAAATCAGGAGACAGTGACAGATCTCTACTTATGAGGAAGATGATTATGACTCAGCCAGAAGTAAAGCACATTCATTTTGAGCTTCAGTATAACTGAGTGAATCCAGAACATTTAATTAAAAATAAAACCAATTAAATTACAAGTAATACATTAAATACATTATTTGTAACCAAAGTGGGGGGTAGGAGAAAGCTTGACGTTTCAGAGGTGTTCTGGACAATAGATCAGACATTGAGACTAGCAATCTATGCCAGGCTTCAATGCTGAAATGAATCTGCCTCTTCACAGCTGCTGGACTGGGCCAGGATCCCACTTTAACCCACTGAAAAAGCAGGTTTAACACTGCAATAGCTCACATCGTTCGCCTAAAAGTGGATTCATACAGCTGATGAAACAGGGAGCTGCAGCTGTCCTCACGCACAGACACTCTGTGCTGATCGATGCAATGTCTACACTAGTTTCTGTCTGCTCTTTTTAATACCTCTGCAGCCCTCAATAACTGGAAGGACAAGCAGTTTTCCAACAGCTAGGTGATGATGATTTCAGTTCTGTAGATCCATTGCTGAGACAAAGGATGCCACTTCAAAGACATCTCTCTACCTGAAACAGACCTACACAGGTGATGCCCACAAAAGACACACAAACAAGACATGGGTGATGACAGATTCAAGAGGATGACATTTTAAGGGGTCAGGCAAAACACCAAACTTTTCTGCACTGAAAATTTCTGCTTTTTATTAGATTGCACAAGAGTTCCCAGTCTTGCTGTGCTCCTCGTTCATCTTGGGCCGTTAAATATTAAGAGGTATTCAGCTTGCTGTGAAATTACATTATTCATCTCAATCATGCAATGTGCCACTGTGCTGGGCAACTCCAAACCTGACCTCACCATTTGTTCAAAGTTAAGCTTCCAGCAGTGCAAAACCCAGACTGTGCATGAGAAAAGCCTGTCTCTTTACAGAAAAAAAATCATAGTCCAGTACCTGACATTTCAACATTCTCCTTGCTTACAGAGTTAACTACAAGCTCTGCAGATAGGTTTTGAATGGAACTAGGACTCACCCATGATTCTGTCTGACTGCTGTGGGACAGGCATGGCTGTTACAATGGAACCCTGGCTGTTGAACAACTTAACCACAGAGGCAAGGGCAAAGACAATCGACAGTTGCAGAACAAGCCGTAACAGTCAGCACTTGCAAAAGCTTTCAGAATAAAGTGTGATTGGCACAGAATCCTTACACCAGCATTAGCTTAAGAAAAGAAACGTAGAGAAAAAATGTTCTAAATATGGGAAAGGTAGCTAAGATCAGAAGAGACAAATTTACATAATTAATAGTGAAGATATTAAAAATACTACACTGAAAAGCAGTCCAGGATTAAGAGCAACTTAGTTGTAACTCTGGAAGGTGTTCAACTTACCTTCTGCTCAGATACTTATCCCTCTGACATTCTCTACATCTGGAGTGACATTCTCAGTTTTTAATATATTCAGTGGAAAAACAAAAAAAGAACTTCCAGCAAGTGATTCACGTCAACAAATGTGGACATCTCCTTTAGGGTATATTTAGAAATGAACAGTGCCCTAACATACCCTTAATATAAAGGGAACTTACAGTGCCCGGCTCAGATGTGGACACTTCAGCTGTATTTACATATTGTATCTTCACATGTAATCAGATGAGTCCAACTCTCATCATCCAAGAGAAGCCAGAACTGACTGTTTTAAAAGCCCTTTATGATACAAAAATTTCCATTCACTCTAAAGCACCGGTAAGGGCTAGAGAGCTAATGCAAAGTCATTCAGTAGGAGGTTCTTAAAACAAAAATAGATATTTGTAAATGTTCTGTGGTTCTTCTAACCTTTCTGAAGTAAATCTCAAGCTTCTCTGCTTTTCTAAATTGAGCTCTACTACTCACAATGCAGCACAGCTAAGGCCTATCATTCCACTGTTTCCTTTGAGGAATTAATACCAAAGTGATTGAAAATGTAAGAGTTAAGATCTGTTGAAGAGCTCTAAAAACCCACATGCAAGCTCTGATTTTACTTCAGAAGTACTGCCAAGCAAATTAGCATTAATTAGAGACAAGCTTAAAGACCAATAAAATATTAGGCTAATGGAATCATCTGGAACTGTAAAACTAAACACTATCAAAGGAAAACAACTTGCTCCGTCACATAATCTAATGGACCTGACACGGGAGCCTCCCAACACAAACCACTCAGAGGAGTGTAATATTCTTGGAGAGTTCCTAACACAGAACTGAAGGATGTAGGAGACTGAAGAAACAAAGAGAAGAGAAAGGGCAGGGTGCTGGGGTTGTAGGCTTTCAAAGAGACTGACCAGATGGCAGACCAGGACTGCAAAAAGAGATTAAGAAGGGATAAAATTGTCATTTTGCTGTCCCTCTTTCTTCTTTCCCTCTTGCATCAGTTATGCCAATCCAACAATTTAGCTCCCAATCCCACAACTGCCAATCCCAGCTCCCAATTCAACAACTGAATACAGAGAAAAACTATACATCAATAACTAAAAGCAGCAGTGATCCCTGACTCTGGAGAGGGCTATGACTTGTTGGTGTGCCATCTAACACATGCAGCTTTATGACCTACTCTCTCTTCCATTGTAGAAACCCTCCCTGAGGAGGCAACTTGCTCTAGGCAAGCCTCCTCTTACGAGTTACTGTACTGGGATGGGAAGGTAGGAGAGGAGGGGACAGACTCTGCTATCTCTTCCTTTACAGAGAATGCCCTGGAAAATCTTTTCTACTAATGGAGATACTTCTNAATTCAGAATAATGCACTGCAGTGTTGAGAGAAAACAGATCAGGCTACTGTGGTACAACTGTAGCCCACCAAACTCTAGACCACACTCCCTCATTTCCATTCCACACTCAAAACACGTTAACAAAATGCTGTAGATGTTGAGTGCAGCGTGAGACACCCAGAGCACAGGGACCAGCACTAGGACCTGCACAAGCCCTGTACACCGAGCAAAGGACAAAATGTATCTCTCCTTTTTCAACCTCCTTTGATTCTGGGGAAAAAATATGAACGTTGGTATCTGATCACTGTTACTTTTAATGCATAACTTCATAATTTGTATTTAATGACAAATATTAAATTCACTTAATGGAAAGGAAGAGGGCACTACTACAGGCTAAGTTAAGGCGGTAACATTTCAGCCTGAGAGGAGCTGCAAGCACTGTTGATACTCCATGTTTGCAACCCCAGCTGTGGTTAAGCACAGATACAAACACACTTGGAAGAGACAGGTATTTCCGAACACCTTCTTGGTGTTGCTAATACATAACCAAGTGCTGCATGAAGCTGTCCCTTCTTATTTTGCTTGACAAATTTAAAAGCAGGCTGAGTCTATACAGAGAGAGAGCATGTGCCCATCCCTTTCCTTGTTTGAAGAGTTTGGGCAGCTTTAAAAAACAAGCAAACAGCAAATCCCACTTCTGTGAAAACAGATCTTGTGACACTGCCCAGTGTAAGCCACAAATATTTTGAGAAGGTCCTAACTGCACTTACAATCTTATAAAAACCCTCACATTCATTGCTAAATCAGTCAGCTTACTAAAAATATTAGAGCAGGCAAGAACGTGATGGAGGGTATCTTCCTGGTGCAGAGGATTAATTCATCACTCATGTCTAGAGAGTCCTACTGCATTTTTAACAGAGCACAAATGGATTGAGTCTAGTGATCTATATAACTTCCTTTCAGGATATGGGTCTATATTGAAAAACAGTCCCCAAACAGCAACTGCCAGAGGACAAAGACCTTCAAATATTACTATGCAGGAAGAACAGGTAGGGCTCTCATCTGTACACTCCAGTAAATCTTTCAGTGGTGATTTAAGACATAACTGCTCCACAGCTCTACTGGAGATTCCTGCTTCTGGAGCAGGATCAGCAAAGCAAAAAGTCTATCTTGTACCTTCACTGCTGCACCACACAGCCTGGCATCTCCAGCAGCTGAAGCAGAGGCTCTTCTGATTTTGCTGTAGTGGGAAAATTGCCAGTGTAAGGGCAGGGAGCACAGCTCAAAAAAAAAAAAGAAAAACAAACCCCAGACTTTGAGACTTTCAGAGCTGATGTCAGAACACCTGGAGATCAGGCAGGAGCTGCACCAGCACACGGTGCCTGCAGACTGTGCTGGTACAGGCCAGAGGAGAAGAGCCTCAGCACAGGCATAATAAAATGCATAGCTTCACCTCTTTGCATTATGTTCAATTAACCAAAGCAACTGTGTTTAGCAAAGTCAAGAGGAATTTTCTAAAGACAGCTAATGTTGCTTTGGGCCTTCTAAAAATACGCTCCCAGCACTAGCCTTCTACTACTCCTGCGCTGCTCAAAACCTGTCATCAGACAACAGCAGCAGCTTGGATGTATTTGCCTTGAAACACACAGATTGGAAAGTCAGCTAGAAAGGAAAAAATTGAACTCAAAGACCCCTGCATCAGCATCAGCAAAGCAACAATAAGACTAGAGAAGCAGAGACAGCAAACAGGAGTATTCACCCCAATTATCTCCAGAATCCAGGACAGACCCAGCACTCATGCCCAGTGCCGCCACCACTGACCGCCTGTGTGCCGCTGCTGCAGCATCACTGCTTTACACCCACAAACTCCACTGCAGCTGCCTGTTGAGCTGGAAATCTGATACACTGCAAAGGTTGCTGACAGCCAGAGGCTGCTCCCTTGTCTATGAAATATCCTGTAATAAATTACATTACAGATTGGGGAAAAGGATTCAGAAGAGCGAGAATTAAAACACAACCTCATGAGAGCTAAATGAGACCAATTAAAGGAGATTTGCTACAAGTGCTGAGGGAATTTTGACCTGAGCTGTAATCAGGGATAGATACGCATTCCTTTAAAAGAGGAAAATGAGCAAGAGATCATGTGTAAACAACTCTGCCAATTAAAATGAAATGGATTATCTTATCTGTGCAGCTCTGCTCAGAGAATCACCACATATTCCAGATATACCACAGAGAGATCTGAGACAGTCATTCAATCCTCTGAAACAAGGCTCAGTGATGGGGAGATAGGCTGTGGTTCAGGACACATTGAAACCTCAGCTGCATTTGGTTATTTCCCCTCCCCCCATTTAAAAAAAAAAAAAACAAACATGGAATTATAAATGTAAATACAAAACTAGGCTCAAGCTATTTTTACCAGGCCCCTACATGAATTCTGATGCAGATCAGACTGAAGGTTAGGCATCACAACAGTAAAACATGCCTTATGCAAAATCCATGCAGCAGATCCCACCATCCCTGCACTACTAGATACTGCTGGGATAGATACTAGATGCTGTGCCCAGGCACACGCTCACGTCCCGATAAACAATCGCACATATTGTGCCATACCTCAAAACACTGACTCTCAATTTTTCTGTATCGCAATCCCATTCTGCTGCCAGATTGGCCCCCGTTCTCTACTCTGACACCCAGTCTGAGAACCCATACCCACGAGCAAAAGTCATTTCTGCAACTGGAGCAAAAAATTTGACATGGACAGATGTACCACTACTCCTGCTCTGTGTCCTTGCTCTCAGCTCATCCTGACCTGCACCTTTTCTGAAAATTCCGGTTCTTCATAGTTCATATATACATGCAAAAACGCAGTTTTACAAAAGCTGAAGAAATACTGAACCAGAGGAAGAAAAGAGCCATTAGGAAACCATTTTCAAGAAGCAACAAGGAAAATAGTACCATGTGCTTAGGGGAGAACAAAAAAACTAAAAGGGAAGAACAAACAAAAAGAGGAATTTGGGATAAGGAAGAAAAATTTAAGAAGAAAGCAGCAACTGGACAAGATAATAACTGTAAGAGATACGTACTTGTTCACAGCTGCTGACAGCAGAAAGTTTTTAGACCATTTTATGCTGGTTGCCAGATTTAAGCACGGAGATTTTCCACTTGCTCCAAACTGGTCTACTGGAGTCAGGCTGTTTTTGGAACCAACAATCTCAACACACCACAATCACTTTTGTGCAGGGTGAAGAACAAACTAAAATGCCTTTCTGTGTCCATTCTGTCAGCAGATCAGTGATCTCAGTGCCATGAAAACAGCTGCACTGAGAAGCCCAATGCAGAAATGCTGCACAAACCCATTGCGGATGGAGCGCCTCAGGTGTCTTCGTGCAGCAGCTCTACAGGGCTCTGCTCTGGGATCACTGTGTGGGTGCAGAGCCAGCTCACACAGGCAATGTCAGCACGTGTGGGCACCAAGGCCAATAAACTCGCGGGGCTGATGCTCAGCTTTTAATTTTTTCTGGCTCTTCGGGTGTTTTTGTACGTGACGTGTCCCTCCATACTGCCATCATCCAAAATTTCCCAGCCCAATTACCACAGATAATTGACTGCACATAACCTGAAAAATTCATCAGAAGTTTCTAGTTTACCTCTGCCACAAAGCACAAAGTTACGCTTCCTAATAAGAAATGCACATACAATTAACAGCTCTGAATACTTCTTTGGAAAGACTGGTCACAAAGAATCCCAGTGTGGAGCAGCATTAACTTGTGGCTGAATTCAGATGTGTGACATTTGCTCAATTCTAATTCAGGCAACACAGTTTATTCACTCTTGCATAAGCAAACAAGGATGTCTCTCGTGCTTTTATATATCACTTTACCGCTGCAAAAATGTTTTAACAACTAAAATATGATGGGAAATACTACAGGAACGATTCCTCTCGTTCCATCAGCTTTCCCTACGCAATTTTTGTTGTGTCTTTATAGTACCACAACTGTACCCGCGGCTGGCCTGCTCTGAGCGCAGCCCCCAGACAGCAGCGTGTGCAGCACGGGCAGTGCAGCCGCAGCCTCACCACAGGGACAGGAGCATCCCTTACCCCGGTGCACGCCGACTACTTCGGCGCCGGTCCCGCCGTACTCAGCAACCTCGCCGCCCGCAACACGGCGCCGTGGGGTAAACAAAGCTGGAGTGAGGCCGGGAGCGCAGCTCCGGCCCAGGACCCCGCTCCCCGCCGGCGGCCGGAGCACAGGGGGCTCTGAGGGGCGGCAGCCGCGATGGGGCAGG
>VWZT01003779.1:509356-634684 GCA_013397055.1 Pachycephala philippinensis | reverse complement strand
CCGGTGCTGCTCGGCACGGTCGCGGCCGCCGCGCTCCCGGCAGCGCGGAAGGCGTGGGATGCCCAGGAAAGCAGTAGGTAGAGATTGACACTGCTGTGACATCGCCGGCAGCAGCCTCCCGAGAAACACAAACATGCACGGTGCAATTTGCTACGTTAGAAAGGTGGAGAAAATTGTAGTAGGAAGCCAGAATGGAATGTGAAGCCACATCACAGAAACATTTATTCTCAGTGGAGGCTGGAGGAGTGGACAGTAGTTTGGAAGTTCTGCTACACAGTCTTGCTTTTGGATCTGCTGTGGAGAAAGAACCCACAGCGCTGCAGAGAGCGAACATTTGGGACAAGTTAGCACGACTGGGACCTGGCGCAGTCAAAAGCGACAGAAGAAGAGCATGCAAAGGGAAAGCAGGTGCTCAGGGAATAAGGCCTCATGTTGGCAAAGTACTGCTTCCCATCCTGCTGTCAGAGGAATGCTGGCACCCAGTGAATAATTCTCAGAAAATCCTCAAAAAGGCAACACAATATGTCGATTTGCTGTACAAGAACCTGCTCCTGTATTGAAAAGTTTAAAAAGCTCGAAAGTCATGGTTTTAGGACACATTTACAGAGGGCTTTTCATCTTCAGCTAATCAGTTTGCACCTGAAGCACTGACCATGCTTCTGCAAGCCTGTTAAGCCCGTGTTAGCAGGTGAATCAAATAACTGAAGAAAAGCAGACAAAGCTATGAGCAATCATATCTTAGTGTGCTTCATAAGCCTGTTCTGCCTCTGGCTGACAGCACCCCCACCTCGGCAGAGGTTGATGAGGCAGCTGCTCCCACCACCTGCAGTCTCATCGCACAGGTCTGTGCTGCCAAAATACCCAGCAGCACATATTTTAACACGTGATTGCACTTCTGTTGAGTTAATCCAAACACGTGCCACAGTGCTCACATCAGATTAATATCGTCCCCTTGCCTGCAGCCATCCAAAAGCTAGTGTGGCAGCAACAGGTGATGCCCAGTCTACCACAGACCTTGCACTTTCCAAAACAGCTGATCAAACCTGAGCCAACAGAGGGAATATGTTGCAGCTCAGCACTTCACGTCATGTGCTTGTAGCATTTATCGTCCAGTACTACATTCTATGAAATGGGATTTACCATTTCAAAGTACGATTTGACATTCTGGTTAAAATAAAAAAAGGTATCTTTTCGTAGTTTCCTTCTCTTCCTTGGTCCAACCTACCTCAGTTACAGCGAGGGAGGGGAATCAGTGACAGGAGGGTATGTTGTACACTGTAGCTTGCACTATACAGGTGCAAGAGTATCAACTTAAAACTACATTTAAATGTGCCGTGGAAGAAACTACCCCAAAATATGACCCGTCTCTCCAAGTCCCTCGTCCCTCCTCAAACCACCAGCACAGAATTCACCTGCTTTCCTTCTCATTTCACCACAAAACAACCCTCCATCCCACTGTCCTCACTGCCTTTCTAGCTACCTCAAATCTAACTTCCTCTACTCACGTGCAGGACTCTTCATCTTGCATCTCCGCTCTCTTCCCCACACCAGCTTCCTCACACTCCAAACCACTCTGAGTGCTTGGCTTTATGACTCCCATCTTCCAGGTTATCATACTGCTCTGTGCCTACCTCACTTAGCATGTGCTATCCCTGCTAACATTGCACTTCTCTGAAGCAATTTCTCTTTCTTAAGGTTACATAACCCATCTTTCCCTGGATATTCCATTTAATGGCTCAGGCCTGTTTCTTCCAAAAGGCAAAGTCGAAGTAAAAGTTTAAATGTCTTACTGTTTCTGTTGCGGCTCAATACAGTCTTTGTAATAGGAATGGAAGATTTTTTCTGCTATTGTAACAGATTAGGTGTTAAAACTTGCTAACTTATCATATATAAAACAATTTCAGCATTAATACTGTTTTGGAATGAACAAGACTGAAATCTCTTTACAATTCGTAAAAACATTTAAGACAATCTTTGCCAAGTTTGGGCCTTTTTTATAGGAGAAAAATATGCTAAATCTAAAGCAATGAATTTGAAATGTCACATTAGTAGAACATATCTTTTTTTAAAAGTAATTTTTTCAGTTTATTTTGAACTTCTAGAACAGTAGTAAGAAACAAACAAACAAATGCTTTCTGGAACAGCAACGACCATACGGCAGTAGCACTGCTATGACGACTGATGTAACCTATAGGATGTTCCAATGTAAACAAGCCTCTGAAGCACAGCCCTGGTGCCATTTTTGCAGGCTGTTTTTGTTGGTAGGAGCACTACTCTTTCCCACAGAAGCGTGAAGGAGAAATAAACCATGATGAGACAATTGCAAGAACCGACCAAATCCCAACTCTGCCAACATGCAGTCATATGATGCATTAACAAAACTGTTTTCTGTGAATAAATGTCATCCTGCCCATCCATTCATGGATAACTACAGTAAAATTACATAAATTGCCATAGACAAGGCACAACCACCTTTCCCTCTCCCCCATCCACCAGTGCTTAAGAGGACCCTCCTATAGCACAAGAAACTTTCAGAATGAGATTTTAATTAACTTAATTAAATGCATCCCTTCCTTGTAGCCAGTCTGTCTTAAAACCCACAAGCATATGCATTTTTGTTTTCTAATACTTGTTAAGTACCTAAGAAATTGGCTTAAAATTCTTAAGAGTACTACATGCCAACCAGTAAATTCCTATTCCTTCCCAGCAGGCAAAGAGGACATTCTGGCAGGTGAGGAGTTCTCAGGCACTATGGATCTCGAGGGAAAAATTCATAATTCTCCACTCAAGCCACATTAAGTGCCCCCAGAGGATCATCTTTCTCTACTCTAAAATAAATGTATACCAAACCCAAATAATCAACCATTCCAGGTGCTTTAGTCTGCAGTCCCAAACCTTTCAAATTCTCAGGCAAAAAAAATCATCTGTGATGTGTAGCAGCAATACCACCCAGCTGCTCTGCAGCACTGTTCATCAGTCTCTTACAGTGGTTTCTACAGAGGTCAGGCTTATCATCTGCATGGACAAATGGGAAAGCTGAAGCACAGAGCACACAAGTAGCTTATCTGCAGTCACCCTGCAAAGCCATAGCAAACCCAAAACCAGATCACAAATCCAATCATTAGTCAAATGCTCTGTTTTTCTACGTTACCAATTACACATAAGTAAGAGGTAACGATTTTCATAATAAAATGGAAAGGATATTGACATTCAGGGTCTGGTTCTGCTCATGCTTCTCCCTATGTCTCATAGATACTATAGCATAAAAGCATCCTGCCAGGCCTTTGTGCCAGTAGCCCAGCAAGTGAGAGCAGAGCAATCCCAGTTTAAAAGGAAATCTATTTGGGCATAAATAAAAGCTACCATCAATTACAGGTCTCCCACAGAGTAATCCACCTATGTATACAAGTATGCATGTGCATAAGTTGGGAGAGAGGGAACTTTAAAAACCGTGCTCAGACCCTTGTTTTCGTAGGAAGATGGCAAAACTTCATCTAATAGGATGAACAGATTTTAACCAGCTATAGCATACTGGGAAGTAAGACTGTGGGAATATCCCTGTTTGATAGCTCAACACTGGAGCTATTACAACACAGGGAAGTACCATTCCCAATCCCTGCTGCCAGCTAAAACATAAGACATAAAACAGGCCCCATAGATATGCTACATAAATATTCTTGACATGAGCGTTAGTCTGACAATTGTGCTTTCAGTAAGTGTTTAAATTACCCTTATCGTGGTTAAAAGAGCTACTAAGAACATGGAAGATCATCACTAATTTTATGAGTACCTTCCTAGTGCTTATCGGATCATACTGCAACATTTCTTCAAAGATCATTAAGACAGGATTAACTGCTTCAGGAGAAACCTTACCTGATGAATGCTCCTGCCTTGTATATCAGAAATGAAAGCAGAACATCTTTTTGCTCCTGAAATAGCAGGAGCCATTTCTTCTGGGCACGAATAGATTGTCTTCAGTCCCAGTGAAACGGACTGTAAAACTCTTACCTTCTCCCTTCAAACACTAAGGACAATTTTCCTCCTGTTTCATCAGGCAGCAAAAGTAATCATCTCTCTAAGCAGCAACAGCTGACACCTATTTACTAGGTAATTGCTGCAGTTAAAGGGGATTTAAGCACAATGAACTCGCTTTCAGTGATAAGGCAAAGCCACCTCCTCCTGTTTGCTGTGCTTCCCAGACACACCTGGGAAGAGCTCAGGGGACCGGAGGCCAGCCAGGCCTGCCGCAGGGGGGCACATGCTGGCTACAGCCCCTCAGCCTTAGCTGCAGCCAGTGCCAAAACGAGATGTGTGTCCCCCGTGCAATCACAGCAGTAACTGTGCCAGACACAGGCCAGCGGTAGCAGAGATGCAGAGAGGCCCCTGAGCGTCTCTGTCCCACACAGCCGCGCTGGGCAGGGGCTCAGCAGAGGGTGAGGGCAGCACCTGCTGCAGCCTCACGGCTCAGCCACCTACCCTCACGAGCAGCGTGAGATCTGCAGGGTGGGAAATAACAGAGAAATGGCAAAGCAGCGAAAGCCTGAGTGGAACAAAGCCTACTTAATGGGGCATACATGAAATGCTAATAACAAGACATGAAATGCTAACAAGAGGCAGTATAGAAACAAAACAAGCTAAATCCAACTAACTTTTAACTTCTTAAGAAATGATGCTTACACTGCTAGACCTGACAAGTCCTGTGCCTCTGCAGAAGCATCCCAGCTAGGACACAAAATACACTAGTTGACAAATAACTAAGCCACACAACTTGAGATCAGCACGTTTGCATCAGGCAAACCCAATAGCAAGATGGCTTCTCCCACAAGGAGTCTTAACTATTGGTGAGGAAAACAAAGACCAGGAAAGGAAGTAACAGCATAGATTTGTCAAGGATCAGGCTATTGGGAACAAAAGCAGAATTTCCCTATTATCCCTGGTCTGTCAGGGAAATACCATAAAGGTAATTTTAACAGATTCTGTCATCCCTTTGTTTTTAATGCTAGCATTCTCCCCTCCCCACTTTCAGGTATGGTATGACTTAAATTTTAAACGTTACATTTTTAAATGACACAGGAAAAAAACCTCCTCTGTCAATTGATTCTTATCCCAGGAGCACCAATTTCATATTGTTCCATGGTTTAGGAGAATAATGTCACACTCCAAACTTTACACTGTTTAAATGTTATTTTATTAAATATCTTCAGTTCAAGGTTTCATTGTAACAAAGCTATGAAGGTTCTACCAACATTCAGACCAAACAAACAAACACTAGCTAACTTTAATTATTTCTATATCATGCAAAAATTCTGCATCAAATGCCTTCCATTTCCTGTTTAAAATGTGATATTTATAATATATATTATATAGATGCTTACATTAGCCCCATAAGAGAACATTAAGAATGCTAAAGGTGTACAGCTGTGTTTGATAATGGCCATACCAAGCTAAGGTTCTCATTAACTTAAAAGGAAACAAAACAAACAAAAAAAATCCAAAAGAGTTTGTCTCCAAGACTGTGCAAAAACAAAAAACCCAACAGTTCTGTTCTTTTAAAATTTTCTCTGAAAGATGCATATACTTAATACAGAGGGTTCTCTTTTTTAACTATTAATAATCATCAGGTAAAGAGACAAGGAAGATCAGACCGAAAGAAGGCATGCATAATGTTTTGTATTTATCTTTTTTAAATGGCATAATTGTAATCTGTTTGCTCTCTCTTTGTGGCTTAATAAAATTTCTGAATGAAATATCAAGGCTTTTTACTTTTCCACTTCACTCACTGGCTTAGTGCTGTCTTAAAAATATTTTGAAATAATAAAATCTAGTGTTTGCCCCCCATTGGGTTCAATCCCCTCACTCCTCCCCTGGGATAGTGGAGGGAGGAAGAAAAGGGTGTTTGCTCAAACAATCCCGGGAAGTGTGGATGGTCTTTTCCTTCATCAGGGGTTAGCTGATCTAATCCTGGTGTGGGATAGCACCTCTCTAACAAAGGGAGCAGAGCACTATCTGCTGCAAAGTGACAGCTCCACTTTGTGCAACAGCTTTTATTTTCTGCATTTTATTGAATAAGGATTAAAATTCCAAATTGTCTTTCTTCTCTTCTATAGTCTGCAAAAAGATCGCCACACACTTAGTACATTGCCAAGGCAATCATTTTAACTCCCTCTAGAGACCCAAAAAATTATTAGGGGTAGGTAAATTCAGGTAAAAGCCCATCCCAACTTCTGCAAGTAATGCCTTCCCTTGGTCAAGACAAATCCCATCAGGTCTGCCAGAAAGGCCATTTTCTTCTTGGGGCTAGGCTCCCTCCTTGGTAAGGTCAACAAAACACTTCCACATTCCCCACCCAATGAATAAAGGAACTGAACTCCTTTTGCAGCAAAGAAAAGAAAGGAAGAAGAATCGGCCCCAAGGACGAACATCAGATCACTGCTCATTCCCTTGCCCCTCTGCTTCATGAGGTATCCTCTAACACCCAGAGGCAACACGGGGGGGTGGCCTGGATTCCTTCAGCTACAGCTTTTGAGGTTCTGATCTGATAGTTTTCTGTGTTACAACATCACTGTAAAAAATAGAAAAATTACCCAAATAAACACTAGGAAACATGACACTTACAAACATCAGATGGGTTAGTGGTGGGGAGAAGCACCTGGCTGGGGCTGCTGGCTCCCACTGCTATTTTACTGGAGACCAACAAATCAAACAGGAGGCCAGGTAACCCCTTTAATTCTACGGGTGCATATATTTCAGTATAAAAAACACACGCTATGTATGCCTCATATAGGAGTGTATGTGCAAGTTTTCATGAAGAACATAACACTAAGTTTTTTGTCTGCTTCCTAAGGAACACGTGTTCTGCAGCACTGTGGATCCCAACTATGCTACTAAAAAGGAAAAAAATAGAAAATCCCATACATATACCCTCTTCCTCTAAAATCTCTGCTCTTAATGCAATTTTTTTTTGTTTTGTTAAATTAATAAGGTGGCTTCACAACTCCATGTTTGTTCAGGTAGAGGCTGTTTCTAAAACCAGTATCACTAAAGAGCGAGCTTCTATTCAAGTTATATTCTCTTAAACTCATTTTTAATCCCTACTTTCATCTTTAGTTTTAAATCAACATCCCATTTTGTTTTATTTCTAAAAAAGAAAAAAAAAAAAGAAAAAAGAAAAGAAAAAAAAAAGAAAAGAAAAGTCTGTTTTGGGATCCAGCAGCCGAGCAACCAGGTTTCCATAGCGTTCTTGCTGTGCAGAAATCAAAGAAGAAACAGGCTGAAGTCAGACTGCTGGGCAACAGGAAGAGAAGCACCTCCTCTCTCTTGAACCCCAGTCTTCACACTGGCTCCTCTGGGGTCTCCTCGCCACCTCTCACCGACTGTAGCTGCAGCACAGCCCGAATGCGGTATTAACTTCCACCATCGCTTTGCGGAGCACAGTTCAGCCATCCGCTGTTCAAGCCGCCTCCTTTCTTGCTCTCCCTCTCTCTTTCTCTCGTTCACTTTTGCTTTCCCCCTCACTTCATTTTCTGAAAGATGTTCCGGCTGCTGCCACTTTCTTAGCCCTGGGGGAGGGGGCATGTTGGATAATCTGTCGTTTATTTAGCATTATTCCTCTTTTTTATTATTTTATACAAACAACATGTCTTTTTTTTTTTTAGATTTAAAAACACCTTCGTACAGCAGAAACAGACACGATGGATCCATGGAAAACAACAGAAAGGCAGCGCCCGGAGCATCAGATGCATGCAGGGTTTCGTGCATTTGGCTGCTGCCTGTTTGTAATTTGTATTTATTTTTTTACGTCAAAACAGACATGACCGTTGCTGTCACTCAGGCACTCCAGAGCTGCTTGCTAAGAAGATATTGCCCTCCAGCTGAGTATCTCCACAAGTTGCTGCAGTCAGGAAGAGGTAGTGTCCACCCAGAAAGGAGAGGGGAAAACAGGATGGAAGGAAATAAAGCCAAACATTAGCTGTACACAATTAAAAAAACATATTTTTCTACAGGCTAATTATTTGGTATAGGTAGAAACCCCTAACACAAGACAAACTGGGGCTCATGAGGAGAGCTCTGAAGACAAGAGGCACTCACCTCCCCTTCCAGGTGGCAGAGCGTGCCAATGAAAATGAACTAATTGCTAAAATATATTATGTGCTGCTTTGGAGCAGCCCTGGGCCCACTGTCTCACACTGATGACCCAGAAGTTGAAGAAGTTTCCTAAGGAACACTGTCTGCCTTGCTTCGCATCGGTTTTTGCCTTGAACTGAAAGATAATTATATATTTTTTAGGGTTTTTTATTTTTTAAATCTTCAGTAATTTTGTCTTTGAACTTTCTTAATATTTAAACAACTGTATGAGCTTTTCTACAGTTTTGTGGAATTGTAGCCCTAGTGTCTGCTTTTAGCAAAGGCTCTTCCTAGTTAATCTTCATGTGCCAAATTACTGGATTTATTTTGATCAGTTTTAAGTCTGGGGTTTTTTCATGTCTGTTTAGCATTATCCTGTCAAGAAAGTATAGCCAAAACCTTCTTTCTACCATTTTTTAGTTTGCAAATCTTTGTAGAATCTCCCTTATTAGTCTTCTCCCTTCTTGGTTCCCACTCTCTCCTTACACGGAAGTCCTCTGATTAACATCAAATTTCTATTCTGGCTGCAGTTTCCTTTTGAGATGATTTACCCAGAACTGAACTCTGCCTTCCAGGTGAGAAGAAACCACTAACTTCTATTTAAGCATTCTTAGTCACCTCATTCATTCTTCATCCTTAGCTTTCACTGCACTTGGGATAACACTGCTCCAAAATGATTCAGTGCATTCAGATGGGGGCTGCCCACACTGACCCCATTTGTAATTGCATGTGGGTACACCTCCTTCAGAACACAGAAATGCATGCAAATACTTCAACTTCTATTAGTTTACAGGGTATTTTTAAATATTGTTTTAATCAACATTTTGTGGTTTGGAAATAGCTTCTCCTCTGCAGTTTTCAGAAACCCTCCAGCACATACTTTTGGAGTGCTTCAGCATTTCCACAGCCAAGAAACATACCTCTTCTGCAGCAGACTTTCCATTCCTAAACTTCCTCAGAACTCCTAGGCATAGCCACTGAGCCACACCGATCTCTTAATAATTTCTTCTGCATCTTTTTTTGGACTAAATCCAGGACAGATGTCTCCCTCAACATTTCTGTGATGAAATCTGATGCAAGTTATTTTTTTTTGTTTTCCTGCAAAGGCTTTATCCTTCTCACTGCCTTACTCCCTGGAAATTCAGCTGATTTTCCAGCTCTCTTGAAAGCTTCCCTGCTTCTGGTGCCCCCAACTGGCTTTTGCTTTTCAAATTCCATCTGTGACCTCTGCAGCTTGCTTGTGATAGTTCACATTCCTTTCCATTGCCTTCAGTAGGGTTGAATACCTCACAACACATACAAATACAAACTGCTCTTGGCTTACTCCCAAGTCCTTC
The DNA here is from genome assembly GCA_013397055.1 of Pachycephala philippinensis. Classification (NCBI taxonomy): domain Eukaryota; kingdom Metazoa; phylum Chordata; class Aves; order Passeriformes; genus Pachycephala; species Pachycephala philippinensis. The sequence goes on along the minus strand of VWZT01003779.1, from coordinate 625,223 downwards.
AGAGAACTAGGACTCAAGTAGCAACTAGACTTGAGTGGTTCATCCTTAAATGACCACACTAAAAAAAGCTTGCCTCCCAGTTGTAGATGTTTGTTGTGTTTGCCCTTAAATAGAAAATCTTTAGTAAAAAGGTCCTAAGATTAGGAAACTTAGGTCTATAAAATGAATGTGACATATATTTCAGCATAAAACAAAAGGACGCAGAAAGACTTTGTACATCTAACTAAAAGAAACCACTAAGGCAATAAACTAGAATGCCTTAATGCTGAAGAAGTAAATGGATCTAATGTCCTTCAGGAGCAAGCAATAATCATTTCTGCATGACAAATTTTAGAATCAAAGTTTCTTCCAGTGCTGAATTGTGGCAAGTTAATTGGCGGATACTTTAAATCCTCTGGTATTATTATTTGTTTAGACTTTCTTCCCCTCTGAGTTTTCTCAACATGGTACATTAAATAACTTTTGCTTATCAGATAATCAGTTGTAAAATTTATATGGATAAACCTTCACACCTTATGGCATAGAAATTCTACATGGATTCTACAATATCCTTTCTAGAATATGACACACTTATCAAAAAAGTTCTCTGAAATCATCCCCAGCAAGTAAAGGTAGATGTAAAATGGCGAACCTGTGCACAGCATGAGATACTCTTCCTCTCTGCTCTGAATTAGCCATTTGTCCAAGCACAGACCTGAGCACCTGGGAGGAAGCACAGCTGCTACAAGGGTACCTATGCCCAGGAACAACTGTCTAGCACATGACTTCCATTTGCCAGGAGTGGCAGATAACCCTACTGAGTCCAGAGGACAGGACTTAAAGGCACACCATCTACAAGCTGAAGTTTTCAGCCTACAGACAACTAAATATGATTCTCTCACAGCCAGCTAAACAGCCTTGAATGCTGAATTCCCACATACAGCAGCCTTAGCCGTGTGTGTGATGTACTCCCCTGACAGTCCATACCCGTATTTGATCCTCACTGGAGAGGTGCTGCAGGAGCTCCAGAGCAGTGGTAGTGGACATTGAGCCACTTGCCATCTCGGCGGTGCCAGACACGGGTCTCCTCCGACTGCGTGGTGCGGGGCCGGCCTTGGCCATCGATGTACTGCGTCAGGCGGATGTACGCGATGCAGGCGGCGTCCTCCCCGATGACGTGGACGTGGGGGTTCAGGATGGTCGTGTGGATTGGCTTGCTGTTCTTCGACAGTACTGGCAGCACATGCAAAAACATCAGATTCACTTTACTACTAAGAAGGAACAGCGTCCCACATTCTCCAACCTCTTCTATATTCTACTCACCTTCCACTGGATTCTGGAATACCACCAAAATTGCTCCTGCAATTTTTCAGGCAAAATCCTAGCAATTCTTTCCCCTATCACCTGTTGTTCTCCTTAGGAACTGCACACTTACTGCCTAGAATCCCCTTTGTCCCCACTTCCTCTGTAAAGAATACTCGCCACTTTTTCAACATCAGTGCTGCTGTGTCTTCAGTTATAGGAAAAGATCTTTCACTTACAGAACATTGTTGCAAAGGAGTCAATAATCAGAAGATCTTTAAGCTAGGACAGCATTAAATATGAACAAACCTCAGAGAAGTGTTAAAATCACTCCATAATAAGCTGTTGAGAGAGACAAAGTCTCTGCAACAGAGAGACTTAGAGAGCTACAAATTGCCCATACTAAGGACCTTGACCTAACCCCCAAAATAAAACAGATTGAACAGCTCAGGATTTAAATTTCAATTATCTCATCCTGTGGAGACATGCAGGAAGGGAGACAAATCCACTAGTATAAATGACAGCATTTCTCCCAACTCTTTCCTGCCCCTGGCTGACAAGGTGACCCTTGTATCCATGTAAAAGGTTCATTAGGTGTTAGAGATCTGAAACCATCCAGGGAAGACTCAAAGCAAAAGCATCTTTATGCCTGACCATTCAGTATGTTTACCCCAAACACACATGTTGATTCCATCAAAATCTGATAATTTTTTCCATTTTCATATCAGTAAGAAGTCCAGTGCCTCAAACTTTTAAAGCTCCTGCAGTCCCTGCCAGGTACAAAACATTTCCACCTAGATTGTACACCTAGAGTGAAGGGATGTGGGGGTTTGAATTGAAATTGCTGCTGAACAGGCTTTTTGAGAGAAAGGCTGCTGGCTTTTATGAACGTATCACAACCCAAACACAATAAAGTTCTTGCTGATTCTGATAACCAGTAAAAACAAGGCCAATTTTCCCCGCAAAATTTGACATGAAGGAAGAATAGAGAGAAAGGTGTTCGAGTTACCAAATCTACCCACTCACAGTTTTCAAAGTAAAACTTATGGAAATCCATTCCTTCAACCAGGTTTCCCAGTGCTTCAGGTTCAAATGAGGTCAAGCCAGGATCACAGATTTTTCTGCAAAGAAAAGCAGCACAGGCTTACAGATTGCATTTGGGCCCAAGCGCTATTCACACGGTGAAGTGCTGGTATGCCATTTGACTCACACCCTATGTCCACCTAATTACATCTCCCTACTCCAACAAGTAAGTTCCTGAAGACTCAGCCCTACTGTAACTCATGAAGCCAATCAGATGGCCTTTCACATGAAACAAACCTCTAGCTTTCTGACTTCTCTTTTATTCTCTTTCTGCTCTTCTCATTGCCCTCCTCTGTACTTTTCTTACAAACCCAGGACATTTTCCTTTTGTTGCTCCTGTTACTGTTTGATACCTGACTTGATACTCATTTAGAGATCTACTACTCCATCTCTTACTCCTAAGTGATGTAGGCTAAGAAGGATAAAAGCTTTTACCATCCCTGACTGCATGACAGCTCCTCATACCCAGGAGGCAGAGCATCACTTGCACACACACTGATAAACAACCTGTCAGAAAGCATCTCTACTTACGTATAAGCCTCAAAATCTCCATTGTTGATGGCCTCTATCAGCTGCTCTGTTATCTTAATGATCTCTTGCTTACGCACTGTGAACAAGAAGAAAGAGCAATTTAACTGTGCTGAAGAGTTCAGTAGAAATATGAGGCTAGTGGGTGCTTCCTACAAGCAATTTGTAGAGCACCGTTAGTCTAGATCTCATAGGACGCTGCTCCCTGCATTCTGGAGATATGCAGTAAAGACAGTCATCCACATGAGAGTAGGGGGGCAGTGGTATGAAAGGGAAATGATGATCCCATAATGCAGGGCAAAAAAAATAAAGAGATCATATTCAATTTTTTTCTTCTAGAAAGGTCTAAGGCACCAGAGGTGTCTCCTGAATGACAGCCTGAGCTGCTTCTGGGGAGTCTGACCAATGAATGCCAGTGACCCTGCCCATGTGAAGTACTTGTCTGGCAGCTTAAGGTGTGGAAAACCTTCACCACAGTAGCCATATACAAATGGCCACCACACAGATCAAGGCAATTGGAAAGAGTCTCCCAACAACTTGCCTATCACCATCACCAATACCTCAGCTATTGTGAATGCTGCAAACAAGCAACTGGGACATGTAGAGATGGCTTCTGCAAGCTAGAAAGACAACGGCAGCAGGATGCATGGGTTGGATGAGCAGGTCCTAGCTGTGTCTGAGTATGCACTCTGTTCCTCAGTTAGCTTCTGCCAATCCCTATGGCACAATTCTTTACAGCACTCTGACAGCATTGCCATTAACCCAGCCCAGTACACTGGACTTCAAGATGAATGAAGACAAGGTCTGTGTCCACTGTTATTTGGCCCCCATCTGGCCAGCACCTCTGCGCTCTCTTCCGGATTGCCCAGGCCCCATTCCCTCTGCAGTGTTCCATCATCCACGCTGGTCTCAAGAATTCTTAACATTTACAAAGTTTAAATCAGGTCTGCTAAATAATACAATTCTAGTTCTATGACTATACGCGCACCATACCTATGCCTGAGCCTATATGCACAACTTCACATCTCTTCAGCCTTCCCCACACCCGTAGGTGACTCTCCTGCACATTACACAGGCATTTAGGAGGTTCTCTAGCATTCTCTTCAATGTTATCAGATAATATACAATTCCTACCACCAGAAGTGCCATCCATGTGCCCTTCAGCATCTAAAATGTAGGTGTCTGAAATGGAACCAGTCCCCTGACTGTTCCTCCTTTAGGCCCTGAAAGAAATTGGGACTTCTGTGAGTCTCATGTGGGCATCTTAGATGCCTGTCATTAGGGGGATGGTGTTTAAATCCAACCTACCATCTTTAGATATTCAAGTCAGGAAAGCTGAATTCCACACTAAATGCCAGAAGATGCTACTCTGAACTGCTCTCCCCCTTGCCCATAAGCTTTCATCCACATGTGCACCTCATCCCACTATTGGTAAGTGCAGCTGAAGAGCAACAAGACAATAATCTCACTGGCAATGAAAGAAGTCCGTACCCACTCTGGAAATCAGTTAAGAGAATTTTACTACCGACCCAGCCTCAGAAACCCTTCAGAGAGGGGATATATGGCTCATAAAAATAAAAGGGCTGGTTTTGCTATGCAGGCTGTATATATTTGCACATGTGAAAATATGTACACAGGGACACAGTGGGCTATGTCTGTTGTGAAAAATGTCCTTACAAGCAAGTTGTCTGGGATTACTTCCACATAAAGAAGGGCTACTTGTTGGACCTCCAAACCATGCATCACCAACGTCCAGAAGAGGGAGTCCTTGGGAAAGGCTCCATTTGGGGTGGGTGAGGGAGTCTGCAGACCACAGTCACAGTGTGCTGGCTCATCTCAAGGAGATTTGCACCCCCTTCCAAAGTGCCTTGATGCAGTGCCATCAGGCCTGTCCTTCAACACTAGTCCATGCCATCAGACTGTGCTCGTCTCCTGGCTTTCACTACATGTCCCGAGCTAGAACCGGCACACGGGAGGTGACCACCCTGTCCGAAGGACAGAGAGCCTCGGGATGTCAGGGGGACGGCATTCGCGCCTGCCGCTCCCGATGAATCCGCGGGGCCTCCAAACTGGCACGGCAAAGGCACAAGCGGTAGGNCCGCCGGCCGAGGAGCGCTGCGAGAGCGTTTAGTGGGCACCGTAGAAGGCCGGGGCAGAGTTTGGGCCGGGCTCTGTGCCCCCTCGGGGACGGGGCGGGACGGGGCAGCGGCCGCGGGCGGGACGGGCTGAGGGCGGGACGGGCTGAGGGCGGCCCCGCTCCCGCCNNGCACCCGGCTCCTGCGGCCGCGCCTCCCGCCGGGACCGATCGCGGCAGCTCAGCCCCGGCCCGGCTCGGACGGACGGGGTGAGGGGCAGGGGAGGAGAAAGAAGGGAGCTTTATATCTAGGGTAACTAGCATGAGTTGCACTACTCCACTACTGCTACCCAGCTGCTAACTTACACGGTGCTCGGTTAAGAACAAAGGGAACTACTGGAGTTAGCAAAGGCTCCGACCGAGCACGCTCTAACTCCAATGTCTGCCCTGGGCTGTCCCAGGCATGGAGCTTCTCTTCACAAGACTGTGTAGCTGCAAAACAAATGTAAGCGTTAAAATGATAAACAAACAAAAATTAGAAAGTAAAATAAAAACTAACAAAGAAGTACAGACACACACAGCCCCAGCCCTGAGTTGGCACACAGATATATCCACATCCCAGTAACTTCTCTTCTACCTGCTCTCCTGCCTCTGTCACATCACTTGGGCCAGACACTGCTTGGCAGGGGCCACCTGGGCTCTGGTGCAAAAAGCACAGCAGGAATTACACAAATGCTGGAGGAAGTTTGAGAGCAACCTGAAACAGTGGTCCGAGTAGTGACAGAGCAGCACAAGGGCAAATACAAGATGGGATTAAAGAAAGTAGGGACATCCAAATCACTGCAAATCTCAACTTGGAGGGAAGCAAAGTGGGAGAACACTGACCCACTTGGCAGAGAAGTGATTCATCACTCCTCAGTGTACCAAGCAGGGCTTTGCTATGAGCAAGAGGAAGGAATTAACAAGAGAACAGTGATGGACAGCTCACAGCAAAAAGGACTTCAGAAGAGATCATTTCCTTTCCATTCTGGCTAGGCAAAACACCTTCCCCATTGCACCTTACAAACCAGCAGTCTGACATCCTTAGAGCTACTTCAAAAATAAGTAACAGAGATGCTCCAACTGCTGCATCATATGAGATACTGTGTGTAGGAAACCAGGAAAATATGACAGGAAGAGACAGAAGAGGGCAAGCCTGTTCCTTCCTTCCCAGACTGACCTGAACAGAATCAAATACTCCAGATGTTCCCAGCTCACACTAAGGATCCTTCTACTATAGCTTTAAATAGTCAGGCAGCTAGTACAGTATGTCTGTGTAGAGGAAAGGCTGTGAATTCCACCTAGATTTTCTCAAACCTACTAGCTTTTTTCACATGCATTTTCAGAGTTTTTCAGCTACAGGCTCCTCTACAAAGGTAGCCAGTTCAGGAGACATCAGGCAGAACTTACCATAACTCATAGACTAACCATGGTACCAGCTAACTGAGCTAGCAAGACAGACACACAAGGTGAAGCTCACGACAGACAAATGCTCTTCAGAGCCAACATTATCCCAGGTTTTTCACTCAAAGCACCTGACAATGGATTCAAAAATGCTATGGGGTCTTTCAGGAGCCACACCCTCCCTTTCAAAGCACCTTAAAGTAGTCTGAAAAAACTGGGGTTTGTTCCTTTGGTACTTCTGAGCACCCTCCATGTCTGGGGTCCTCAGAAGTTCTGACAAGTGAGACTGAATTCGGTCTTGTGCCCTCCATAAGCAGACCTGCACCACTGACCCCATTTACCACAAGGAGAACTAAGAGATGCAGTGACTTGCCCAAGGAAATCCCAAAAGGTGGTGTCTCTGCAGAGAACTCCACGTCTCACCCAGATGAAAGCAAGGGAATGAAATTAGCTAGGATGAGGTTCTGGGGTTTTTTTTTTTTTCAGAAAGGGAAGGAAATGTTTGGAAAATTTCAGTGTGCAAAGGAGGGTATTTTGTAGGAAGGGAGATGATTTCTTTTTATTCTGGAGTACTGGAAATGAAAAATCAACATTCTGGAAGGAAGTTGAGGAAAGGAAAAATCTTAGGTAAGGAGAAATGGGAAGGGTGGAGGAAGGGGTGGGAAAAAGATGCTGTGAAGCACTGCACCCCTGGACTTACTGGCTGAGAAACAGAGAGAAAGCTGGGACTGCATGGACTCAGTCTGTGTTTTGCTCTCACTGTGCCTTCGTCCTTCAAGCACTGAGCTGCCGTCCCCGGTGGAGAGAGGGGGAGCTAGCATGGCAGGGAATTAAAACACAAACACAAACAAAACACGCAAGTTCAGTAAATAAAAAAAGAGAAAGTAAATAGGAGAACATTAAAGAAACCACAATGCTGGGCACAAAACATGCAGGAGTATCCTCCAGGGCAAAGCCAAGAAGACGGCTCTACAGCATGAACCTGCTGTGCAATTTAGAATGACACAAGGGCAGGGGGGCGGGGGAAGAACAACGACACACACTGCCTTTAGCCCCACCACAGTGGAAACAACACATCCCTGAGGCAACTGTCACTGATGGATCAAGACAATGTCTCCTACAGCACAGCAGAACTGATCTGTGTAGCCTGGTGTCTATTTAAAATAAGAAATTGGCAGAGGAACTGCACAAGCACTTCCCTTTTCTGAGAGTCATGGCTATGCAGAACACTGAGAACTCCAACACTCCCAAACCTTTTGGTCTACTTAGTTTTGCTCAAATGCTTGCTTATTTTAAAATGTGGAAGGGCAGGAATGGAAAAGGAACACTGGTGAACACTGCTACGCTTAAAACTGAAGGACTAAAATTACCAGAGCTGGCCACAGCACAAACGACTACTGTGCAAACTCTTTCCCTCCCAATCACCATTCAAATGCTCCCTTCTATTAAAATCATAACAAAATTTTCTAACCTCTGCCAAAAACCCCAAAACACAGTTTTGATCTGTAGCAGTGTAGCCCTATACAACTCTATACACTGATCAGCTGCCTTCCTTCCTCCCCACGTTCTGTTCTAGTCCTAGCCTTCTTTTCCTCGCAGTATTTGTATTCCTGACTTACAACACCCATTGGCTCAGCTGGCTCAACCATGGGACCCCTTCAGAATAAAAAGTGCCACAGGAGACAAGGTTCTGGACAAATACCTGTTCTGGATGGCTATCCAGCAGAGATTAGATAAATTGAATTCATTACCGCACTATGAAACCCATCCAGTTCCCGTTCCTCAAAGCTAGGTTCTTAAACCACAGATTACTCTTTGGCAAAAAGGTGGCAGCTAGAATACTGTCTTGTAATGAGGCCAGGCCTTATCTGAAACAATCTGTATTGCACAGCTCATTCACTCACTGGCATGTGTTTCTTCTCCCTGTGATTCCTCAGAAGAGGAGCCAGCAGCTTGTGACAAGCCACGGGAAAAGCATCAGGAACTAGCCCAGCTGACAGAGGTGACATTGCTGCTACATCACAGGGTCAGCACTGATTTTTCCGTGTATATGTAACTCAGATGAACGACAGGGAGAATGAGGATACCTCTGCCTCAAAATGCAAGCTATTAACACATTTGCCTCAGAATGCAAACTACATTCACCCATCCCAAACTTGCTTCTTCAGGAAAATGTCTGCTCGTCCTTCCTTAGGGAGGCCAGGCAAAAGACAGCTGCTCAAACAACACGAGCAGATATGGAACTTGGAGCTGCTCCATTTAAACAGTTTTACAAGCACAGAATATTTGTGATATGGTCACTGAAAGGCACGAAATCTCTTCTCAGCCTCTCCCTCTACTGATATCTCAGTCAAGGACAACAGGCTGAGAATGATCTTCATCTTAGAAACAGAAATAGACCCAAAGAGAAAAAATAACAAGGGAATTCTGTGCATGTCACAAAAGAGTTTCCCAGAAAGGGGTGAAAAGGGAGACTGAGAGTAACAGAGAGGTTTCAACTCTCTGTAATCTACAGGGAAGCACAAAAACACAAGCAGAGTCCAAACCTCAAGGGACTGGTAGGGATTTTCCACACCTAGAAATGGACTGGAGATGAACAGATTATGATATATGCAAGAAAAGAATTCTAACTCTGAGACAAAAACAAATTAGCTCGGGGCAAACAGTGTTTATATGCCACAGAGGCCAAGTCAGCCTGTTCCCCAATGCACGGTCCCACTGTGACAGGAATGACAGCGTCATGGCAAATTTATGAACTGAGTCAGACACAGAAATCTGGGAAGCTAGTTCAAGGCAATGATTGAATCTCTAGAATCCCTTGCCTACACTTAACTGTATTAGAAATTACAGGCAAAATACCTACCTTTCAGATCCTCATCTTCAGTCGTGGTGTTACAGCTCTCTGTGGAACCCTGCACAGCAGAACAGAGCATTACCAGGCATCAGCAGTCAGGAGCATGAGCAAATAGTTTGATTTCTTTGTGAAGAAAGATGGGGAAAAGCACAAAAATGCTGGCAGGGATGGCAGGGAGAGGATGATACAAGGAAGATTTGGATGAAAGCAGGCCAAATACAAAGGAAAACACAACAGCATCTCTGCTCAGCTTTTGCATGTTCAAGCCGTTAATCCAGAACTTGTACAAGGATGGAAGTTACCAAACTCTGTCAAATGAAATCCAATGAGAGTTGCTTCTGTTTGGAAGAATAGCCACAAGAAGCTAAAGAAGGGCTCCTAGGCTTTCTCAGAGGAAGTGACCATTTGCAGAAGAAAAAAAAAAAAGTGCATAATTGCCTATATCTTCTCTTTCATGCCACATACGAAAGAGAGTGGTGGTTATACACCACAACAGGAAAGAGATGTTAATATCTGAACAGTTGTCTTTACTCAGCCTCTTCTAGATATCCACAGCCATATAACGCAACACTCCTAGTCTATTGCCAGCAGTACTCAGGAGCATGCTACAAACCAGACATTGGAAAGGTAGAAACTGAATTAAGATACATGAATACAAGAACAAGAGAGAAGCAGAGGTTTCTCTGGCAACACTCCCATCCCTTACCTTTATGCCATCTGTAGCATTATGGACAACAGTTGTTTGAGGCTCCTAGGAAAGGACGGAAGAATCATTAAACTCCACTTCCAAAGCATTCTCTCATTTACTTTCACTCCCCAGCAAGTGGAGAAAAGGTGACTGACATTAAAAAAATAGAATCAAATCACAAACTCCAAACAGCACACGTGTGCCTGCGTGCGTGCGCACACACTTCCTGCACAGGTTTCATTACGAGAGAGGCTGCACTAAAAGCCACAGTCACCAGGAGACAAAGCCCCCAGCTTCCCTGCAATTGCCCCTAATTCCCAATTCGCTTCCAGTGAACCAGGTTGGTACAGACACCAGAGGGCAACCGAGCAGCCAGTCTGCACCCTCTACAGCTGTTCATGAAATAATGACCCCTCAGCAGTGTCCTCACTGGAAAACGCTTCAGAAAAGGGAGAGGGGGAAGAAAGGATAATACTGGCCTGGGGCCTTTGTCTCCCAGTTTTTTGGAAAGGTTGCTGGGTATTTTATCCTAAAAAAGGGACATTCATAATTTCCATAGTAAGATAGGCATGAGCCAGACCACCTCAATGCCTCTCAGAGAGGAGTTGCTAAGGAACTGTGAAAAAAGGCACATTTTTCTTAAAGTCTCTGAAATGAGCTCCAGTTCCAATAATAACCATATTTAATAATTTAGAAAGGCTCTCTCAATACCAAAAACATTATGAACAAAGCCAGTGAAAGAAAAGCGGAAAATTATGAAGTGTCCCAGGAATCCTTCATCCTACAACAAAAAAACCAACACCAAATCCCACCCTCCCACCTTACAAAAATGGCAAATCCAACTCTCCAGAGACAGACAACAAAAAGCAGCTACCAGGCCTATGGATGCTGCTAACTAGCTCCTGCACTCATCCCTTCATTACCAGGACAAGACTTCAGGATCCTGCACCATCTCCTCCCACTGCTGTCAGTCTTGCTGGGTGGCTCAGCGAGGGCATCAGGGCCAGTGCTGGGCAGTGCTGTACACTCACCCATCTGCCTCTGCCACCCGCTGCACTGCTGCCTGATCTTCCACGGGCACTGAGGCAGGCCACACGCCCCAGCTCTGCCGTTCAATGTACTTGGCACTGGGCACTGTAGAGCCTGCACACAGCCCACAGAAAATGCCCAGCAAGTCAGTGAGCTGCAGATCAGCCACTCAACTGAGCAGGCCAAATAGGCCAGCAAAGGATTCGTCTAAAAACCCTTTGTCTGCCCTTTCTTCTCTGGTGTCCTGAAGTCCATCCTCCATTTCCTGAGTGTTGGAGAGTGGATGGAGCTTGGCATTCTCTTCTTCAAAACCATCCTCCCCAAAGCCAGCAGGAACAGTTGAACGGGACACACAGAACTATACAGGGGTGGCACACGGGGAAGTCCAGGCAAGCTGCGATCCCCACATCCAACCACAGCTCTGCTCAGCACCCCCATCCCAAAGCCTGTGAGGCTGTGATCAGGCCCCACAGCAGCACAGGGACACAGACAGAACGAAGCCAAAACGTAAGCTGAAACAGAGCGGCACAAGCAGCACTCGGGAAGGGCTTTGGGGAGAGAAGGGAAGAGGACAGAATCAAAATTAAACCAAACAGGAAAAAAAATAGTGGTTGGGGAAGATACCATGGACGTCTGCACTGGGGGTGTTTCTTTTGCAGTGCTTACTATACTGGTTTTGTTGTTGCTCTGTGGCTGAGACAGAAAAACATGGTTTTAGTTCCCCTGCTGGACAGCAGAGGCAGCAAGAAAATGACAGTATTGCTTCCAACCCCAACCATCTCCTCAGACCCGACCCTCCCCACAGCCTCAATCACCAAGAAGAGGGAGGAAGGAGGAGTGCTGCCTGGGTTGCTGGACATCATCCTTCCCCCAGAGGCAATAGAATTTGTAAGGGATATACCAAAATCCAAATGTGAATGGACTGCTAGAGCTAAGAGGAAGGAAAACAGAAGGGAAAAAGGCAGCAGCCCAAAGGGGTGGGGAGGATCCTGCAATGAGCACTAACAAAAATATCTGGTGAAGGAAAATGAGAGATGGCAGCTGTCCTGAGAGAAAGAGACTACAGAAGTGAGAGACACACAATAGTCATAATCTCAAACAGGGCACAAATGGGAGTCAAGTCTGTGGCGTTCCAAAGTGTACAGAAACAGTTCTAGGTATGTAATAATGCTGAGGGTTCCAGGGAATCGATTGATACAAGTAAAAGTGTGGTCAGCCCTAGAAAGGGTAGAGAAAAGGTGATGTATGATGTGTTGTATCCCTGCTGTGATCTGAACAGAGACTTCAGGACCAAAATGCGGAAAGGAATGGGATTGGGACATAAGGAAAAGGTCAAGCAGTTCCACAAGTAGGAAGTTCTCTGGATGGTGCCCAGCAGCTTTTCATCTTTCTCCTCTTCAGTCTCTCTTGTAGCTGTAGTAGAAGAATAAAATCTCCATTTTCTGCATTCATACACCACAATAGTGAGGCCATCATCAGCTGGCTGAAAAGAATCATCCCCCTGAGTCATGTATGTCAGGAATGAGCCAAGTCTATGTTTGTAGGAAGCCAAACCCGTGTCCATAAGTATAGGGCTCCTAGCCCACAAATCCAGCCCACATGTGACCCCCACACCAGGCTATGTCTCTTTTGCTGCTAGACACCAGCAACAAGGTCAAAATTGGCACTGCAGGAGCCTCACTCAAACTCCTTAGTTTACAGATCAGGGCACCCGATGGGAGCTCACAGTAGTGTGCCCTCATTGCAGCATCTCTCTATCCCACTGTGCTCAGGGAGTGCAAACTCATACTGCAAAGTATCAGGCCCTCATCACCACACCACAAACACCACAAAGAATGCAGAAGTCAAATGCTGAGCTGGAAAACATCTGCCAAAGGCATAATTATGTCAACCAGTGACAGATCTTGTAAGACTGAGACTTGACAAACACCAACTAATAATTCAATTTTTCTTTACAAGTAACATGTCTTGGCTTAACTATCCCTTTTGGAGAGGGAGAGAGGAGAAACAAAAGAGGAAGATGGGGCAGGTGGAGAGGGGAGGAAGTACAAGAGAAGAGGCAGGAATGAATAGTTTAGAAGTCCATGGGAAAGAAAAGAACATATACACTCAAACTCCAAGCTAAGAAAGGAGAAATACTACAGAAATTTCTGTTTGCTGCCTCTTTCTATACATCCCTGCATTGTCCTAAGACTCTGGCCTTCCAAGAGTTTTGTTTTATGCATGCATTTCCAGCCTGATGGCAGAAGAGATGACAGGTCACTGTAAATGTCAAAGAGGAACAGATCAACCTGAAAAAAATAATCCCAAGCTATTTTGTGGCATAAACACAATCAGACTTCTGACAATGGTCCACATCTCCACACAGCACTGAGGCTCCTGTACTTCTTCAGAAACAGTGATCCTAATGCAGAGATCTATCTTCCAAACCTCTCCAGTGAGAGGAATGTAACCCATTTTTCTTAGTCCACTGGGATAAGAAGATAAAATTAGCATGAAAGAAGCTATACAAAAAAATTCCAATGTTTTGGAAGGTTTTATAACTAAGGCCAAATGAGGAAAAAAAACCCCAAACAAAACCTAACCAGACATCCAGGAAACCACTGTTACAAAAAAAGTTGACAACAGCCTGTTAGGTGTGTTATGTTGCCTTATAAAGTGCAAACCCCTCACACCCAAAGCACACAGCCTACCCTCCAGGCTGCACTGGGCACCCAGTTCACCCATCATATTCTTCCCCAGCCAGTGGGCTGAAGAAAGCCAAGTATCATGTTTGCTAGTCCAGAATTGGATAGCATTTTACTACAGGATAGAGTCCCAATGAAATGAGAGGCAGCTTAGCCTACGCACTTTTCACAGCTCTTCCTCAGGTGAAGGAAGGTATCTGACATATTGAGCTTCCTGCACACACTCATGTCCTGTGGCCATCTAACCAACTGCCCTTCCCTGGAAAAAGCCAGCCTTCCTTTCCCAGAGGTGCAGGCAGCACAGCCAACTCTTACCCCTCCTTACCCCCTGCTGCCAGCCCACATCAGTCAGTGGCCAGGGTGCAATCCTTAGTAATTCTGTACAACTCAAGTTAAAAGAGGCCAATTCACCTAAAAAGTGCTAGGCCCTTCTTAAGATCTGTAACACGATTAGTTTTGGCACAGCAGTTGGCGACATTTCCTGAGCTTGACAAGAGACAGACAGGCACAAACAACACACAGGGGGCAAGAGAAAGAAAACAGACCAGTGCTCATATCGTAGGGACACACACATGTAGCCAACTAAAAGAAAGTAACTACCAACACATGGGCTGTCTCTGGTCGTTCAGCCACTTTCACTGCTTCCATATTTTCAGACGCTGATGCTTACATGGTTTACATATCCCAGCTGCTTTAAAACAACATGCAAAGGGAATTTAAGTATTACTGGCAGTGGGCAAAAAAGAAGGGCAAGAAAGGCACAGTGAACTTCTGCCCTGCATAAAGGCAGAGCTGGTGAAAAGTTAGTCACTCGCATCAGATTTTCAAAGCAGTACTTTGGCATTATTATTTTTTTTTTTTGTGTGGTTTTTTTACATAGTTTTAAAATGTCGTTGAAGAAGGAAGAGGAGAAATATCTTCCAGGTAGTAATGCAAAAACAATTATTCTGCTTTCTTGGTACTGTAACATTCTCACTTCCGGTAAACGGGAGAAACCTTTTCTGTTATTTTTCTCTGCAAAGGAGACAATACAATAACTGATTCTTGTGCTTTAGTTACTGTTTGTATCTTGGTGTCAAAGTGTGTCATTGGGCTGTGTATGACTCCTGACAATATGACACTGGCCAATTTCCTCTTTGGACCCTTGAGGGTGGATTTGACTACTTTTTTGACAAATTCTAGAGATGTCAAACATCTTGATGGATGAAAAAGGAAATGAACAGGACAGGGGACACAGTTACTGGATATTTGGTCATGCTGGGATACATAAACAAGATCAGGACAAAAGGAAGTTTTGGATTATAAAGGCTCTGACAAACCTTTTCAGTAAGTATGCTAAAAAAAGAAGTGACCGGCAACTCTGAGCTGCCCAGTGGTGCTGTGCCCACACATTTCATCTGAACAGTGGAGCCCCATCAGTCTCTGCCACATTTGGAGTGACTCCCAGTTTGTTCTACACTGCAAGGCTCCTATCAAGGATGACAGCACCAACACCAGGCCAAGCACCTGTTCCTCTTTTTTGGCACCTCTGCAACAGAATGACAAAGCCTCATGTCTAGGCAAGGCACACACCTGCTCTGCTGAGCCCAGGAGAACCAGCGTCTTTTTTTGTTACACACTCGGAGCAGGCAAAGTCAAACTGCATTGCCAGCAGTTGGATTTTCTGCACAAAATGGGAGCTGTATGTGGCCAGAGGATCACAGAGCCCTTTTTGTGAGGACATGGACCCTTCAGTGCACACTGATCCCCCCTGCCACCCCCCTGCACGGACATGCTATGTAGGGTGATGAGCACAAGCCAAGCGTGCATGGCATGGAAAATGGCGGAGGCACGAATCGCAGGCAGCTTACGGGAGGTGCTCACCATCAAATGCACACTGGAGCTCGACTTCCTTTTCTGGACACATCATTGAGAGAGGGAAAGAGAAGGGAAGAGAGGAGATGAGAAGAAAAGCACAGAAACTATTCACACATTAGTGTGCCAGCAAGGGCCCCCCTGCCAATAATGCTCCCCTGAGGCAGGTATAAGCAGCAGCAGCAATGCACAGACACGCAAAAAGGAGCAGAGAGAGAAGTCACCATTAAAGCACATGACTACACACCAGGGGACAGGGCGGGACTGAAGACCCCCATCCCCTCAAACACTGGGGTCAGAACATAGGTGCCCCACACGCTGATATAAGGAGAGAAGAAGAGAGAGCAATATATATGCACAAGATGTGGGATACAAGGGGTGTCTCTCTGTGCTCTCCCACCTCAGAAAACGGGGCAGCTTCCCCAGCCAAGCTGAAGAGGTAGGCAGAAACCCCACGTGTTCACATTTGGAGGATGCAGAGGTGTGTTTGCAACTCAGATTAGAGGGTAGGGAGGAGGGCACAACAGAAAGGGACACACAGGGGCTAAAGAAAGAAGAGGGAACTTCTGTGCATAGCATGGGGAGGAGAAAGGCTCACTCGCATAGAATTTGGGGCTGACTGGAGAGTTAAGGTGAACTAATGCTCAAACAAGAAAGACAGAAGCACTCAACAGCCAGAACACTTTGGACTCTCTGATGCTGGGAGAACAACAAACAAGTTCAAACACTATTCAACCTTCTTGGACTCTACTCTTGTTCAATGGCATCTTCAGTCACCTTCAAAGACACCTTCACAACAAACATCACTCTTCAGTACATGAGGCTCAGCATGTACTTCCCTGCTCTTTCACTAAACTCTTAGTGTCAGCCAGTCCAAGCTGAGCCTGGCAGGTCTTTCAGCACTACAATGCTACTCCTTCTCCTTGCTTCTCCACGTACATTTTCCATCTGCCCTTCTCCTTCGGTACTATCTAGGCTGTTTCTCTGCTGCTTACTACAGTCTAGCCCACAGAGTAGTGTAGGACAGCACGCCCCAGCCAAAACCCATGATGGTACAGGCTCAGTTCTGTAGCTCTGAACTCCTGCACACTACCACAGCCCCCCCCGGCGCAGCCTGTGAACACCACACAGGCCGTGGAGTTGTTCCTCCCCACTTAATACACTTACTGAGCCTTCACAGCTCTTACCTTGAATATTGCCTTCATCCCTGCTATCCTCACATCAGAGCTCAAGCACACACAGAGACTGGCATGTCTTTGAAAGGAGAAGTGCCCATGTTCACCTCACACCCAGAACCACACTCCTAATCACACCATACAGTCCACAGTCACATAGCCACTGCATGAACAGACTCAAACTAGTGAAGTTTCTGCCTCATCTGATCCTTAATTCCAGTACAGACAGACTCTGATCCGTTCAGTATTTGGCACACAAATCTTCCAGTTCATGGAGGCACAACATAGGGCCTGCCAGTACATGGTTTACAAATTTGTGATTCCTCTCATATTCTTTCAGGACAATTTAGCTACTCCATAGGCTTTTCCTCAAGCTAGTGCTAAAATAGCATGTACTACCAGTGCATGAATACAATGCTTAGATGGCCAACAACCCTGAGGAATCCTTGTACCCTGCCACAACAGGGAGTTTTTAACTGGGAAAAATGGAAATTCACACCAATGAAAAACTTCAGATTTTTACTTTTAATGTGTCCTATAAGTTGCAGCAGACAAAAAGAGACTATATGGATACTAAGGTAAACCTGTCTCTAAGAAAGACAGTCTCATTTGAAATTCATACAGATTTCCAGTAAGTTACAAAAGTAAAAAAGGGGCAGAATATGTTAAGATACACGCAAAAGGTTCAATATGAAAAGAATCAACCAAGCCATGCAGAAAACAAACACCCTCCTATACAGAGGCACAAGTAACACTGACACAGGAGGAAATAGAACCCTCTGCAGATCAGAATTTAATTAGAGTACAAGCTAAATTTAAAACAGTGTTAGTCTATTACAGGGCATGATGTAGTGGAGAAGTCCCAAAGCACATTATTACTGGCTACTACACTAACACGGGGAAGAAAAGCCAGGTTGGCAGTATGAAAAGGGCGGGGAGTGAGGGCTGTGTTATGACCAGAGCATGAAAACACTGCTAAAACACAAGACAGGTTAGATAATGCCAACGTGAGGCACTGGCAATAAGTACTAAAGCATCAAAACTTATTAAGTCCAATCATATACAAGGAAGTTACTAAAACCAGATCAATCTCCCAATACATCTTAATAGCTGCATCAGAGCCATCTATGTTACCTTCCCAAGGTGACTAGCTGAGTGAGCAAAGCTTTTTGTTCTTCTTGTAATGTGACTGCAACTTAGCAAAGTAAATAAGAGAACAGAAGTTTAGTTATAGAGTTCTCTTTCCCTTCCATAACACAGATACATCTCTAAGAATTACTAGGCAGTGCAGAGATGTCCCAGGGAATGAATAAAATTGTTAAAGGCAGACACAGCCTATGGTAAAGTACCTCACTGACCACTTTAAGGGTTTCCCTACACCTGAATGACGAAACATTCTCCCAGAGCAGTACAGACAACAAACCTAGGGATGAATGTTTGTTACAGTTCTATTTTTATTATGTGTGTGAATTCTAGGTGTTCATCTCAAAAGAGGAGCAGATCCTCTACGGTGAAACTTAAGGAAGAGTCTTGCTTTAGGTAACAATAAACAGAAGTCAGCAGGTGACAGACGACAACCTGAAGAAGCACTGCCTCTTCAGCAGAGCAGCAATACTAGAAATGGTGAGTGTAAATCATTCTACAACACATACTAAAACATACTATAAGAAGTAGAGTGATTCCAAGCAAGGTCCCATTCACAGCACTGGGAACTTAACATGGCTGGTTTTTTATGACAGCTTTTTGTGTTTCCATCTTCTACATGCAGTTCTCCCCCAGTTTCATACTGACAGTATTTATGTTAAAATATCATGCTTGCAGCAACTCATATTCCTATGGAGAGTATAGTCATTTCAGAACTTAAGGTAGGAAAAAAATGCTGAACTAAAAGCAGATCATTATACTGAGAGTCATCCTGAACCAGCAAATTTGAGGTCCTATTTCTACTTCTGCTTTAGCCCTTTTGTGTGATGCTGAGCAAATAATTTAATCTTTGTCAATCCATCTTCTCTCTTGCCCTTTTGTCAGCTTGTCTATTTAAATTGTAAGCTAAGAGGCAGGGATTTTCTGCTTAGCCACCACTAGCTAAGCACACTGGACCCTTGATCTCAATTGGTGTTTCTAGGCATTACAACAATGCAGTGAAAAAACTGAATGCATCAAAGGTGGGTATAATGTGCTACTGGATGTCAGCACTTAAACAGATCTGAAGTACTCCCCAGGTGTCTTGCATAAAATAGTTCAGCACAAAACTCTGCTGTTCAGATGAACTTGGGTTCTTCCTGTTTAGCTTCACCATAAACAATCTTTAAACAGTATGGCTTTAAGATTATAACAAATCCAGATACAGAGATAGGAGCATTAACTCCTATTGGTCACTGTGTGGATGTTACTCGACCCTTGCAGACTTTATAGGTTGCTTCACCTTGCTACTGTGCCTTCTCTGTTTAAGGCATGCTTTCACCAGCTGCTTTCCCTGCAGCCATGCCAGGCTATAGAGCATCCTTCCTTCCTCACATACTCTTTACTGGGCAAAGGGCAGGGAAAGCTGGTACCCATCAGGCATAAAATGTACACTTACTGCAATATTCCTTACAAACAGCAGAACAAATGGTATTTGGTGCCCCTTTACAGTTATGTAATATAAAGGGCAGATTTTAAAATATTAACCTTGTTAAACCAAAAAATGGATTTTTACTCTTTCAGTTGAGTTCTCCTTTCAGCTGTGCTACTCAGCTTTTACTGGGAAAGAAAACAGAGTGCATGTGGCAGAAAGACAAGGTAGAAAATCAACAGACTTTGCAGAGCATTGCAATTGAATACTGCTAAAATCTCCTGCATCCCACAGCATACTCCACAATTTACTGTCTACATAGACTGTTACAATGGGCCTGAGGAACATTATTGATATAATTTTATAACTCTTAGTCACAAACCCAAGTGGCCAGAAGTAAACAAGAAAGAAAAAAAGGAACTGACAAAGAGCTTCGAGAAGGACCAATTTAAAAATAATTACAATTACATGCTTAACTAAAAATAACACTTTGTGCATTAACAAATTCTGATTATAGAAATGGGTCTGACAGGCCCTGCTAGAACTGGAAACACACACAGCCTCTCACACCAGCAGGAAGTGAAATACCCCTTTGGAAAAAAGGGAACACGACTCTTTGAAGTGCTACCTAGAGACAAAAAAAAAAAAAAATCAGCAGTAGGACTGTAGCACTAACTACAGAGAGCCCAGACCCTGACAAGCTTAGAGGAAGGACACTCAGCATAAAGTGTCCTTAATCTTCATCTGGGTGTTTGCCCCAGCCCACTCCTTAATCCCTCTCTCACCTTGCAGTAGATGGCAAATCCAGATTACAGGCAGAAGAGGGAACAAGAAAGCAAATAAATTTGATGTGAAACTATCTAAAGCAACTTTTAAAATGGTAGCTGCACAATGTTGCTCATAAATTTAGAATCTTAAAAAAATACCTGGGACCTACAGTGATGACCACAAGACTTGTGGTGTGTTACATGGCTCTGCAACTCCTCACTCAGTATCTTCTAGCCTCACTTTCTGGATTTGAAAGCAGGAAAGCATATTCCTTGAGGATAAAACTTGGGCCTTCCTGCTGCTACTCCAACAGCTTGGATCCAAATTCTGCTTGAAGAAAGTGAGTGCAGCACTACAAAGGTTTGGTGAGCTGGCAGAATTTAAGATTCAAGGCAGTTTAAATCATTCATTATTTAAGACAATGGAAAAGTTCTCAAGTGCCAAGCTGATGAAATATCTACCAATTAGCAGAATTAGTACTTGAAATAGAAGCAACAGTGCAAAATGAAAACCAAGAATGGTTCAAATAGATTTTGGAAAGGAATTTGCTAGAGGAGAGGGTCATATCCATGGAAGTTTATCAAAAGAACGCCAGTGTGGATATGCTAGTATTGGAATTTTAAAAAAAAAAAGTTTCCTTCTTTCTCCCACTCCCTTCCAAAATGGTCTGATCCAAGTAAAATGCATGCATCCTCACTGCTTTAGTGCTAAACTTTCTTCAGTGAAGGATTTGAGCCTATTGCTAGAGAAACAAAAATTGTGCCTTTTTTTTTTGTGTATCAGCTCAACACAACTCACACTAGATGCTCATATCACCACGCATAACTATTAAATCATTCCTCTCTCATTTATGCTACCTCAGCAAGTACATGCCGTACCTTGCATCAGAAATTCACCAACACACATTTTCATGGAGTTATTGGGAATAAAGCATGAGTAAGATGTATATGTCTCACAATTCTATGGTATTGTGTAATACTATGTAATAGAAATTCCTACTATACTTGTCAAACAATGCAGAATTCTAGCACAGACAGGTCTGAATGCCTGCCAAAAAATAGGGAAAGTTACCTTGAACAGAAAGTAAATTAATACAAACTGGCAGTGCTTTTTTCTCAATGTCTTTAAAGCCATTAAGTTTTACACTAGTGTAATTATCCACTTGTGGAAGAAATACTCTTTCCATTCTTATCTACTTTGTGGATATCTGCGACAACAGCCTCACGGTGCATAGTCACCCTGGATCAGACAAAACCACTGAAGAAACTGAAACATATTTTCTCTCAAATCTCCATAAAGAGTTGATTTCCAAGAAGGTTGTAAGAGACAAACAAACAGAAAACTCAACCATCAAACAAGACAGTCTGCTTATCTGGAGGAAACATGAGAAACAGCCTAACCAGATGGCATGTGGTCAGCAGCAGACTACAGTTAAAACTACAGCGTGCAGTGCTTGTTCTAAACCTACACCTGATGTAGAATAATTTAGATAGGAAGTGGGAGTGAAAAGGATACCACAAAGCTGAAAATCTGGTTGGTGCTCAAGCCACGGTATTTGTGCTCTGCACTACTGCAATGGGCAGAAAATCATCGTTTGCCGCAAGACCGGATGCTCTTAACTCAACCAGCCACTGGCACAAGTTGTTTGTCAGAACTGTACAGGGTGAGAAAGTGAGTGGAGCTAAAATTACAAGTTTCCTGCATCAGGAGCAACGCATGACAAGTATGCTGGTCACAGTGATGGGGCCACCAGCCAGACAGTGACCGTCCCCAGCAGCCAATGGGCCAGCACTGCTCCCATGGTAAAGGGCTACACTTCCATGGGATGACTAATGGGATGCAGCACCCATTACAGCAGAGCAAGGAAGGAGATAAGCATGTAGACACAGAAATCCTACAACAGAAGCGTTAAGGATGTCCTACAAACACACACAGACTACTACCCATTCTCTATCTTGTCCAAGCTTAGCACTGGGGGAAAACAACTTGTACTTTTAAAAGTCTGTATTACTGAGCAGAAGAGTAACTCAAAACAGGAGCTTTAATGAGAAATATACGATTATTTCTGAGTTTTAACACTTACAGAAATGAGGATTCAAAAGCCACACCTGAAGATAGACACCATTTAGGGAAAATGGGAAGCTTAAACTCCTCTCCTGGGGGCCCTGAGCCCAGGATGAACATGAGCAAAGCACCTCATGGACAACACTGGGGTTCACACTGCAAAGCCAGACTGCTGTAACAGTTTGGAGAGAGGAAGCTGCATGCAGACTCTTGACTGCAGGTCTCCAGTGTCCTGCAGAAGCAGCAGTTTCCAGAGGAAAATCTCATTCACCATGAACAGAGAATGCTGTGCTCTCTAATATATCTTCCACTTTGTCATAAGTATTCAATTACACATACAAGGAACAACATATACTGCAAAGAGCTGAAGAAAAGTAAATCCAGGATGATCCTTTTCACAGAGGAAGACATGGTGTGTTCCATGAACCAAACACCACAAGCTTTCTATGGAGCTGGAAGGTTCTAACATACATGGTCTCCTTGTAACTACATGATTGGGAAGTTGGGCCTCAAGATTTACGTGCACATCCTTTGTCCATTTTTTGAACATTTTGACCCAAGATGTGACACTCCCTGAAAGCTTGTTAGAAATCAAGAATCCTAAGAAGAAAGCCATTTTTTTTTTGTCTAGAGAGGTAACAAAACTATGTAGATGGGTTGATACCTGCTGTTTTTCCAGTTACTTCTCCCCTGACTAATTGGGATTTTGAAGCAAGCACCTGTTGGTTCTCAGTCCACAACATTCAGGATAATCCATTCTTATTCCACTGGAATTCTACTGTAATGTTTTCAATATCAACAGATGCAGCAGCTACAACACACTTGCTGTATTAGTGTGCATGTGTTCAATGCATGTCTGTGCAAGAGGCAGGCTGGTGCAATGGCCAAAAGCTCACTCTTGCAGGCACATTTCAAAGACAAGAATCCTAGGGCAAGAACAGCATTTTCATAGAGCATTTTGATAAAAAAAAAAACCCCAACCCCAAAACCTGGGTGTCAATAGGGCAGAATACTGCAGAACTGTAAGAATGCATGCTTTACTAGAGCAGTACCCAAAAGGACTCCCCAACTCTTCTGAAAATACCATTTTCCAGCAGCCTGCTTGTACTGTGAGCCCTCTGGGAACAAAGACTCATTAAAATGGAAAAGGGCTCAGAGAGCAGGAGAGAACACGTGTGCTGGTCCTGCAGCGTGAATGTCAGCCCCCCAGCATGGGGAGAATGAAGACTGTCGACAGCGCTAACCCAGGAGATGAACTGTTCCACCTAACAGCTGTGGAGAAAGGTTTGGACTTCAAAGGAAAATGCAAGCAAATAAGCCCAACTCTTCTTTTCCATGTGGAGGACAATTATCCTTTGGAACAGTTGGGGAAGGACCACGCTCTAGACTGCAATTGTCTCTCCTCCAGTACCAGATGGTAAAGGGCTGCTGCCTGCAACAACAGAGCCTTGGCAAGGGCCTATGTCACCTCCAGAATTAAATGACGACCATGCAACACAAAGTGGGACATTGAAGTGGGGAAAAAGTAATTCCCTTCAGAAGGGAACAGGAGAGTGCCTCAACTTCAGGCACATGAACTGAGCCCTTAACACAATATTCAGTTTCCATTCTGACCAAACAGGAACATTTGGAGGCTCCTCCTTCCCCACCCTTCTTCCCAGCTCAAACTTCAGCATCTGTCCAAGGGAGTAGACAAAGAAACTTCCATGGGATCTGCTGGGTATATCATCACTCTGCACTGAACAAAACAGACTAGTCAGAGGCATGTGTCACAACTGAGCAAGTCCTTGGTCTTTCTAATCCAGTGCTGACCACTTCTCCATACATCACAGAAAGGGGAAAAGGAATTCCTGCTGCTACAACAGTGCACTTAGCTAGTTGTGCATGTAGGGAACACTAAGATCCCACCCAGGGTTCCATAACGAGACACTGATTATAGCAATCCCAGCCACAGGACAGGGCTGTGGTTTTACCCTGGCAGGGGACGGGCACCGGAGAAAGTGGCTGCCTCCTGTTCAGATGGTGGGAGAGACAGTGAAATGGCAAAGCAATAACTTACCTTCACTCCATCTGACTTCTTGTTCAGCAGGCTTTTGGCAGCTGTGGAGAGAAGCAGAAGTAGGTCAGATTTTGGTTTCAAGACTATCTTCTCTCTCTCTCCCCCCACCACTTCCCTCAAAAATGCACAAAACTTCAGAAGGACAACCATCCTGCTAATTCCTCTCTAGCAGCAAGAGACCTGAAAAACAGGACAAGTCACTCATCAAATCCATCCTGATAGGATAGATGACTCTCTGCTATCTGTTTTTCACCTGTTCAAGCAAAAATACTACCACTTTTACCACCTCAAGAAGACCAAGTCTGAAATGGTAATTTAGAGCTCTGTCAATCCTCCACTCACACACTGTGACCCCATCCAGAAGTGTCAGCAGTTACAGGGGGAAAAGCTTAAGAAATCTGTCAGATTTTTGCAACAGGATAAAGGCTGCACCTGTAAGTGCAGCCATCCACATAACAGACATGGTTTATAAAGGAGGTAGCGATAACACAGAAGCCTTCTAATTACTGTTATTCACAGTTACTCTGAGGATGGTTGGATAGCTAAAAGGAAGGGACTGAAAAAGTGCAAAAGGCAGCATCTGACAACTGTTAAAAAAAAGAGAGAATGGCAAAAGAAACAGGGAACTAGGCTGAATTTCTGCACTGAAACATAATGATGCTCTTCTGTGCTCAACTTGAACAACCGGCACTACCAACGAAACGGAGAGAATGGTAAGCGCACAGAGAGAGCCCACAACAAATGCTTGGCAGAAGGCACACTTGGGAGTGATGAAGATGCTCCATCTATTACAGCAAAGTGGTACATTGACAACGACTGTCAGCAGTAAGACCCCATCTACAACTCCAACAGATAAAAACCACTTCTTGTCTACTTGTGAAGAATGTATTCAGTTGTTTCAACATCTGTAAACAGCATGAATGACAACTCCTGTACCAACACATGCTATGGCTCTCCTAAGCAGCTTATGGGTTTGGGCACCTGGGTTTTAGGTGCAGCAAAGATGAGGCCTAGAGAAAAGGCAAGTCCTAAGACAATGCTCACATGGCTGTTGAAATGTTCCATTTCCAAAGACATGCTGACCAAGTTGCACAGAGTGCTCAGTCTCTCTAGAAGCAGCAACATTAGGCAAAAAAGGTTTTTGCAATACCTAAGCAACCGTTCCAATTTTATGCCAATGGCATCTTCCACCTTGCCTTCCCTACAAGACCCTACAGACACAGATTAACTACACGGTGTTAGCTGAGTTGGTGCAAATGACTACAGCAGCCCCTCCCAACAAAGAGCTGGCACCCCATATAAGCTTACTAGAAACTTTGAATTGGTTTCCTAATTCTACTCCCTAATACAAGCATAAAGCTACATTACAATTCTGTTTTCATTCCAGTTCTCAGAAACCAAGAACACCAGAAGAACCTCATGCAGAGGTTTTCTGAATGTGATATGTCAAAACAGTGTTCCAATGTGCACACATGAAGGTGGGCAAAGTGACCCAAGCAACTCATCTGCCCTGCAACAGTCTCTTTGCTGAGTGTAAACATATTAAAGCATTGCAAGACTGCAAGACAAATAAGTTCTTGCCACCTTCAAGGCATGACAAAGGCTAGCTTGATTCTACATGCAAGTGAGAAGGAGAACAACGTGACCATGGGGTCAAAAGGGGTCCAGGGTTCATACCACACACGCATCAAGGCATCTCACACAACAACTGCTGAAAACAAGAAACTGTTACGGCCTTACAACACTTCAGAAGGAGTAAAGGATTCTGCAACTTAACAAATATGCCAAATGGGACATCCTTGAAGTGAAAAAAAAACCCCACCATCAGAGAAGCAAAACAGTACCACCATATGTTCTGGGAACGACCCAGAGACAAGCAGGGAAGCAACATTTTTCACACTTTCTGCAGTTTTCCCACAACCTCACATTTGCCTTTGTGGACAGAAGACAGCTTAAAACCATGTTCTACAACATTAAAGCAAATTCAGCTGCGAGTCCCTCTGTGCAGCCCAGCACTACGTAATGTTGATCCATGTCCCCCGGTGCAGCCTGCCCGTCCAGCCTCCTTCCCTGACTGCACCTCTGCATGGCACACGCTGCTCCCCCACAGGCCTGACAGCACCCCAGTGCTGCAGAAAGAAACGTGGTCTGTGGTGTATTTAGTTCTTGCATCATACTGTGGTTTATAAGGACAGCTGGAGAGCCCATGAAATGCATTCACACACGAAGGTGACTCAGATACCTCAGACAAAAGGGAAGCGTGCAGGTCTACCCACAGATCAACATGTACATGTTGCAAAACAGAAATTAAAGGGGATTTCTGCACAAGTAACAAGACTTCCTGTAACAATAATCATTTTAGAAGACAGGCAGATTAGCAAAGAGACAACAGGAGGGGAAAAATCCAAAGACACATGCAGGCAGATTCTTTACTGTTCCTGAAAAGGTCTTCTACCAATGCTCTACGGTTTTCCAGGCATGAGATACTAGTACTAATTTTTTCTATCCTTCCTGTTTCCTCTACATGTTAAAGGGATTAAATTCCCTCTTCTCAGTGAGTTAAGAGTTCTCCCAAAATAAAGAAACACAAAAGCACATGCTGCTAACCCAGTAACTTAAAAACACAATTCTGTTCTTGGTTTAACAAGACACTCTTCAGTTAATCTCTACAGAGAAACACAAAAGGCCTCTCCCTGCACATACCCCTCCCTCTTCCCACATTTCTCATTTTTGGCCTCCATAGTAAACAGCCTGGGCTCTGGACCATGCTTCTGGCAGAAACACAAATCCCTAACGCTGAACTCATGAGCAATAAACACCAGTCACTCTGGATGTACCAGAGCCAAGGGGGGACTGAAGAGGAATTGAAATACCCACTCCAAAGACAGCCATGGATAGTGCCTTCCCCACTGCCAGTCCTACTCCTCCTCTTCCAGAGAGGGCAGCCCTTCATCCAGCCTGCCCTTGGGTTTGCCCTGCCCTCAGCTGCCAAAACTCAGTTACATTTCTCACCTCAATTAAGCTTCCAGAGAGGTTTTTTTGGGGGATGCAGGAAGAACACTGAGGTTGCTTTTATTAAGTCTGACTAACTTATCATATATATACTAGTCTAACAGACAAGCCAAGTTCTGCCTTCTAAACACAGGCATTTATACCTGAAGAATTCTGGGCTTTACTGAGGCTTGATAAAATAAAAATTGTATCATACCAACACAGACTGCCCAATGACACAGAGTTGCAGCTTGTTGTCCTCGTATTCTCAGCTCAAAGAAAGTCATATTAACAACTTTCTCAACTCAATGTCACTTCTGGGGTCACCACAAAGGAGCCAACAGTCGGTGTACACAAGAGGCACTTCTGGCTACCATCACAAACAGTGCCCACGAATGCAGTGTAACTTCAAGAATATCTATTTATTAAGGACAAATACCACAATAAAAAGTATTCACAGAGCTTTCCTGAGCTTTAGAGAGAGGAATGTAGAAGTAGAAGAAATTATTATAATCATTTACATTCAAATTGATGATGAATTAGACTCTCTGGCTATAGTGATAAACACTTAAATGCGGTAATGAAATTCATATAACTCTAGGAAGTTGCAAATAGGAGTTACTGAAATCCACTACTTTCACAGGTCCACACTGTAGTAGTTGAGCACCATTCACTAAAATCCCTTACTGTTTCTCAAGAAATTTAGTAGATGCAGAGAAAACACTTAAAAACAACTTAATTTTTCATTAAATCTGACTTAATCTTCTGCTTGGGAAATGTGGTTTCCAGTGATGTTACACTTATTTAGTCAAAGCTCTGGAAATACCTTAATATTTTTTCCCCCTCCATATTTTCATCCTTTGGATTCATACCAGGAGTTACAAATTTCTGGTCCTGAATCAATATCTACCTAACACAACACAGCAGAAGCTTCAAATATATTACTCATTTCAGTTAAAGGAAAGAACTCAAATTTCAACTTGAGTATAAATATATATATACCTATGTGTATATATATATACCTATGTGTGTATATATATATGTACATACACACACACAAAAAATAGCAAAAATTCAGTTTCACACACACTTCTGGAAGGGAGGTATAAAGAGACAGCAAAATATTTCAGTACCATTTCAGTATTTGTATTATTTCCTCCTTCTTGCTCTTTAGTCAGCTAAAAAACGTCTCTGTACTGGTTACACTAAACATGCACTGACATATTCAGGCCTTCTTTACTTAGTTAGAAAGAACTCTGCTCCTTGAATCTGCCTCCAGCCTCTCTCAACCTCACCCATCTAGTTAAAAACCCAAACCTGCACATCCAGTTAATAAAGATCTCTAGAGACATGTAACGAATTCCACTTATTGTCACATGCTGCCATAATAGCTCCCTCACAAAACTGACTTGAGCAAGCAGTGACAATAACCCAGAAAAAAGCTCAGCATCATTAAAAATAGAGGTTTCAGGCGTAAGGCCTAATTACCTGAAATGTCTGCCTTAAGATGTATTTTGAACACAGGACTTGTACTGAACCACACGATAGAAGTGAATTTCACGGTGTGAAAGCTTGTTGAACAACTCCCCAAATCAACAGTTGCAATCCACTTAGGAAAACAGTACTAAGAATTTCACATAGGCCATTTGTAAGTTGTGCATAAAAATCAGCTTAAGGAGAAAAGCCACTTCTCAGCATTTTGTGAAGATGGCTGCTCGTAAGTTAAAAACCAGGTTTTTTCCATCCTTTCACTCAGTTTATATTTATAGCAAGCTTATTTACAGAGTTTTATCTACATAAATGAGTCCAGGCACCCTTAAATATTGCAGGAATCTCTGAAAACCTTGCCAATTCTCTCCTAGTAATAAATTTACATTTACTTCTCAGAAGATGATTTAGGAGTTTCTTGCATATGATCTAATCAGTTATATTACCCAACCACACTTCTGTATTCTGCAAGTGAATGCAGATCAGATCAGTGTTTTCTTGGATCATCTGAACATCAGAAGCCCCAGGTGAACACCCAAGTAATGCTGTGTATACCCCAGTGTAACCCTTACAGTCCCACAGCAAAACTTAGATGGCATTGTTCTGTCTTGCAGCTGAATTAACACCTACCAGAGTGTGGAGAGAAGCTACAGATCCCTTATTTTAACCAGGTTTCAATTTCCTGACTTATACTGAAAGGAGTGCAACTGTACCTGCTTTTAACAAACAGCCTACAGCTGGCCTGAGATCCCATCTTCTAAAATGAACCACAAACAGCCAGTATTAAGTGGTTGAATATATCATAACTGGGGAAAGGAACCAGATATCCTTTAACTTAACTGGCCTGGGGCAAAAGGCACATAGCAAGCAACAAATTACCAACAAAAGAACAGAAACTTTTTTTTTTCTTTGTAAAAAGCAAGAATTTTTGATGGGCTAAAAACACAGAGTACTGCTAAAGATTCTTTAGGAATACAATTTGTCACAGGCCTACACAATGAAGGAACTCCATATTACAAAATGTGACACAGGAGATAGTAATGACAACAAGATTAAAGGAGTCTTCTCATATTTCCTAGAGATAGTACAATCGTGGCTAATTAATTGATACTGGGGTCACATGAGCCTTCATTTTCCTCTTTGTTCAAAACATCTGTGAAAGAAGCTTTTAGGCGATCTCATCCCCAGACAGGAAGAAGCTTCTCTCTTCATAAATCTAGTTCTCCGTCTGCTGGGAACGGGACTTCTAAAAACCCACAAAATAGTGTCACCCAATTAGAGAAAATAAAAACTCCTTAAGGGCTTTAGGGAAAGAAACAAGTATTATTGCAGAACTCTTCAAGGGCAGTTAGATGCCTGTCATGCTAAGAAAAGTCTGAGCTCTACCCAAAGTTCCCACATGAACTTTTTAACTTAATACTTTCAGTTAGCATGTATTTATTCTTTAATTCCAGCAGATGTACCTACTTCAACTGCAGCAACTAGAAAAGCAAGTAAATTTAAAAATAATTACGATTTTAAAACAAATCAAGCTCATATTACACACAGTCCTGCAAAGAAAATAGGAGTAGATGATCTCACCCCTTTAAAAACACATAAAAACGTGAGGAATTCCTACTCTTGACAGAGACTTTGCATCTAAATTCACAACGCCTCTCTCTGGACAGATTTTCTGAGTGTCTCATACTTGGAATCACAGTTTATATTCAAAGCAGAACTCAGTGACACTGCAAACCCTGCATTCACTATGGGCCACTGAGGATTTCCTTTTCTTCAGTTGTTAACTGAAGTGGATCCAGCAGCTTCAGCCCTTGAGACAGAGAAGAATGAGTAGAGAAAGATTTTTCTCCTCAGTACTAGCTCAGGGATTAAGTGGCTGTATAGGTCACACACCATTAAGGAGAACCCTTCTCTCTGGCATTTCATGTACTCAAAATCTGAGCCATAGGAGATTTTCTTACCCAAGCACTTCTGCAGCTTCATTAGAAGTGACAACATTTGCAGACTAAAAATTAATCTAAAACTTCTGTTTATAAAAAAAAGAATAAAACCCCTGTCTATTTCAGAATCATCAATTACGTGAAATAAAAATGAGCTGTGTAAATAGAACAAAAACAGTTCACACCAGCAGAAGGCCCAAGAAAATGTTTAGTTCTGTACAGGCCTGCGGAAGTCCTGTCATTGTGCCAGAGCTCCTCAAATAGTTATTTCAGAATCAATCTCAGAAAACAGCATAGAATTTTTAAGTCCTGTAATAGCACAATCCTGGGACAGATGAATGGATAAAATCACTCTGTCCCTTTAAGGCCAAACTATGAGAAATGCAGCAAAAAGAAATTGCTGTAGCCACAAGTAATGCTGACACATTGGCACAGGTTTACCTGAAAGCAAGAACCAAGCAAAAAAATGTTCAGATGTTGCAGAGGGTTGTCCCTTAACTGTAGCATGGTTTCACATAATTTTTTTTTAAAAAATCACCATACAGGAGGTTAAAAATGCTGCCTTGAGTTCACAGATGAATGTATGCATGAACGTGCACTTTGTATGCTGGCATGATCATTTCACAGAGGTTTTCATTCCAATTACAAGTTTATTGTAACAACACCCAGAATATAATTATTGGTATCCACCATTAGTAAATGGCCAGATGAAATTAATACACTTCCATCATCACATAATCCATATAGCAGACTTCCACTTGAAAGCAGCTGTAGTCAGGTGCAATAAAAATCTGACTCATGCATTCAATGATTGCTCTTTTAAAAGAGAAAAAAAATTACAGAGAGGGTAAAGAAAACAAAGAATCCCATAAACCAAAAGCACTTACAAATAGAGGTTTTCCACCCAAATGGAAATGAACACAGATCAGACTGCGTCACCTAGGTGTGCCGAGCCAAGATAATAATCTTCCAGAAAGCATGGATTTACATGTTGAGATTTGCATTTTCAGTAAATGCACTACGTAATGCAGTTGGGTGGGAGCCAGGCTACCAGCTATTAAATTTAAAAAGATGAAAACCACTTCAGAGACTCCAAGAAGGAAAACTAATAGCTAGACACTTCAGACCCATTTTTGATGAGTCAAAGTAATATAATACCCAAATAGCTCCTGTCCCTATTCTCACCAATATTACTTCCCTGTCCCTACCTCAGGTCTAAAGGAAACACTCCTACCTAATAAGGGCTCTTCAGTCCTGGTTTATGATGGGAAAGCTGATGATACCAGCTAGAATGTCTCACAAGTAATCTGCTAACAAAATATCATGAGATGACTATGGAGGCTGACTTTATTTCTGTTTTGTACCAAACTACAGTACCATTTGTTCCTCTCCAAACAAATAATTTCCTATTTCACACTGGTCACCAGCCAAGGCAAAGTGACCACCATTACACCATGATGAACCGAAAGCATGTTTCCTCCCCTCCTACTCGACCCCAAAAAGGTTATGATATTCTCCAGCTCACTCACACAAAGCAAAACCAAGGAAGGGATGGAAACATTGAGGACTTACCTGAAAAATTCCGAGACACAAGCATCGTCGTGAGGATTGCACCCTGTAGGGAAGAGAAAGCAGGGATAACAGAAAGTGCCACTTGAGAAAGGGGCTGGGCTGACCCATGGAGAACACAATGCATCAGTTACCAATGCAGAGGTAAAGCAATGCTACCCTGAAGAGCCCTAGTGTATCCAGGACTCCCATGTGTGGCTGCTGGGCCCAACACAGGACCACTCACAGTCCTGCCTTTCTAGAGTGGCAGCTGGATGCCAGGCAGGATAGCCTAGGAAATCTGAAATGGCACTAAGAATTACACTTAAACACATTGCTCCTTCCTAGCTTTCAAGCAGCAGACAGCTGCTTTGTGCACAGGCCAGAGGCTTTGCCCCAGCTGCAGGCAACTGGTAACACTAGTACTGGAAGGTGCAGAGTGTTCAGAACTACAAGTCCCAGAACTTGCTGCTCTATTTCAACTTGCTGGCAGAAAGTAGAAGGGGTGAATATGTAACAGAAGCAGCATGGGAAGCTTAGAGCTTGGAGAAAGGAACTA
Source organism: Pachycephala philippinensis (assembly GCA_013397055.1). Lineage (NCBI taxonomy): Eukaryota > Metazoa > Chordata > Aves > Passeriformes > Pachycephala > Pachycephala philippinensis. The sequence continues at coordinate 592,556 of VWZT01003779.1, read as the reverse complement.
CCCAGCTCTTCAGTACACCACTTCAGTACCCTGTACTGGAGGATCACATAAGGGTACTTCTCTAACATTGCGCTAGTCATAGAAAAAAGTATTGTTGCTAGGAAGGCACTAACCTCAAATTCAGAGAACTAAAAACAAACTTAATGCAAATTAAGATGTACTTACCTTTAGCTTCCTTCTAGCATTGAACTTTCTCAAGCATTCCACAGTCTCCTGCCTGTGCATCATCGATGCGACAGTGGATCGTTGCTGAAAAACAGAAACAGCAGAAGATCAAGAACACGCCCATACCAAATCAGCCAGGGAAGTTTATTCCACTTGCACTGATCAATCAAGACATTCAAGGTGACATGGCCAAGCCTCTCACCACTGCGTGGCTGCAAAACACTGCAACTGGTTCATAACTTGAGACCTTCCATCAAGGCACATTAAATCAAGGTGGGCTATTACAGGGCTGTGCCCAAGAAATATACAACTGAGGTACAGGTGATAATCAGTGCTCCCTGCATTTCAGGCACACCAAGATTTAAGATAGTATGAAGACAAAGCCAAATGAACAAGCATACCCATGGGGAACCAAGTTAGAGGCACTATAGAAAAGACCTGGGCTGCATTAGTTGCTGCTTGAATGGGAAATTTCAAGCAGTAAGTGAATACTTGTGAGCAGCAGCCTTCCTGGACATGGCAACCCCCTGAATGTAAGAGGCTGACTAGCAGAGGCCTTGGCATTTTTGTATCAGTATTGCAGAAACAGATTCTCAGCGTGTAAGAGAAAAGATCATGTACTTCTATTGTACCAATGCCAAAAAATGAGCATAATCTCTATCCAGTGATACACATCTGTCATCCACAGCAGACTGGGATCCCATGAGCTGCAAAAAGACAACTTCCCAGGAGTGTTGCAGTCATTAAGACCACATAAGGAAATCAGACACTGATACTGCCAAGCATTTAGAGCCCATGAAGAAGTCAGTGACTAATGCCAAAGTAGCTGTTGCTCTTGCATAGAACCCCAAGCCTGAATTCCCTTTACAAGCGTAGTGGGTGAATTTCTAACCTGGCAGATAAGTGTAAACGAAGTTTCCACTAACTTTCTCTTGCTTGGAAAAAATTCTGCAATACCCAAAAGAACTGTAAGCCATGCTTATATTCAGCTAGTTTATGGGAAGTCTGTGCTTTGATCCTATTGTCAAAGCTGGTCACCCACTGCAGTACATACGGCAGCGTGTGGGGAGAATGTAGCCAAAGTGTCCTCAAACAACTCTGGTGGTCACTGTTCATCCAGCCTCCTCAGGAGAGACAGTGATGTCCAGTTGTTCAGTGTGAGCTTACAGGAATCAGGACACATACTTCAGAAGTTCAGTGATGCTAAGGAACTCAGTGTCTCAGATAAACTTTTAAGATTTCCTACAACATTTACTGTAGAGGAGCCATACATGTCCAGAAAGGAAACATATGTTGTACGCACAAGGACTGCAAAGCAAAGGGAAACAACAGACTCGACAGGAAGCAGTTTCAGCGAGAGGCTGACATGGCTGGGAAGTGAAATCAAACTCCCGCTAGCTCAGAGAAGGAAAGTTACCACAGGCAGTGGGCTATCATAACACAACTTTGTCCACAGGCATTGGGGGGAAAGTTAAATACACAGGAACTGCAATTGATTACAAGTATGCAAGGAGAAAAAAAAAAACAAAAACCCAGAGATGCAGTCCCAGCTAGTGTGAAGTTTTGACTTCCAAGGAACTTGCATCATTTTACAGCAGACACTCCTGTTAGACAGATGTTCACACAAGTAAGTTTAAATTGCTAATCTGTTGATTTGTGGTAGAAGGACACCACCACCAGAGTTTCTTAAGAACAAATGAGCAAAGGAACCCACTAGACCCATCCCAGAAATATGCTGTGGTATTACAAGAGCATCTGGTTAGACTTAGGTGAAACTACTTCATCCTGCAGAGACAAAAGTGCATCATTGCTGCTCTCCCCTACGCCCACGCCCAGCTATGTTCTGGGATTTCCTTGCCAACTTTGCAAAAGATGAAAAATACTTACGTGTGAGGTCTGGCAAGGCAGCAGCTACATACACAGAACAGCAAGAGATTTTTTGGTGATTTCAAGTTTACAGCCAGTTAAGCTGCAGCATAGCAGAAATGTCCCAAATATTGCAAAGATGCTATGCCTTAAACTGAAACAGAGATGAAGAACAAAATGGTCCTAAAATTTTTTTCTCATGCTAAACTCCATTTGACATTTTAGGATGATATGGATTGGAAAAGATGTGGGAAAAAACCAGAAACTATGGACACTGACAAAATTCCAAAAGCATAAGGGGTTTTCTTTTCTACTGTGTCAATAAAAGCAGCACAGCATGACAAAGTTGGCTTGCTGAAGGTCAGTATCCAAAAAAAATGGTAATTTGAAATATTTGAAATATTCTGGGTTTTTCAAGTCTTCCTGGCATGCCCATTCAAGGTAAACCACAAATCAGCCTGTAATAAGGAGAACACTTACACAAACCCATGGGTGTTTGAGGGCCTGGTCAGCTGTGATGCGCTTTGCTGGGTTTATCGTCAGCATCTGGTTGATCAAGTTCTTGGCTTCAGGAGTCACAGTGTCCCACTCAGGTGATGGGAACTAAAAGAGGAAGAACGAACAGATGATGAACTGAATAGAAATATTTTCTACTGGCAGAAGACATTCTCCCCTGCTACACAGCTAAATTCCAGCCTTTGCCTCTTTGATATCAGGGCTAACACATTTACTAAAACCACCAATTTTTGAGAAAACCCATACTGAACAAAAATCCTCCAGAATCCAGCAAATGAATGGTACCAGGCAGCAGGACACACATGTACCATTCACCAGACATAAGCAAGAAGATTAAGAGTTTAAAAGCCTTTTAGGAATCACTCAGACCTTTGAATTTCTTTCACACTCAACAGTCAAAAAAGCAAAGACACAGATCTTTTTTACTGAGTTCTTACACGAAAAACACTATGGTTTTTTACCCCACCTGTCTCTTTCTCCAGCTTGTTAAAAGCTGTAACAGCTTATAGAAAATCATAGTTAACTACAGCAAAACTGCATGAAAGCAAAACCCACTAACAGAGAACATCCCATCAGGTACACTTTTCCTACCACAAAACACAAGATACTGGAACAATACCAGTCACTTAGGTGTAGCAACCCACCAGCAAGTTGTTACCAACCACCTACCATACCAAGATCATTACCTGGGGAGCAAGAGAGATGTAACAGTGGATGGGAATACAGAGGCATGAAAACAAAGAAAAGAAATTCAAGTATTTCAGGTGCTGATCATCCATGAGGGTAACTGCTTTCTGCTGTAATTCCAGTAACGATCAAGATGAGATATTTACACCATCCTGCAGATGCTTGCATGTGGTATGGATGACAGCATGCTGAGATTAAATCCTATGAATCTACTGTACAAATACAGGTGAACTTCAGAACACAAATATGCTGTTGGGGTAAAGCTCCCTGTCTTTAAGTGGGAGAAAAAAATTGATTTATCCTGAAAACATTTCCTTACAGTACTACGTTATTTAGAAAAAGTTTATTCCATCTTTTTTTCTTCTGCTTTTTTATGGCTTTACTCAGTCAGGTCATAACAATACACTTGCTGTATTTGATTTGCATATAATTTTATTTCTGCATTCGCAGGCATCGGTAAGACATTATATAATTTGTTCTGCAAACATTGCAAGAGGCTACTCAAAAATCATGATACAGATGTTTCAAGCCAGGACACTTTCCCCACACCTGAACTCTGAAGTATTCATGATAACGTCTTGCAAAACCCCTACCCAACAGCACAAAGTGGAAAAAAAAAAAAATCACTGTTGCCACTTCCTCTCCGGTCAAGGGAGAACAACAGACTGGTCCTGGCATACAGGCCCCTCTGTGCTGGGTAAGGATGCCAGGGGCAGGTGCATCAGTAAAACTTGAGCAGTCTTCTATCAGCCAAAACGAGGGAAGAATCTACTGAAATTTGTTCACAATAGATAAGAATTCAAAAACAATAGACAGATATGAAGGGACCAGGCACTTCACTCTTCATTACTTACAGAAAGGTATTTAACTCCTGAAATGCTTTGAAAATCCCCATTGATAAATTAGTGCAAAAATGCTTCAAATAAGAACAAGCAACACAAAAACTAGAGGGGCAGCAAGGCAAGAGAAGAACACAAGTCCATTCAAGGCTATCAAGAACAAAGACATCACTTTGCTTTCACTCAGGAAGCCACTGAGCCAGGACACAGGCAGACCTTTGTTCTCACCAGTACAGCTGCTCTCATGGTCTCAAGCACAGAAGCTGGGAGGTAACCGGCAGAAGGAGTCCAGCAGAACCCTCACCTTTTGGGGTTTTATTTTTGTTTAATACAAACCACAAGACAGCCTACAAAACGTAGGCTTGATATTCATGCCCACAGGCTTTGAGCTAGGATTTCCAGGAGTTCCTTCTTCCCTCTCAAGCCTCTCCTTACATGGAAGAATTCATGTCAAACATTAAAGCTGTGGTACCCAAACCACATTTTATACCACCTTTGCTTGCCTCAGTACTAACCTCCTTGCTATTCCTCTTTCAGGCACTTTTTACACCTCAGTTTGGCCATGCTCTAAGAAGTGTTCCATTAACTGCTTGGCTTTTTATCAAAGCCTCCAACCTACCATGCTGAACCCCACCACAAATGCACCCCTCCAATGCCGCCACTATTCAGTCTTCTCACTGGGCTCCATGCTTTCCATGGACTATGGACAGAGGAGACCAAAGACCATAATTTAAGCTATTATTCTACAGAATACATCCCCATACTTTTTATTAGGCCTTGATAAAGACAAGCTCCTTCATTCTACCTCCCCTCTACTCCACTGAAAACGTTAGCATTGGCTAATCTGCAACACTTCGTGGTAAATCACTAGCAGACACCGTTTCCCACCCTCTGGATTTCCCTAACAAGTGTCAACGCCCTAGTGCCCACTGTGATGCTTTGCACATATCCCTTCAGTAGCCCCAGCCAAGACTGTATCCCAGGCAGTGAAGACAACGAGGTGTACGAGCACGTCAAACGTCACTTTGCACAGAAGCTTGGGGCCTGCTGCTGGACGCCAGGTAAGATAGTGCCATGTTTTGGATGGCTTCTACACCCATGCAGGTACTCAGCAAGAAAGTGCCCTTACGTCATAGGCTCCGGCTTTGATCTGCTGATAGAGTTTGTGCTGATCTTCATCCCAAAAGGGAGGGTACCCCACTAGTAATATGTACAGAATCACTCCTGGGAGGGAGAGACACAGATACACTATGGTTAGGCTAATACGCCAATTATTCCTTCAGCCCCTCTTCCTTCCCTCTTGACACTCCCCAAGGCAATGATTGCTCCATATCTTCATTTGCCATCATATTTAGCCTTCTGAGATAGCAAAACACAGTACAAACCTGTCATCTGCTGAACCTCACCCTGGCACTTCACGTTCAGCTCTTAACGCCAGTGCCAGGAGCTAGAACGAGCTCCATGATGTCCTTCTACCCTCCCCTGGCTACCATGGCTGGTGAGCCACAACTCCCAGCTGCTCTCAGAGTAAGATGAAGCCACATCTAGGGGTCCTGGGCAGCAAGGGACATTTTAGGAAGGACTCTGTTTTTAGATGCTTACTGTGCATGGTGTTGGGACAAAAATGACACTGACAAAGCTGACACTCCTGGCCTGCAGAGAACCATGGACTACCATGTCAGGCAACACTGATATCATACATCTTTAAACTTATCAGTCCTAGATACATTTACACTTGCATTTTTTCTTTTAAAAAAATCATCCCTCTTCAGTATTTCATCTTCTACATAGTTAGTGTAATAGGAAATTGCTACAGTTATCTAAACAACTGACTCTGCAAAGCATAGACAGGTCCTATCTCTTGAGTCTCACACATCTGATAGATGGCCTGAGGAAAGGATTAGGAGCCAGAATCAAATGAGTTCAGGCTCCAGTATTCACTCCATCTACACAAGGTGCTTATCCTCAATTGTGCCTTCATGTCTCCACCCAGTAAGAAGGAGCATTGTGCACCCTCCCAGCAACAGGCTACAAGGAATCACTCTTTTACATGGAATGATGTTGTTTAAGTGTAAAACATTTTGATAGAATCTTACCACATGCCCATATATCCACTGGTTTTCCATAAGGATCTTTTCTTAAGACTTCAGGGGAGAGGTAGCCTGGAGTACCAGCAAACCCTGCCAGGAAATGGATGACATGAAGCACTTATAGTACCCAAGCAGAAGAGATCTTGCCGTATCACAAAATCCACTAGTGGTAACTAGCAAATTCCAAAATCCATCTCTCCCACCCTTCATCTCATATTAGCTAGAGATGTCCCTTGGTAAACCAACAAAAAGAGGCAAAAAACCCCCCAAAAGCCCCAGAAAATCAGATGGGATCTAATGCCTGTGTACTGCAAGAAAAACAGAAAAGTAAGAGGGACGATGTCAACCAGCTGGGCACAAACTTGTATGCCAGGACTTACATCATTGTTCCATCTAATGGCTTGGAGTTTGAAAACACAAGACACAGATGGGACACATCCGATTGCCAAATGGTGTGGGGAGACCAGGAGAAGATGTCCATCTTTCCAGAATCTCTGCAGCACTGCAGAGTCTCAGAGCTGATGCTTAGCCTGAAAAGGTCTCATTTCTAATTACGTTTTAGCTAAACAAAGATAAGGTCAGATCCAAATGTGCCTGAGGAAGGCCAGGTCAAATGCATTTCTGTAAAGTGACCAAACAAAATTCCAGATGTCTACACTTCTGAGCAGTAGGACAGTTCAGATCAGGGTCTAAACTTAGCAGCTGCATTCATCTCTGATACTAGCATCTACTGTAAAATGAGAAGAAAAATAAAGAAACACAGAGCTATTTTTTCTGTCTTTATTTATCATTTTTTCCTCTATTGCACCTAGGCTTGTGCCTAAGACCCAGAGGCTGACATGCATGAAAATGAAGCAGCCAAGTACACAGAAGTGTGCTGGAAGAGCTGAGAGAAAATACTCAGGGGGATGCAACTCAACCAGCCACCAGGAAACAGGGGAGCAAAGCTGGGAAAGCTCAAACAGTCTTACCAAACCAGGCCTGCTGCTCTCCCTGGACTTCTATAGCCAGTCCGAAGTCAGCCAGTTTGACAGCAGCACCCTTACATTTACTCGCTAGTAGTAAATTCTCAGGCTGAGGAGAAGAAAGAAAAAAGTAAGAATGAAAGACTGATCCTTGTTAAAACCTCTGAGCTAGTATTCACATCACTAAATTGCACCTGCTGACTGAATTTTGCATGCAGTACTAAACCTGTTCAGGTGAAGACACAGCAGCAGCAACGAATGGCCTTGACCTAGAGTGGCAGAAAATTTTCAAGTCTACCACAAGTCCTCTCGCTCCTCTCGGGAGCTAGAGCCTCTTCCAACCCAGCCCACACATTAGATGCTGACACCAGAGGGCACTGGCAGTACAGTTCCTGCAGCACCTAAGCCAAAATTCGATTCTGNGGGTGGGGAAGAAGGGAAGGACAATGCAGTAGATACAATCTGCAGTGATGTTTCTCCCCTTGAACATTATACAGTCCCCAAGGCACTGAAAAAGTAAATATGATGCTAATACGGGCTGCCAAATACACTGCTGTAATGTGGGAAGGCATCATCTGGCTAGGCAGTAGTTTTCATCCCTTACAGAAAAAGCCTCAGCCTCAAATTGGCATAAGCAGCACAGCAGTGAGTATTCTTGTAAGCAGTTTTTTCATGCTACACATTTGCAGCAGCATAAAATATTCTGTCTTGCTACTGCTGCCATCACCTATACAAGAAGCAGCCATGTCACTTCCTCCATGTGCCAGGAAAGGGAAACAGACTTTTGACCCTCACATTTCCACCTTGAATGAATCTCACTCAAACCATAATTCTGTTGTGTTCCAGCAGAGGACTTCAGCAGAAGGGTTAACACAACTCCAAAAACTGGACTGAGAATTGGCAGCTTCATCTGAAGCACCAGAGCAGCTAGTTACATGGGACCCCTTGAAACCCCAAAGCCTTTAAGGCGATGGCTACTATGACTTTGCAGGAAAATCAATTTGAAGATAGGCAGGCGGTTTCTCATCCCATCCCCTTCTCATCTTTTATGCAATTCATATCAAGTTGATTTTTTAACTGAGCAGGATGGTAGCCTGGAAATCCAGAAACAGGAGCTTGTCTCAGTTTCACAGATCTGAGGAAGGTCTTTTTTTCAGCCTGCTTACCATTTTCACCCCATAGCAACTCTTTACCCCTGTTCTGCCTGACAGGCACAAGAGGCTTTGCTCACTCATCTGTCTTAAACTACTGGGCATGTGCCTACTTCTGTTTTGAATGAAGGCAGAAAAGCCTTCCTTAACAGTGTCCTTGCCGTAAGCAGCATGGAAGGAGGGGGAACCGGGTCTCAATACATTTGGATGCCACTGGCTCTTCACTATATGGGAAGTAGAAAAGATTGTGGTAATCAAGCTACGCTAATGAAAATTCACCACTATAAACAAGACCCTAAACCAGAAGACCAATGAAATCTTCTGAAAATCCCTCCCAACTCCAGATCGAACCTGGGCTTAGCCTGACTAAGCAAGAGTGCCATTTAAGACAGACTTGTGCTAGTCAAGCACTATTTGTAGCTCTACTTTAGAAGCAAACACCTTAAGTCAAATGGTGCTTATCCATGTGCATGTTTGCCAACATATGGGCTGTCTCAGGTTTCACATACCTTTTGGTGAGGATGTGAATGCACTCCCTAATTTCTTACAGCCCCTATGGGCAGCTCAACATTTGACATCCTTTAATAGCATGTTATGTGAAAGAAAGGCTTATGAAGGGGAGGTGCAAAAGACAAAACCTTACTTGAAGCAAGCTCTGCAGTTATTACGCACTGACCCTGACAGCCAAGCTTTTGGCAAGGATCTAAATATTAAATAAAAAGCATAGGAACTTTCATTGCTAAAAGGAATGGTTACCCCTCAGGCCTGGATAGTTTCAGTCAATCAGAGCAAGCAACAGAAGAAACGTATTAACTACAGCAGGGAGTGTCTAGCAGCTGATAAATTCTAAACAAGTTGCTAGCTTTTGGAAGGAAACCAGATTATATCTGAACACAAGCAAAACTTCTATACTGGAAAACACTACTGATTCTCACAGACTCCCTAATTTTGGGCAGTAGTGCCTCTTGGATATTGCTTTCTCAAGAGCTGGTGTTGGGTCTCATCAAGAGCAGCCATAGTCCACAGTAGATCATTTGCATTTTTTCACAGTGCCGTGAACCAGAAGGTCAAAGTGTTGCATGGGAGTTTGCCAGATACACAAAGGGTTTTCCACTACATCAAAACACCAGAGAAACACTGCCACCAAGCTTGCAACGTGCCTTTACCTTGCTCTCTGCAAAATATTTTTCCACTTCCCCCTTGTACATTGTTGAACAAGCCCAAACCAACACTGCTAGCAGGTGTCATTCTGCATTAATTTAACTGGACCACTGGTGACCATCACCATTCCCACTTTAGACAGAGAGGGCTCCAGGGCACGCAGAGCTTCCCGCACAAATCTCTTCATTCTGGAGCCTGCCCAGCTCCACGGTGTGGGAAGGGAGTTTAGGTGACTACACTGCAGAGGCTTTGGGGCTATAAATGTGTTATAATGTGCCAGATGATGGATTCATCCAGTCTTTCCCTGGCCAGCAGTTTTGGTCTTAGATTAAAAGTGCTTCTACTGATGAGAGAAGAAAGAAATGACACAAAAAATTCTTGTTGAACATCTCTGCCCTAGCGCAGTGGCATGTGTTTGGCAACACTGCAGAATAAAAATACACATGCTCTGTGCAGACAAACTCATCCTGGCAGATTGAACAAAGATTGCTCCAGGTCTCTAGAGATCTCTTCAATCACAAACTAGAAAGTGTCCTTCATTATAATGAATCCTACCCAAGTTTCTCTGGAAGCATACTTCACTCCAAGATTCACAACTACTCCATCCTGGAGCTGCCTCAGAGAGGCTGAGAGCTGGCAAGGTTCACAAAGAGCGAAAACTTCCTTGGGAGTTCAGCACACCCTCTAGAAAACTCTGAAGAAGCAAATTTGTGCTTCAGGAACCCCTGAACCCAGTTCAAGTTAAAAAAACCAAAGCCAAACCAAAAAAAAAAAACCCCACAGAAAAACCCCTGCCAGCTGGCAACACAATATTCCTGTCTTGCCTCTTCCAATGATCCCCTGGCTGCTCTCCTCAGACTATAGCACAGAGGAAACATTACCTTCAAGTCCCTGTGCACGATATCATGCTGGTGAATGTGATTCACACTCTCCAGTATCTGATGAATACAGTGGCTGCAAGATAAAAGGGAGAGACACACAAAGTTATGCACACACATTTAACATCTCTTCTCATCCCAGAAGTATTTCTCTAACTTTTATATTTGTACTAGGGGGCATTCAAGATCCCATGCTGAATCTCTTCACCATGACCACTGGATGCCACAGCTCAGCACCACCACAGCTGAACAACCCCAGCCCACCCAGCAACAGGATGCCAAACATCCTTTCTGTAGCAGGACCTCAAAGCCTCTCTACTACCTCCCATCATTTCCTTCCTTCCTTCCCCATCACACTGAGCCTCTCACTTGTTCCTTCAGCCAACAGTGCCCACCCCACACCGAACAACCAAGGCATCCGAGTATCTTCAAACAGCAGCTGAAATTGTGCAAGCAAGACCAAATTGCTCCAGTAAACATTCCACTGAGCTAGTCCCGAGCAAAGAATAAACTTTGGGAGAGCAGCAGCCTCCCCCAGCAAATTGAGGATGACGACGCCTGGGTGCCTGCCAGTTTGCAAAGCTTTCAGAGCAGCATCTCAAGCACTTTATATACACAATGTGCACACACACCCGCTTGCTGGGTGCCTTTTAAGTACAGATCCCACTTAAGGGGTTAGTAATCTGAAAAGCAGACTCATTCCGTTAAGTGCAGCGTGCTGCACTCCCCCAGCTCACAGAAAACCCTGTCTCTGCCATTCTCACTGCTGTAAACCACAGGGACAAATCCAAGATGTTATTTACACCTGTCGCATAATGACAGCACAACCCACCCATGGGTGAGATTCCAGGCTGGAACCATCTCTTCCACTAAATATTTATTCAGCTCCCAAGGGTGAATGTGGAATGGAATAGGGGTTTTAACAATTATAGGCAGTAAGCATGCAGATGTGGACAACTCAGAGAAGTCTATGTCCTAACTGTAGGACCTCTCAGACCCTTCACTGACTTCTACAAATCTCCCAGGAACAAATTTGAAATCAGTGAAATATCTGAGGGAAGGAAAAAAAGGCTACAGAAAAAGATGGGAAGAGGGTGAGGAGGGGAAGAGGAGAGGAGGTGCAGCACTGTTTATTTGCTACCCCCACCCCTCTGGAGTTGGCACTATGATCCTCAGGGTCGGAATCCATGAAAATCTCCCTGCTCCCAAAACAAAAATGTATAATTAGAACAGCGCTGAGTCTGAGCGAGAGAGATTTTCTGGCCAAAAATGGCAAAAGTGTGAGGTGTCCCAGGCGAGCCAAACACAGCGGATTGGCACGGACCTCGCTCCCTCGCTCTCTCAGACTGCTCTGGAATTCAGCACAGCATGGGGAGAGAAAGGGAGGAGTTTCACTCTGTCATCTTGTGGGCACTTGGAGACCTGACCAGCTGACAGTCAGAGGGCTGAGCACCCTAAGGAGGGCTCACAGAGCAACAGACAGTCCTCCTTTTCCCCTAACCCTGCCATAATTTTCCTGAGCAGTGTCAGTCACTGACAGCTCTTGAGCACTTCAGGGAACAGGCACTGGCAAGAGGAACAGGGGAAGGATTATGATTGATAACCTTAAAACTTCCCAACCTCAGGGCGGAGTGGCATGATTGACTGTGTACCCGTCTGAGATGCTGTACCTACAAGATCTGTACACCCCACTGCAAACATCTACGGGGCTCTCAGACCTCTCTGCCAGGAGCTCCAGCAGAGCTGATGAGTTCACTGGCCTTCCCAATCACCAGATGGCTCCTGGCAGAGCACACAGGGCAGTGCCTCATTTGAAAGCCTGCAATGCCCGGAAGACAGAGGCTGTAAGTGAACCACAGGGAAAGCAAATAAGTGCCTGCAGACTCCATCAGCAGTACCTACACTAACACCCCAGGTCACGCTCTCTTTCCTTCCTTGGACTCAGTGTCAGCTTCCTCATAGTACTGCCTACCAAGCTCAACCTGCCACAGTACCCGCTACATCCTTCTTACTCCTCTCTTCTCATGGCTCCCCTAATTCCCATTTCAGCAAGGGTTAGTACGGGATAAGAACATGACTGCAGAATAAGCAGGGTTAAATGTCACCACTGGGCCACTCCCAGGCCACGCAAAAGCAGAACAGGAGTGGCCTAATCCCGGCTTTGATCCCAGATGCTGCATGTCCAGCAGATGGATGGGTCAGACAACACCCTCAGCTACTGCTGCACATAGCATCCACTCTGTATAAACAGGGACAAGCACATGCCACTTCAGGAAGCTCACACATGGGAGAAAGGGGCCACATTCAGGAACAGAAGGGCATAACTCTAAATCTTTTTAACATTAAAATATGAAGGTTGCTCTCTCATATTGTGCCTTTCGTCACTGCACTGGCCAGCTGACAGTCAGAGAAGGTTTCCACAGGAGCACAGCCTGCAAAGCCCCCTCTCCTCACTGCCCTGTAAACCATTACCTAGACACAGGTAAATTGAATGGGTCTGCCCAACAGCAATGGCACATCGTTGGAAACCCTGCTAGAAGGAGAAGACCAAGCAGGCAGCACCCTCCCAGCTCTCCTTTATGTTTGCTCAGCAAGGACCCACTGTCACCACCCACCACAAAGACCAGGTAGACAAAGCTGCTAGCAGTGACTCTCCCAGCAAAGAGCACAGCATCTGCAAGTGGCAGAGACAGCAATGGCTGCAAGTGGGCAAGGGCTAGAGCTGTGCTGAGTCAGGCTGGTGGCAATAAGTTCATACTAATAGCTGAAAGAGGATGTGTTTTATCCAGACAAGGGGCAAGAGTGTTAGAACAAAGCCACACACACACCAGCAGTCAGGAAACCCACTCCACTTGTACATGTACATGGGACACACATGGAAGGGTCTGGAAACAGTCTTACCTGGCATCTGCTTCACTGTAGTATTCTCTAGCAACAATATCCTCAAAGAGCTCCCCACCTGTAACCCTGGAGTGCAGAAGAACAAAGGATGTTACAGAGCCCATGTCTGTGCAGTTCAAGGCTGCACAGGATGTATATGGGCCACCCACCCAGGGTCTTTGCCACAGCCTGCGTGGGAAACTGTTACAGAGGAGCCAGGGCAGTGCTCCAGCACCATGGCACCAGCACTGCTATATCCACGTGACCGACCCCTTGCACCGCCTTTTCATCAGCAGTGTACAGGACACTGTTGACACACTGTGCACAGATCACCCACACACCTTTGCTGAGCTTAATGTATGCTGAGCTTGGGAAGGACACCCCTCCTCTGACCCCCACTGGCTTGCCTCAGAGACAAAAATCAAACAGTCTCCATACACAGGACAGACATTCTTTGTCATCCCACACTTACACCTGCTGCCAGGAGCCTTCCTGGTCTGTCCCCACCACACAGACAATGGATTTTTGTCAAATAGGCCAGAGGTATTTACAGGTCTCAAAAGAGAAAGGGAGAATTATACTAATGCAGGTGCTTTTTATTCCACTCTTAGTCAACCACCAATGTGCCTGCATCACTGGTGAAGCATCAGAGACAGACACTTACAGATCAAAGACGAGGTAATGGAAACCTTCTTCTGAAATACTGTCATGGAGTCGCACTGCAAAAACATAATGAAGAAATGGAGATTTACAGAGCATGTAGCAAATATGACACTTCACAAATCAAACTCACGCACACAACCAAGTTCTCCCTCAACCCACTCAGTCTATTAATTCCCCACGACCTTCATTCTGTGTGCTCCCTTAGTGACCTATTTCCTTCTGTTATCTCAAAGGAACAGATGGGTGTCCTTCACATACATTCACCCCTCTCCAGCGTCAAAACAAGCTCTGAGTATCTTTGACCTCCTGTTCATTCTTCCTCTCTAATGTTTCAGGACCCCCCTTTCACATCTGCCAACTTTTTCCTACATACTCATGTTGTGGCATCTCTCCCCATCCATTCTTACTTCCTAGAACAAACCCTTTTCCAAGTCCCGAAACAAGCCCCCAGTCCATAAATTGACTTTGGACCCTACCTGCATGTCAGTACCATTGGTCTCCTTTCTGCCTTTTATCTGTAAGGCTCAATGATGTCCTCTTCTGTTACTTTTTTCCTCACTTCATTCTGACTTACACTGCAAATCCTTACCCAAAATTCAGAACCAGTTTCTTGTCTCATTTTTCTGACCTGCTTGTTTCCAAAGACATATCTGATCACATTCCACTTCTCAAAATTTCATTCACCTTCAGCTTCCTTACCTATCCCCCCTTAATTATGCTCCTATTGCCTAAATTAACTTTCATCTTTTACCTTTCCATGTCCCAGGCCCATGACGGGCCACTTTTCCCTGATATTTTGGGATCTCTGAGGTCTGTTCTCCTTTCCCCATGTTACACACAGGCAATGACTATTGCACCTATGCATTCAGCGTGGTGCCATTTCCTCCTGTCTGAATCAAAATCACAATTTCTTTGACTGATCTTGGATCCCCAGGCACTATTGTAACCCAAGAGGAGAAACTTCAAATTGCTATGTAAACCCTACTTTTTGCTTTTCTCCTCTGCTGCAGAATTTCACTCTTTTCCCTGCCAGTCAGCCACAAGTTAGCAATTCTCTGACTCAATTCCTAAACCTTCACATCCTGACTAGAACAAGATGTCTTCTTCACATGACCATCTATAGTGTTTCCCTATTGATTCACCCAACCAAAGTAACTAGTTGAGACAAGACTGGGTCTCAGTCACTTTAACACCTTGTAATTGAGTATTGACCAAAGTAACATTGACCGTTCTCATCGTTACAAGAAAAATCTCATTATCCTGCTCTGTCACTTCAATGTTCCCTTTGCCTCTCTTCCCTATCTTCCATTCTCTTCCACATACAATACAGGTGACCTGCCTTGATTTTCCCAGCATCACGATTTTCTCTCTGTCAGTATCAAGAAGTCACTTTGCACCTCTTATCAGTGCATGACGTCAGCTACCATCGCTGTCTTGCGAATGTTTCAAACTGGCACTTGGCACATATGGAACAGCTTTTGCACATGTCATCTGTGCTCTTCTCTACTCCTCCTTGCAACTCTTCTTTGTTAAGGCACCCTTCCACACGCACACAAACACACTCAAAACCCAGAAGAGAGAGTAGCACAGATGTGCAGAGACCACTGCCAGTACTCTTTCTCCAAGGATTTAATTCTTTTCTTGTTCTTTTTGCCTGTTGATTCCCATATTTTCCCTCCCTTTATCTACAAGCTCTCTGACCCGGTCCCTTGGCCAGTTTCCTTAGCACTGCTACTGCGTATCTAACTGCAGGGATTTGGGAGGAGCACTCCATCCAGCAAAATGCTGTGAACAAGCCAGTACAGCATTCAGGTACAACATGCTGTTCCTAATGCCTGAGAACAGAGACACCACCCTGACGAGCTATAAAGTTCCGTAAATCACTTGCTGCAAACAAAAAATTCTTCCAAGTAAGCAGTCTTAGTTGGGTTTGCAATAACTTTATTGCAATACAAATTTGTGTTTACAAGAAAGCTTGCCTCCTGAGCACTTGGCAGAAACCAGCAGAGGTGGCATTATGAAAATACAAGTGAGAAGAAAGGTATTTCCTAGGAGAGATTTCCATTCAAGACTGCAAACAAGATGGAAAGCAGCTGAAAAAGACACTTGGGCAGTTTTCACTCTTGTGTTCACTCCTCTCAGGCTGTTTGAGGTGAAAGCAGAACAAAAGCACATCAACAAGAGCTGAAGCCCAGAACACAGGCAAAAGTCTGTGGAGAGACCTTATGAACAGATGGAGAAACTTCAAGGAAAGCTGAATGTACTAACAAGGTCATGTTTGGTGATGCTCGGTGGGCATGAAAAAGCATTCTCCTTCCTCTGGTACCTGAAAGGTCACCAAAGCACTGCAAGAAACCCCAAGCACAGAGGAGAGTGGCATGAATGAAATCATGATGGAGGAGGAGTACAGCCACCAGCACGTTGAGAGCAGTGGCCTTGAAAAAGGAACAGCAAATGTGTCTGCAGGTAGAAGTGAGAAACAGTGAACGATAAACTTTGACGCAAAGATTCGGGCAGCAAATTATATCAGAAAATAAAACACAAATGAGCTGATTGGTGCTATTTCTTTGTCCCGAGGAAAGCAATTTTGTCAGCTACATTATGAAAAGGGAAGGAAGTAGCAATTCAGCTGGCAGAGACTGGCAGAAGCAGCAAAAAGAGCCTTCAAGGACAGTAAAACACTACTTGCATCCTTAGGTGAGGAACCATGACAGGAGGACAGAGACAGTTCATAAATACTGACATTGTGCACCACCCTAGGGCTGCACAGCAAAAGAAAGCCTTGAAGGCAGGACACAGGTCATTAATTTAACAAGGGAACTGCCTCCTCACAACAGCCCAGAATGATGCTAGAACAAAATCTGCCCAGGATTTAATCTGCTGAGGTAACAAAGCTCAGGGAGTAATGGTAGAACAGCAAAATCCAGAAAAGCTGTAGGAAAAACTACACTAGACCCCACCACCTTGCACAGGAATAATTAGTGACAGCTCAGAATATTAAGCTCTAGGTGTGGAGGGGGACAGCAGTGGGGGGAGTCAAAAAGGATCAAAAAAGTCTGAATATACCAAAACTCTTGTGACGCTCAATTCCAGCCCTAATATCATACCAATGCAAAGAAACAAAAGCAATACTCAGTAGCAGAACAGAAATAAAACTAGTGTCCTTTCACCCTAAAGTTTTGTTTACCTACCCTCCTGTAGAGCCACAAGAGCTTTCCTGACCATTAAGGAGACTGCAGTGGACAGCTCTGAGGCCATGGTTCACTCTGCTGACATGCAACATTAAAATGCCCTGCTTTCTACTACAGTGTTAACTACCAGGGATGATTAGCTTAAAAACATGACCTGCCTGTTGCAAAACTATTCAGCTAGTCCATGAAATGGCATATATTCCGAAGTAACTGAATAATAAAAAACATTCTAGAAGTTTCTGTACCTCCTCTCCACTTTGGTTCACAAATATGATCCACACTGTGTGAGTATTCACCATGAAGATACACTAACATCAGAAACCATCTGATACCTCCACTGTCCAGACAATATAGAGCCCTCTCTGCTTAAAGATAACCTGTGCAAGTGTCCTCCACCTGAAGGCAGAACACAGGTTCCTGAATGGCCAGTTCCAAGAGCAAACCTCAAGTACCAGGCTGTCCTCTGTTTCAAACATTTCAAAAGGGGATCCCATTTCTTCCACAGGCTGCTGGTCCTGACACACTGTCTAACAGCCCCATTACTACCACAAGTTCAGCTTTAACACAGCCGTTGAGCACAGCCCACAAAAACTGCTCTTATCTGTGTAACCTGTTGACATGAGAGAGTGAAACATATAATTATATGGAGACACTGGAGGGCTAAGCCCTCCCAAAACCTGATTATCCATAATAAGAAAAACAGAGAAATAAAAACAAAAGTATTCAGCCAGTTAAATTTTCCTTCAAAAATATTACAGCATTCTTTTTTTTTCCCTCTCATCAGGAGACCAGTGATGCATGTGTCTAGTGTGGCAGGCTAGACAAATGCACGCATCACAAAAAGAGTCTCAAGTTGCAGCAAGAGGGAAGTTGCACAACAGTAACACAGTGTCTTCCAAAACATGACCAAACTGAAAAGAGACCAGTATTTGTCAAGAAAGCTCATCTGACTCTATTCACCAGAAGATGAGGTGGATTATTTCTATTAGCTGATTCTGTTTCCCGGAAGCAGCAATTGAAACTGTATTTCCTTCCTAGCCAAACACTCTCAACACAGGGATTCTTACAGATGTAGGAAATTAGACCCTGCCAGCACCACTCACAGCTGGAGTCACCTGATGACTTTTCCCATTCAAAGATCTCTGATGGATGAAAGAGCATGGACTACAATGATTAGGTTCACAAGAACAGAGAGGGGCATAAGAAAGAAAACAGAAGCAAGTCAGACAACAAGGCACTAAATCAATTACAGGATATGGTGAAAGACTTCACCCAAAGCTTTATTCAGGGAAAAAAAAAGGTCCCAGCCACACACAAAAAAAGAGGTTTTGTAGAGTTCACAGGCACATCTAATTTTGTAAGACTGACAAGGCTTACAGATAACTTTTGAAATAATACCTAAAAAACCCCAGAGCACTAGTAAGCACTGCCAGAACAAATGCTGTCCAAAGGAGCAGCATCAATTACAGACTGGTAGGTAGAAACCTATCCAACAAAACCAGCTGCTCAGTCAGCAGAAAGTGTGCATCACCACTTGGATGGCATCTCCAAGAAGCACATAGATTCTGGGAGGAATAAGCAGTGCTTTCAGCACAGCATCTTGATGAAACAATGTTTTCAGCAAGTCACAAAAAAAACCTAACTTTTTTTTTATGTATCTCCTGAATCTGGTACTGCAGTGGTACTCACCAAGGATGATGAGAGTCTGCTACTCAAAACTGTTCCTCCAGTTTTAAATGCACACATGTAACTGCACTGTTAAAGAACTGTGAGGCATCACAACACACAAGACACAGCCTAGCTAACTGGTTTAAGCATCCTTCTCTTCTCTTCTCTTCTCTTCTCTTCTCTTCTCTTCTCTTCTCTTCTCTTCTCTTCTCTTCTCTTCTCTTCTCTTCTCTTCTCTTCTCTTCTCTTCTCTTCTCTTCTCTTCTCTTCTCTTCTCTTCTCTTCTCTTCTCTTCTCTCTCTAGCCTTATCCTATGTAAACTGATTTTACCTGTACAGGAAGCATCTCCCACAAAGCTGGTGTTTTGGAAAAGAAACTAATAACAGAAAAACAGCCATACCTTTCCCCAAAAGGCTCAGATCTTCAGTACAGCCTGATGCAAGTTAGGCAAGTTTTTTCTGTCTTGTGTGGGTGCATGTGTGTGTCAGGTCCGAGGCCCTAACGCAATCCAGAGCACTTGCAAAGAGCCTGACACCACACTGAGTGGCTCAAGGGGACGTGCTGCGGTTACTGAACCTAACAGCAGCTGTGTACCAGGAGTTCAAGCACTTTCTAAGAACATCTGCTGTGAATATTACTTTTCCCTGCCTGCTGTCTTCAGAGTCTCAATGGAAATCTTGCCTCAAGAACAGAACTTCAAGCTGCTACTTCAAAGTGTTTCAAAATCCTTGTGCACTTACGTTTTTTATTTTAGAAAGAAATAATACTAATAAGCTATTATATTAACTAAAGAAAATGAAGCATTTTAGTGAAAAACAGCAATGCAGTAACAGTCATGCCATATGGTTTGCATTCCATGCCTGAATAAAGTGACCCTGTACAGACAGCAACAGCTCTCTGATGCCTGAGTGTGATACAAACCAACAGAACAGAAGAGGAAAATCTCCTTCATAACAAACTGCACCAGCCTAACAACCAATGCAAATTGCTGCTGAGTCACGCAAAGCAAGGCTCTGTGAATGCAAAAGTTGAAGTGAATCATGAAGAAATCAGAAAAGATCTTTCCAATTTTATAAAAACCCACCCAAATTACAAGAACATAAGACATTGAAAAGCAACAGGCATCTCATCTTTAAAAGGTCATATCTAAAAGGCTAACTGGTATTAGGGTCACAAACACAGAATATGCCTAGCCTAGCTTTGACCCACATCTCCCTTTCACTCTGTCCAGTGTGCTGAATATTATTATCTTTTTACTCTTATGTCAAGCACAACAGGCCAGGAGCATTTGTGCCTGCCACATAAGCCCCATTCCCTATATCCCATATCCACCAAAAACAGTGGAGCAGGGCTGCACAGGGGCTTATCCCATTGTTGGGGCAGGCAGGCTCTTGTTAACACAGGGTGATTTCTGGCAACCTGCTGCAAGTAAGTATCTTAAAGCAAAGAAGTTTCCACAGTCACAACAAAAAGCAAGTACAGAAGCAGAATTTCACAGGACAAGTCCCAGTATCTTCATGTGGCAATCACTCATCTCTGCTTAGGAAAAGGTAACATGGGCTGAAATAGGCTTGCTCCTATGTACCAGTGGTCTTTGCCTGTCCTTAGGGACACTGTTCAAGCTACAGGTAACCTTGTCTGCTAAATCTAGGTTCACTGGTGCTCCTAAGTGTACAGCATTTTGATACTATGGACACATAAAGGACAGTATCAGCCAACTACCTCTGCACCAACACACATTGAGTGCTGTGTTTATGCAATATTTAGGGCTCTCAAGCTGCCTGTGTTGCAGTACCTGCAGCAGAGACAGCACAAGGCAACAGAGGTTTATGGTTGTCTCCTGGGTCACGGTAATTGCAACACAGGAACTCTTCCATGCGGCCCTAGTAGTGCAAACTCAAAAGTGCTCTGGGATCTTCTGGACTGAACCATGTTATTTAGACATCAGCCACTCATTAGAAACAACCACAGCTTCACTTCTCAGCAGTTTTCAACCAGACACCAGACATTTGCCTGGATCATGGAGAAATGGAGGGGGTAAGAGATACTGCAAGGGTATATTTCAAGAGACTCTGCATACCAGAAGAAGCAGAATAAAATCGGAGGGTAAAACCTACCTGATGTCCTCTTCCACTGATATTCTCCAATGTGCCAGGAGGTGCTGAAACTATAGATACAAATACACACGGCCTGACAGACTGCAAACTGAGCACTATGGTCCATGGCAGCACGAGTGACAAGTGAACTGACGCAGATGGCTACCACCCACTCCCTGCTTCCCCAGCTGCTCACCAGCCTGGGCAGCCAAGATGGGAACTGTCCCACCACCTCCAGGCCTGGCTGTGTGCCAGGACACTTCCTGCACAGTTCACATCACTCAGGATGTCTGTCCCGTGAGGAGCCACCACCAACCTGTGACTGCCTGTGAGCTGGGTGCTCAGCTCCCACCCCAGCTGTTTCTCTAATTACATTAAACACGCAGAATTCAGCTGCAGCTGCTCAGGCTGCTTCCAAAAGGACTCTCCTTTTAATTAAAAATTTGCTATTAAAAAGCATTAAATTGTGTAATGCAAATAATCCTCTAGAAATCATCTGTCCCAGCAGCTAATGACCAGCTTTGTCAGAGCAGTAACCAGCAGCAGCAGGACAGTTAGCTAACAGGACATAGCAGGCTGCTGTTCACCAGCCCCTCAGAAACGTGCTCTCCTTCCCAAACCTGACACAGCAAGGCCATGGTATACTGGACATACCCCAGCTTGCTGTACACTCCCCAAACCCACAGCACTTCACAACTGCAGCTCCAAAGCTTTGGATAATGGAAGAGAAGGAGGATTTGTTAACACTCTGCTCAGGTTCAGGCAGAACCAAGCTGCTGCAGGCTCTGCAAAGAAAGACAAGGAACAGTGCTAAGGAAGTATGAAAGGGCACACAAGCACAGAGGTGGGTCTCCTGCCCCCCTCACCATTGTTCTCACTGCAACCTTTTTAACTCTCCAGCCCTAAAAAATGAAGCTAAGGCAGTGCCCAGTTGGGAAATTCCCTTATGCACAGAAATTCACAGCCTAGAAAGGAGCTGCAGGGAGAACAGAACCTTTCCTGTTAAGAAATCTGTCTTTCTGCAGAGGTAAAAAGCACAAGCAAAAAGAAAAAAAACCGCACAAAGTATTTTTAAAAAAACATTTCAGTGCCAAGTAAATGTTATTTTTCCTTTGATTTTATAATGTCTGTATTGAAAAGCTGAAGTTCAGCACGATACATAACATTTAGAATGCCCTACTTAAACATTAGATGAGCCAAAAGAGTGCACTCACAGGAATATTTCCTGCTCTCCTGATAACAGTGCAATCATGACCATCCAGAATTGTTAGTAATAATTTCCTATTAGCCACATAGCAGATAAGCAAAGTACTTCTGATAACCACTAGTATTATACGAGAGCTTTTTCTGAAAACACCCGAAATAATAACAAGCTAACTTCACTGGTGTCTCAAAGAAAATATGCACAGAACACCCACTTTATTAAAATTAATAAAATACAGATTGTGGCCATGACAAATTTTAGATCTCTCATACAATGCTCTGCATCTTGGCATTTGTGCCATCAGGAATAAATCCGTGCAGGCAGGTGTTCTGCCTGCCATGCCCAAAGGTTGCTGTGTGACGCTGATGTTCTCAGCTCCTGCCTCGCACTGCCCAGGACAGCCATGGCCCCTCGGTCGGACACAGGCTCTGCTCCAAAGGGCGGCTGTCGCCTGCAGGACTGCACCCGAGTGCAGCCGCCTCCTGCTCTCATCAGGCCTCGGGCAGAGGGAACCCAAAGGAGGCTCCCTCCGTTCCTCAGTGTGCGGGGGAAGGGAGGAAGTAGGGGAGTCCTCCTCTGATTTTTGCAGTACCTGTGAGGGCAGAGAATCTGGCCCTCATCCCACTATTTATTTTTTTAAGGGCTTGCCTGCATACAGATAAATCTCACCGCTAAATAGATGAATAATGGAATCCAAATATGTCTCTAGTACAGACCAGAGAGACGTACAGAATAAATATATCCCCTGGCAAGGAAAAAAATGCCATTATTATTCTATTCCCAAATTAAGATGGATTATGGAGAAATGTTTTTCTTAAAACTACAAGAAAAGCTATAGGAAGAAGTGGCAGTAAAAGAAGAAAACATGAAGAGTTAAATGATAGTGAAAGAATTAACTGTGAAAATCAGAATGAGAAATGAAAAGGTGGACTGCCTGGGGTTTTGGGGAGCATTCTATCAGGCAGACATGCATGGGCACTCACCTAAATCTCTAACAGTGCAGAGACTGGAAATAATAAATTGTAACTTGCAGCTCAAAGGTTCAAACTTTCTAGCAGGAACTCACTTCAGCTGATAGTCTGTTTGAGGGATTTTTGAGTGTTCGTTGGTGAGTTTTTTTTCTTTTGGCAAGGTAGGAGGAGAGCAGGTTAAAGGCATAAGTCCAAGAATATTATTGTTTGACCTCTTAAGAAGCTCAGCAACTTGCTGTCCTCTCAGACAGCCCCATGACACTTCCAAGGAAAAGCTGCCCAGTAACTGAGAAAGACCCAAAGCATAACTCTTACTACAAGGTCTCTTTCCCCCCTCCTCCACCTTCCCCACACCATCCCGTCTCTGCACCAGAAGCAGTGCCCCAGCAACAGAAATCGCAGGGCAGCAGATTTAAACAGCCGGCCACGAATGGGAGCATCCCACTTGGAAACCACTGAGTATCCATAGGGCAGCAATCATGGCCAAAACACTGGAGAATCCCAGCATTTTAACTATTCTTTGCACATCACATCCTTTCTGTCCCAATTGCAAAGGCAGTCTGGATGCCTGCAGCCAAATGAAAACAAGGAAATCTGCTGTTTACAGCAAAACACAGCCTACGGTTTTTTTCTTGTTCACTAAGGAAGCAGTTCAAATCTCTTGTTAAGGAAAAGGTGATAGGAAAACATTCCAAATGGCAGCAGGGGATGGAAACTGAAGGCTTTGTTATCAAGACTAGTATCTTAAAATGAGGAATGAGTGAACCTGAAGTTGTGGCTGATACCACCAAGACAACAAATCCAGTATTAAGTGTGCAGACACGGTCCGTGCACCCTGTTTCCCACATAGGTTCGTTACGAGCGTTGTGGGATTCTCCAGCTGGCTGTACACAAAAGCACAGCATCCTTCTTTCTGTCTTTGCACCACTTCACACCTCGATTGTAACCATCATTTAAGGGCACACAAACTGGAGACCTTTTCTTAAACACATCCATCAAAATCACTCCCACAACTCAGAGGTACTAGGAGGACAGACCACTTGTCAAAGGAAATAAAACTCAACTGGGTCAAAAGAAGTTCTTCTAATTCACAGGGGGTTTTCTATAACATTTTCTCCCCATTTTAAATAAGGACATACCCACAATTGTGGTTTATGCTGAGAAAAGCCAACAGATGGAACTTAAAATAAAAAGAATTCAGGTGCAAGTATATTTTGGAGAAGAAGTCTGAAGTAGGAAAAACCTGAAAAAGCAATAATTCTGATAGATGCTGAGGACAGCATTTCACCACTGCTATAAATTCCCTCAAAGAAATTAACTCTGAAGCAGTTCAGCAGATGATACAAAGGCAGAAATCAGAAACAGAACTTGGCTCTGGCTATTGGGCTACTACCAACCTCTCTTAAAATATGTATTTTTATTATTCTAGACCTAAGTGCATGCAGTTCTTCACAGCAATGGGCTGCCATGAGCTGGGACACAATGACCAACCAGAAGTGTTCAGTTCCAGCTATGAACAAAAGATATTCAAGAACTACTTTTGTACAGTTGGGTTAAAAATATCTAAGAAAGTACAGATCAACTGGTGACAAATCCAGAGAAGAGGCACAGACTTAGACTGCCATAACAAAGAAGATTTAGGAGAAGAGCAACACCTAACAACACAGTGGACAAAATCCACACACAGAGCAGATTTCTGCTCTGTACGCTGAACAAATCACAACACTACCTTTGTAGAAGAACACAGGAATGCTAGAAAAGAGTTTTCAAAACTATGAACGATGATTTTGATCAAATTTTGCATCATTATTGCTTTGGGAGCCCTGAGACAGGAAAGGTCATGTTCAACACTTTTCTGAATTTATATCTGCACTGAACAAACCTGCAGAAAGACTCCAGGGTTCCCAGCTCTGTCACTGCTCTAAACATTTGATGGGTAGCAGGAAGCATGGGGAAAAAAAAGAAATTTTCACAAGACAGTGTCTGTAGTGGGTGAACGACACGACTTAAAAATCAAATTCACACTGACTAAACTGAAGTTTTCAACTAAGCGGAAGACCAAAAGAGCTGTTCCAGTAAGCAAGAGTTGATATTCAAGACATAAGTTTAGCTCTGATCTTAGCAATTGCACAAGTTCCAGTGGCACAATCAGCAAAGCTTCTGCAAATGAAGGATCAGGGCTGTGAGTGTTCTCACAGAAATCTGCCTCTTTCCAGCAAAACAGGGATTAAGGGAGAAGACAGCTGTATCATTTTCTTCTACATGTTCACAAATTCATCCATGTCTAATGTCACAAGATCTATACATAAGTGAATCACCATAACACTAAGTTGTTCTAGAAGGGGAATTTCCCACAGAGCCATGACTCCTACCAACTTCCACAGGTCCTTTATCTCCTTATGGACAGTGGGGTTTTAACGATGTCTTCTGCCTCTAACACACCCATACCCTCAGTAATGGGTGCATTTTTGAAAAGAACAGATCACTGATTGATCTCTGTCCCGTTCTGCTGCATTTGATGACCATGGCTGGTAAATGGCTCTCTGGGCCAGAATACAAAGCTCTCTAGAAGTTGTCAAGAAGGAAAAAGAACAAATCAAAATTTAGGGAAAGAAGTCCTTCCTCTACTGAAGTCTGACCAGCTATAATGACACAATCCATATCATGCATACCATGAGTTGGAAATCAGAAGAAAATTGCCTCAAGACAACTTTCTTTTGTCCAGACAAAAAAACCCATATTGCAACACCAAGCTTTTAGAAGGATCTCTCCACTGTGATTACCTTGGCCATAATGTGCAGCTAAAGACAAGCCAAACACCCAACTACAGAGCCAAAGCCTGTAATTAGGGCTGAGATTTCATGAAGGCTTGTTAGGATAACTCAGAAATCAGTCATTTCACCAAAAGCAACAGCAAATGGAAATACCACTATTACTTTGTATCTAGAGAAATCTTTATTTTATCAGAGTAGCAGTGGTATGGTCAGTGAATTGCAGTCCAGAATCAATTGTCCTGCAGTAAAAGTGTAAGAACCACAAATTCAACAACAGGCTTGCTTTATATCCTGTGTACAGGCAAGAGAGAAAAGCAGCCTGCCTCACAAAGTCCTAACTTTAGGTCTTCTGCCCCAGACTCGCTGCAGGCTCAGGTCCCTGTAGGAGAACAGGATTCGCTGCAACACAGTTTGCAACAAAAACAGTAATAACAAAACTTGAAATGGAAAGCAAATGCAAAATCTGCAGAATTCTTTATGGTTTGTGCAGTGTTACTCACATAGCTCACACTGAGGCAACACACCAAGTACTCACCCAGAAGAGTTTACAACATGGAATGCCAGTAACTAGGTGATTACTAACTGCTAATACACATTTCGAGGAAAAAAAATACCACTATGCTAGAACAACATGTTTCCCTTCTATGACAACATAACAAGTCCAAGGAACATGGAAGCAGCAATGCATGTAGCATCTGGACTTCAGCAAGCCTTCTGACAGCATCTTACATGCTCTTTCCACAAGCAATTAAGAAAAAATGTGTATTCAAAACTAGCTGACAACAGTGTATACAACTCATTGAAAACTACTCAGAATCGATCACCGTCAAACTGGAACAATGTATCAACTGATATCTTCAAGTGTTTGACTGGAGTCCAAGAGCATTCAACAGTGTTTTTAATTATCCACATGACGCAATATATGGCATTGTTATTAAAGAGCATGTTACTGTGGGAGCTGCAACCCTTTTACACTATCAGCAGATAAATCAAAATGGTTTTGACAAATCTGGAGGGGGGAAGCCACAGACTGGATTTCTTCCTGTCTTTTTAAATAGAGACTAAGCTAACATACACTTCAATAGGAATCCTCATGTATACAAGATGGAAAAATTATTTGCTTGCCAGAAGTAGTGCAGAAAGTAGTCTGGAACAATAATGTGTCAGAAAACAAATGTGCATCAACTACACATTTAAATGAAAAGCTTCAAAGGTTGATGTACAAAAAAAAATCTTTGGTGGAACAGGTGAAGCAATTCTTTCCCCTCTGGACAGCACTGACATGACCTCAGTTAGAATCTTATGTCCAGTTTTGGGCATCACATTTCTAGAAAGATATGAAGCAACTGGAGACAGTCCAGAGAAGGAGAAGGGGGGAAAGGAAAAAAAAAAGAAAGACAGAGGTCTAGAAAACATGACATATGAGAAAAGATTGAAAGAACTGGGTTTGTTTAGTCTGAAGAAAAAGACTAAAAAGAGACATGATAACAGTCTTCAAATATGTAAAAGATTGTTACAAGAAAGGAAAACTACTTTCCACAGATACTCCAGATAGAACTAGAAACAACAAGCTAAGAGAAAGGCAAATTATGTTTTTAATGTTTAACTGACAGAAAAATGAAACATTTGAAAGACTGCCACCAGGGGCTGTGAAAGGATTAAAGGTTTTTAAGTACAAACACGCCTGGAACCAGCCAGGTATAAAAGATTTTCACAGGAGTGCTGAATGAACCATATAACTTCTTGAGGTCTTATTCAACACACTTTGATTCTGTGTTATAGGCTTAAAAATTAATTCTCTTATTTTTATTTGTAAGCACTCATTGAGTTTACAATGACTAGTTCCTTTTCTTAAAAGAAAGACTGTTCTTTCTAGGAAGACGAGAAATTCTCTGTAGAAAAGGCAAGGACCCCTGACGTTCCCCCAAACTGTCTTTTCCAAACCACAACAGAACAGGAGACAAGCACTGCCACTCATTACAACTGCAGAACTGAACCAGGAATGTAATACATTTCTCTCTTCTGTGCTGTTTACTTATAAGAGTGGTTTTCCTCTTGTGTATAAGATTTACTCTGTGAGACGTCTGGAAAGAAAAGATGTAAGAAATTATAAAAAGGAGAGATGATGGAAGTGAAGTTAAGGTCAAAATATAAAGTGACATCATCTACCTTACTAAGTATAGCACGTCTTACAGCGCAAATGAAGTGCCATAACTAGAGTTCTAGTAATTTTGCATATTGCCAAGCAATAAATTTACTGCCTAATATATTCATCGGTGCAAATTACTGCAGAAGGTGGCCCCTGCTCCTCTCCTCAAGCCATACCTACACCACAACTACACTCACATGCAAGAAAGCTCTTTCTGATTTAAAGATGCTGCTAAAGAACTTTGCATTATGTGAGGTCCTGAGCTTGTGGAAATTGCTTGTTCATCACATATGGAACAGAGTACAGATGCCAGTCACTGGGTTATGCTCTAAAGCCTTTCCTCTTCCAGGCCTTCAGAGGACAGGAGCAAGTGATTACAAAGCCACAAGTCAGGAGACCAGAGAGATGCCCTTAAAGTATTATCTCTGCTGACCGAGTTATGCAAAAGTAAGACAAGGTAATACATCATAGTCTTCCCAGCCATGGATATTTAATTGTGGTTTGGTTAAAAGTGCCAGCTTGGAATTTCTTAATGTTTTCTTAAATAAATTAGCTTAAATCAGATTGTAGCTAGGATCCTAGAGGCTTTATTTATTTAAAAAAGTTAAAAAGGGGATTATTAATGGTCCAAGCTTCCATGGTGCTTTGAACTAGATAAAAATCCATGCTCTCTCTCTACATTTCAATAAATAAGATAGTTTTTTTTTAATGTTGTGCCTGATTTTGCCTCTTTCTGTATTTTTAGACAAACTATTCCCTTCACTCCAGTAGTCTTTCTTTTTTTCCTTCAACATGGGCAATTTGGTTTTGGTCTCTTGTTTTCAGAGTAAGTGGCCACTGCAATGAGAAGAGCTGAAGTATTAGCTCACCCTCCTTCAACTTTTGGCACATCTCTGAATACAGCATTTAAACTGACATGTCACTAAGGGCCAAGGAGAACAAACAGAAGATGGATGTGGGGAAAACAAACACAACACCTCATCCCCACTGCAGAATGTCAGATGAGCAGACAAGAGTCATGCATCACCCAAGGAGCAGGGACAGCTCTGCAGGGGTGAGCAGGTGGGAACACGGCACTCTGGTGAATGTCTGAGTCAGGATGCTAAGGAATGGGACAGGGTTGGATGAGGAATTTGTCAGAGAGAGAAACTGTTGAGGTGATTTCAACAGGCAACTCTGATGAGCTGCTGTGAACATTCAGAATTCATCTGTTCTCTTACAGCATGCTGGCTGAGACACATTGCTACTTCTGTTTCACCCCCATCCCTCTGAGCCCAAGGAAGTTTACCAATATTTGGATGCTTTAGAAGTCGGCAAATTCGAGCTTCACGTTCCAGTTTCTGGTGATCTGAAAGAGAATAAGAAACAAGGTGTTAAGCACCACAACTCTGAATTAAGCTCTTGTTCATATTCAACAGAGAGAGGAACACAGTGACTTAGCAGACATCCCAAAGGCTGGGAACTGCTGGAACACAACTGCCTCCCAAAACTTCACAGGCATTTCAGGCGAGGGCTATGCAGCTGAGGCTGCACAAGGACTGCTGCTCCCACTACAGAGCCAGCACTAAACTGCTATTGCATCCTTTGATTCCAAGCGAGTGCTGCAGAATGAAAGGCACAGCTTTTCCATCAGCTTCCCAAATATGCAAAGCCACGTCCAGTGAGACCCCTTCTGAGAGTTACCCCTTCTCCATGGCTGGAGAGTTGGAGGGAAAGCCTCAGAAGAAAGAACACAAATGAAATGGGAAAAGGAACTGCTTCCACTCCAAAGAAACACTGTGAAAGGCAGAGCAGGAGGGAGAAATACACAGTTCCTGCTAGTGCACAGCCATCACATGAAGTAGGGAACTCTGCCAGCTTCAGTGAACTGGAAAGGTAACCATACTTCAGTACCCATGGACAGACTCACTGGTGAAATGCTGATCACGCACTTAGAAATCTCCAGGCAAGAAGTTCTGCCCAAATGCTAAGTATGCTTATTCCAGCCCAAAGGCAACATCAGTTCATGCACGACATTCATCTGGATTAAAGAAAAATATCAAGGAGAGTAAAAAATGGTTTCTCTTCCCATGTCCGAGTTCAAAGAAAGGAGAGGAGTTGGAGCAACTCTGCCTTTCTCAGCCAAGAAGCAGGGGGCTTTTTAGCCACTGAGGCTTTTCACTACAGCAATGGTTGGCTCCTGAATTTACACAACACCCCCATCTTCTCCTGTTAACTGCTCACACTGGACAAGCACAGATTGACTGAAAGGAACTGAGGGAGACAAAATCTTTTAGGCAGCCCTGGCAGCTGCTAAAGTCCGGACTTTTGTGGATGCAGATGCCTAGAACACAAGTAAGAACTTCCAGTCCTTGGACTTCCCATTCCAGCCATCAAAAGAACATAGCAAGGGGAATTAGCAGTCCCTGCCCACTGTTGACATTTCCTCTCTAGCAGATCTTCAGCACAGGTGTGACTCTGCATTCCTGTGACACACAGACCTCCACAGGAGCAAGCAGGACCCTTGGCTGGTTGGATTACTCAGCAGATCACTGGTAGGAATGCAGCACCCTTTGATTTACAGGAACCCCACTAGAGACCCACTTCAACCAAGCTGCACTGCACTACTCTGCCTGAAAACTGCCCGTTCAGCTTCTTGGTCTCTGCATCATCGTCCCTTCTCTCTGCAAATGAGGCTCTGGGCTCTGTTCTCTTCCCCATGAGCAGAAGACAGAGACTGAGCCAAATCTCAGCACAGAACACTCTCCTCTCCCAGGCTGGGAATAGAAGCTCAGGACATTGCACGATTCCTGTCTTCTTTTCCACTGCCGAACTATAGAAAATGTCCCAATTAATACTTTATAGGGCTGAGATGTGCTTACAACCTCATCTGCTACTGTTCAGGGATGGGGGAAGGTAAATTACTCCTTTAATCTCTCCTTCCTTCTCAGTCCTGGAAATTATTGTTGTTGTTGCATATATTTCAGAGTTCTATGCCAGAACCACTCTCCAATAAAATACCAGGCAGCGAGAAAGCCTGGAGAGCTTCCATGCTCCTGAGGCCTTGGTGCAGTGCAAGCACTTTCTCACCTGCATTGGTAGGGAGGGGTGGGGGTGTCTCAGCTTCCTTTTTAGCAGCATCTCTCAAAAATGAAGTTTTGCAAAACACAGTTGTAAGGTAGCAGACAGTGCTGCACACTCTGCACTCAGGACAGATTCTCACAGCAGGACAACAGTTTAAGATAAACTATCCACAGCCCTCTTGCATGCTTGGGTCTTGCAAATTCCCCGCTTTCCCTCCCAGCTCTACTTGGAACTCCTACAGAAGGGGATCCTTCATCCACCCGGATCACATTGTCCTCGTGCACAGCTATACTTGCTGAGAATCTGTTCCCAAGTACAAGGACACAGAGAAGCAGACAGCAAAAACAGCTGAGCAAAGGGGGAAGAAGAGGCAAGAGCTCACCACGTGCTACTCAGCCACCAAGTCCTGACAGTCAGAACAGACAGCTGACACGAGCAAGGCTCAAACAAAATGACATAACCATCAAAATGCCATGGGAGATGTAAATCAAGAGCAATTGCTCCCCTGAAATCCTACACCATCGTGCAGAGGGAGGGGAGCTGGCAGGGCAGCTAGTGTTCATGGGCAGCAGCCACACCAGAACTTGTGACAAGAGGTCACCACCCCACACCCCATCCCTCCAGCACCACACAGCCTGGCCGGAGACCAGAGGAGGAGTACAGCACTCCGGTCACAAGGTACAGGAAACTATTTCTGGTCGGGGGGAAAGCATACCACACTCTTCTGTCTCCAGGGCAACAAAACAGGCCAACTCAAGCACAACTCACAGAGAAAAAGCACACTCCAGCCCTGGGAGCACCAGCCCGCAGCAGTCAGCCGCCACAACTTAGAGCAGTGAAAGGTCAGGCTGGGCGGGTTTCCTGCCACAAGTCCTACAGGATCACAGCTCCCATTCCTGCAGGATTACCCGGCCTGTTCCAGGCAGCACCGGGACACAGCCTAAACAGTGACTTGATAAACACTCCCCTGCCCCATCCCCAAAGGTCTTCATCACCTGGTGGTCTTTGGCACGGTGTAGACATTTGACTCTCATCAAATCAGCACCAGAGTCAATTTGGTACTTGTGGGGAACAACCTGGTACTAAATGCATAAGGAATAAAAACACAATCTCAATTTTCTACCTCACTCTGGTCTCACAAAGGTTATTCCCAGTAGGAGACAAAATATCCAAAACTTTTTGACTCCAGCAGAGCAGTGAATGGGTTGGCTTTAACGCCTCTCTCATACAGGGTCTCTCTGAACTTTAAAATGCAAAGTAGTCTTAACTATATTAAAATAACAATGAAAAGATCCCTTACTTACCCAGAGCTTGCAAAGAAATAGTTTCTCCTCCCTCTGCCCTAAAGATAAAACTTATTTCAGCAAGTCATTTGTGGAGTGGAGTTGTTTATTCTTAACGCACAGTGGAAGTACACCTCACAGATAACAGGAACACGTCAATACATCTGACCTACCTTACAGGATTCTAGGCCTGGGACATTGGGCCTATTTCCCGCCTTTCACAAAACCATGAAATTCAACCAGTAATTTCCATAACTTGCCTAAAACAAAGTATATCCTTTAGAAAACATAAGGGTTCAAATTCAAGACTTCAAATGATAAATAAAGTCATACACCCACAGAAATTACTCCAAATGTTAGCTATCCTTCCTGTTAAAATTCGGCACTGCTGTTCCAAGTCTGAATTCATCTACCTCCTGCTTCCAAATATTGGATTTCATTAAGCTCTTTTCCTGCTATGTTACAGAGCTGTCTAGCCCTGAACAATAGCTGATGCTTAAAACTTAAGTACAGGATATTACAAACACTCATCTAATATTCATTTACTGTTTTCCAGCCAAAAAAAAAAAAAAAAAAAAAAAAATCTTGCTATTTGGAAAATTATTCTATCTGCAGTCTGAAGCAATGAGTATCTGCAAGACAGGAAAGTGCACTCTATGTATCTCTTTTGTAGCAAAATTTAAAATGTAAATGCTTAAGAAGATGGTGCTTAAAAACCAGAGAAAACTTACTTGTGTTTGGTACAGAAACTAAGGTGTGAGTATCTATTTATCTTTATCAGTCCTTTATATGATATGATTTTTGTATCTCTGTTTAGGATGTAAAGCTACATTTAACCCAAGTACCTTTAACATTACTGCTCTGCAAATCTGGCCCTGTCATTCTAGTAACGTTACGGCTGGGGTTCTTTAGAACATACCTGATGAGAAAATGCCTTTTAAGAGAACTGGGATTTCTTTGGGATGGGTTGGGTTTTGATTTGCTAGGGATTTACTTAAATAGAAAACAAGAATGACTGTGTTAGCATCATTTGTGACAGTTAAGGACCTACAAAAATGAAACTGCTCCGTTTTACACAAACATGCGGTCTGCTCACTGGGGCAGGACTCTTCATGCACAGTGGATGGACAGAAATGGCTGTGCACAATTAGTAAAGTCACCGCTGTAAGAAACTCTGAGAAGGTTAAAACAACAACCCTGCCTGAGTACAGAACACAGCAGACCAAAACTATCACAGTTTGTCCTGATTGTGCACGATACATCAAATTTCAGCAGACACTCAGGATAACTTGGTGCTAAAGAAAGGTGTACCCAACAGAAATAAAACCCAAAATGCAGACAGCTTTACTTCACAAACACCTGGCCATCTCCAGCAGAGTGTGGAATATGACTGGTTTTATACCGATGCACATTTCTTACTCTTTGCTAAGAAAATAATTTTATTGTCTGACCAGTTCAGTCTGATATCCGAATGATGCAGTGGCAGAGATGGATGAACAACATGAGACCAAATTTCTGGGCTCCATTTTTCCCCAGGGATATAGTTCCCAGTTTTCTACTCTAGCTACTACATGCACGGTTGCTTTGCAGGAGGATTTTCCTCACCAGGTCTTTCTCCTCCAAGGGTACCCGAGACCTGGAGAACATTTTCAGACACAGACAGGGTACAAGATATCTACACACCCCAGTAGTCTAGAGCTGCCAAGTGAGAACATTTACATAACAACAACAACAACAAAAAGATGAAGAAAAAGGTCACTGTGCTTAATCAGCCTGTTAGGAAGCTGTGCGAGGAGAAGGGGCTGCCAGGGAAGCGCAGGGAGACCTGTCTGCATGGAGCCGAGGTATGCTTGTGAGAGGCAGAGCCTGAAGAATGACACCCACCACAAACCCAAAAAGGAGATCAGTCCCAAGCAGGCGGGGTCAGGGCCAAACCCGAGCCAGAGAGCAGGAGGAGCTGGTTAGGTGTCAGGTGCCGACACTGCCACCCTGCACTGGCAGCACAGCACGAGATCCTCCTGACTTGGGACAGAGCTGTGATGCCCTGACTGACTCCTGCTCCCAAGAGATGCACAGGGGGCTCTGTTTCAGCTATGGGCAGCTGCCATGTGAACACGCGCTCCAGCCACAGCTTTGCCACAAGCTCTGCAAAGGATCAATGGCCAGGGAGGTCGAAAGAGAAGTGCCCTTTGTGAATCCCATCTCCTCCACCTGCCCAAGGAACACTGACATTTATTGCTCTAGGAACAAATGTGAGCAAAACCATACCTATTTCAGGTCATTCCCTCTTCTGGCAAGAGGAAGTAGAAGTCAGCATTAAAAACTAACTGAAATACTGGACAAAACAATTATTGACATAAATCAAACCAACACTTATCAGTGAAAGTGATTAATTTCACACCTACCAGAAAACAAGGCGTAAAAACTTAATTCTAACATACTTTCTTCAACAAGCATTAGAAACACAGCACTGTTTCAAAATGGTTCCCTGTGCAAAGGACTACATCCACTGAAACATTTACTGGCTTACTTTATCAAACTGCAGCTGTACTGAGGTCCTGTGGCTAAAGCTCACTCTTTATTTAGTACACCTGCCTCAAGAAAGTAAAACGAAAAAGGAGTGGGGTGGGATAACTTTTAGCAGCCTAAATTTTAGCCACTTCAGTGAAAAGGGAGATTCTTTCCTAAAGCAGTAAAAAGAAGCATCAAGAAAACTAACACTTAGATGTGAATCAGCTCTGTGATAAGAATCTGTGTCATGAAGAAATAAACAGTGTTCCTCCCTTTACAAACACATAATCTTCCTATTCTCAACTGGAATGCAATCTGGCTGCTCAATACTACAGTCCACCTGTCTTCATCCTGCACTAGGACCATGCTCTGTCCTTGCTACTAAAGGAGGCTTGCAACTATCATTCCTGTGGGAACACATTCTAGATTACATTTCTGAGAATGGGAAGAGTCCGGAAGAAGAATCAAACTCAAAGCAATAAATTCAGTTTGATTGCTGTCATCATGCCAATTCCGGGAGATAGTCAATTGGTGCCAGCTGCTAAGATACCATTTGAGCTGCTTCAAGACAGAAATCGAATTTACATCAAATACATTTTGTAGTGCGAGACTAGTCTGAGCCTTCAGGTTCCTTCATGCTTTTCTTTGCTTGTTTAAATTTAAACTTCCTCTCTGAAACATTCCCAGCAAAAGAGAGCCAGCTCCCTCATCCTGCACTTCAAGCCACAGACTTTTTCCCATATTCTCTTATTTTTTCCAGCAAGACTGTACTATAGAACAACTGAGATGTCTTCGCATTCTCACAGCATTTGCCATACCACACCACCACCTTAAACAGGGATACCAGCAAGCCTCAGACTGACACCACTTCCCACATCTGCAGTATTAGTAGAAACAAACATAAAAAGCATCCTAGGTCTTAGGAATGACCAGAGGCCCCCATAGATTCAGCTCATTCTGACAAGAGCTAAGAGCAGATGCCTAAGGAAAAATGTAAAGAAAATAAGTATATAATGACACTTCCCAAACACTCCTCCCTCTCTCCCTCGACATTCCCATTTCAGTGTTTCTACACTGCCATTTCAAAGACCAGCTAAAATTAATAAATCTGTAGCAGCATACTACTGCCATTGCAGGCGACATTTCTGAAAGCCTGAGACTGTTTTCCAGCCTCTCAGTGCAGAATGACCCTAGTGCCATGATGTCCCAAGTGCGAGGGCAGAGGGGCTCCCACACCCAAACAGCACCTCCAGCATCTCTGCTGTAGCAACTGTGCAAGAATCACAAAGTCACCGAGACAAAGAAACGTCTGGAGCCAGCATGTGAAGATGAAAGAGCACAGCTCCACTTTTCTCAGCCAGTGAAAGCTAGAGAAACAAGACAGTGGCAAAATCCTCATCGCTTGCCTTCAGCTAGAGACAGAAGGAGGAGATTCAAGTGCCAACATGACACAATAAACAAATATAAGATTTCTTTCAAGAAATGCCGGCAAACATATTTTCTGACAAAGCCTTTCCTCCAGTAAAACCACTAATATTAACACCTTGTAACAGCCTTTTCCCACACTCTTGCAACTTCCCAGAAACAAACAACTCCACGTGTAAGAGTGTAATATTACCCCTAAGAGTGCATATACACACACAGATCTTAAAGACAACGTTAAGTCCACGCAGTTGGTCACAAGCTCTGTTTACACACACTAGTATCTGTGAACCCCTTGGTATTACTGTACTGGAAAACCAAAACAAACAAATTGAAAGGAACAACCTACATAAACTTAGCACAGTTTCCACTTTTCTGTTCAAGTAACGCAGAAAGTAGACTATGAACACCATGGAAGAGAAGTCAAGATGGTTTAAGTAATTCTATTTGTATCTCAAACGAGCACCCTGAAGAGTGGGCCAAGGCAATTTATTCTCTTTTCCTGCATTTCATTACCTTGTACTTACCTTGTAAAGATAATCTAACAGAAGGCAGATATTAATATGTATACAACAGTGGCAAAAGGAAAAAAGCTATTAAAAATACCTAAAAGAGAGGAATCTTTTAAAGAAAGTCATAGTGCGCACCTTTGACATTGCAGTTTCTACACTTGGTGTCACTCAAAGCTGCCTTTTCTATTCACATGAATATTTTTCAGTTTATCAGTAAACAACTTGTCCAGAATTTTTCTTTGGATTATCCAGTAGGTGGACCTGGTAAGGGAAAGAGAATTCCCATCCACTTGTTTTCAACAGGAACACATACCCTGAGTATTACCTACTGTACGTCTTATAAAGCAAAACAGCAGCACAGTGATGTGCACATTAACAGGAAGCGGGGAGCCTGGGCTCTCACAGCCACCAGCAACTTTCCAGGAATTTCAAGAGTCAAAGGAGGTCAAATTAGTGAATCAGCACAGGCTCACTGCTATAGGTGAGAGTCATCTCCGTAGCAATTAATGATGTGAGCAGACCAAGTGTGTTCAAGCCTAACATGCCATTCTTTGCCTACAAAGGCACAGATAAAGCCATATTGGGTGTTTTCACTATCTCAGAGAGAATTGCCACCATTCGCTTAGGTTCTTGCCTGCAGAAGATCCCACAGTTTGACCAAAGCCAGCACTGCAAAGCAACATGAAATATAAACGCATGAGCATTCAGCAAGCAGCCCAGCCATCCACTGCAGACGTGGTCCTTGGCTTCAAACTTGAGATAAACTCAGAATCTGGGCAAGGGAACTTTTTCCGACCTTGCTACAGCACTCAGAGCAGGATTTTGTAAACCCCTTCATGAGACATCCCGACAACATACACTGCCCCCTCCTCATGAGCCCCAGGCTCCTGCAGCCCCTGCTCTTCAGGCTGTTTTAAAAGCTTTACTGTTCCCAGTCTTACTCAGCAAAATGCAATGAGCCAAGTACAGCCCAGTGGATTCAGCCAGAAGCCTCGGTGTCAATGCAGCCACTGAAAAATGAGCCAGCACCATCACTGCAGAGGAGAGTGGAGGATACCTGCCTACAGAACAGCTGACAGAGGCCAAAGCACCACTCAGGCCCCAGGCAGAGTCTTCAATAAGCTCTGACATGACACACATACCATCTCATGTGCGAGCCCTGTTTGTGGTCCACATTTCTCAGGGCATACTAGTCC
This sequence comes from Pachycephala philippinensis, assembly GCA_013397055.1. Classification (NCBI taxonomy): domain Eukaryota; kingdom Metazoa; phylum Chordata; class Aves; order Passeriformes; genus Pachycephala; species Pachycephala philippinensis. The sequence goes on along the minus strand of VWZT01003779.1, from coordinate 554,655 downwards.
CTCTTGCTGGCAAGATAAACATCTCTCCATCTCCCCAGTCATCTTTCCCATGCTGCCAGTGGGATATACAAGGCCTGTGCCAACTCTGCTTTATTATTATCTGTTTTTCCCATCAACTATTTACTTTAGTTGCTAAACACCAATGAAGAATTTCCAAGAGCCTCTGACCTGAATTTCATTCCCTGTCTTTTTCCCTGCTAACCATCGGTTTATTTCATGCCACCATGATGGAGGCAAATCACAGAAGGAAAAACCCTTCCAGGTTTGGTGGTGAATGGGTGCGAAGGCAATGTTTCACCTCAGAGGTTGCCTGCAAAGCTGTGTCCTAGATCAACACCTACAGCCACAAAGTTGGTACCTACAGTCTGCTGCAATAATTAAGAATTCTACAAACTGACCATCAAAACTACCCATCATTCACCAACTCCACCTGTTCCATTGGCCACTGCAAACAGTGTCCTTTCTTGCTTTACAAACTTCTTACTTGCTCAAGGTGGGATGGAACACAAGGAAAACCAGTGCTGCAGCCGTAGGTACTGGCAACCATTCCTGCAGCAGCACACTCCCCTCTGAAGCAATATATCCTCCAGCTGACAAGAAAAAAATGCAGCCACCTTCTATCTAATCTGAAGCAATGGAGATCACCAACCACAAATGCTGTCAGGCTGATAGAAGCACAGAAAAGGGCAAGAATTCTTTTATTTTACCTGTTGTGGCCAGGAGGCATTAGTGCACCCATCACAGCCCTGACATAGGAAGAAATGTGGGGCAATTGCACACCCCCTCAGAATGGTGCAATTGCCCTGCTGGCCAGCCTGGCACATTGGGGGCATTTGCTTGAACGTCCCCACTAAGTGTGTGGTGAGCATAACAGCTTATTTTAGCTCTTCTTTGGCATATTGGCTTAGTGTAATTTAAAAAGCTTTGGAAAGCTTACATCCCAGAGAAAGGAAGAACTGTGGGGTACAAACACAACTAGCAAAATTAATGAAGTTTTCAAAAGAGAAGATGCTGAGCTTCCCAGCTGTGAATAGTCAAAAAACTTCCCCTTTCTTGCACCAAAACAGAGCAAAAATTACTCCAACTCTCTGTCAGGGTAATTTCTGTGTATCTTGCAAGAAGACCTTCAGTTCGGAGTACTTGCTTAGCCCACATCTCAAAGCACAGCCCCCTATACCACGTGCAGAGCCCTCCCCTTCCCTGTCCCTGCCCCACATGCAGCACCCCCACCTCCTTCCCCCGGTAAGGCTGTGGTTCAGCACATTCTCCTCCATTTTGCCTCCTGCAGCTTGCACTTTCCTCTGCAGCCCCACATCCCCCCGGTTTCAGCAACTCAGCAGGGAGACACCCCCCTTTGCTTTGATGGCAGCCCCATGTGCACACAGGGCAGCCCCAGTCCAGCTCTCCCATCCCTAGTTTCCCATCTGCAAGGGCACCATTTTTTTTAAACTGCATTTTACAAGTAAATCACGTGCTCAGCTGCTAGTTTGGGTGCAGAGCCAAGAAACACTCTGGCGTATGGGGGAAGGGAGCTGATGTATTTTTTGTTTCATGTGACCAGCTTACCAGAAACTTCACTGAGACCAAGAGCAGATCCTCTACCCACAGCCCTCCTTCACCACAGCCCCTTCCCCCAGACACTCTCGCAGCAGAGATGCAGAGCAAATGCACAACAGGAGAATCTGGCAACTCACATGCCTAAGGCCAACCATCAAGTCCAAACAGAGGTGGGACACCAGCTTTGCACTCCAGCAGATCCACTGAAGGCATACATGCAAGGAGCTGCTCTCTCCTACAAAGGCTGTGGCCCCTCACAGAGAAAGGCAGAAGTTGTGGGTTAGGAGATGCTGAGGCAGGAGGCTGCAGGAGCAATGCTAACTTGCACACACACACCACAATTTTTTTTTTTTATTAGAAAGTTAAGGGGGCATGTTTCAGATACAAGAGGCTGGCTGCAGGATACATGCTTAAATAAAGAGTATCCCAACATGCTCTCACAGAGATTAGGAGGGGATGAGTGGTTTTTAAAAAAAATTTGCAGTCTAAATTTCACATGGGTTCCATATGCTTTCTGCAATGAGATGGACAGGAAAATATGCACGGCAGCATCTCTTAGCTCACACAGAGCTGTACAATAATGTGTTTCCCTAGGTGCCCTTTGGAGACCACTCTTGAAATGCCCTGTACCTGTACAGCACAAGCAGAGATTTGGGAAAAATAGAAATTCTGGCTAATTTCTAGAAGACAGATAATTAAATGGTGGAAAAAATATGTTAGAAAACAAACAAAATATCCTCATAAATGAACAGCTACTTCCATAGTATCTTTTTTTGGAGAACCTCTAGGTGTCTAACAAATATTTACTATGAGGTCAGAAAACCCTTGAAGCAGAAGGTTTCTTTCCCTACCTTTAAAGAGCTGGAGAAGAAAAGTAGAGGTACTGAAACCAGAGAACATGTCAGTGACAAGTCTGTGAACAAACTCAGATCTTTGGAATCTGAACCTTTCACTACCCTGTTTTTCATCCCTCTGCAGAAAGAGAAATGAAAATAGAAACAATGCAGTTCAGATCTAATGGATTTTGAACACTCAAAGCAAAACTGATAGGGGCAGCATTAGTATTGCTGTGATACCTCATCATGTCTGACTCTGGGGAGAATGAAATCCTACTTCAATGGCATGCTAGGACCTAAGGAATTTTTATTATAAGGTCTGGAGTTCAGAATTGGAAAAAATATTTTTCTTTAAAAAAAACCCCACAACATTTAGTCTCTTTGGGAACTGCCACCCAACAAAGACTACACTGCACTTGACAAGAGCACAGCCTGAAAATAGCTTCCTTCACATGAAAGCTCCAGATTTGGACAATCTGGTGAGCACAACAACTTTAAAGTGGTCACCCTGTTCCATTACCCTGCTTGCTTTCGGATTCCCAGGGAATGAGGCACCTGACTGGCACCTATATCCCAAAAAGCAGCTGTTATGCTACAGTTTTGATTTATTCTCTGGCTAAGTTAATTTCTTGTTTTGACGAATGTTTAATGCTCCTGGCTAGATCAGTTTAGATCTTGTTTGCCTGGAGGCATTTAATGCTGCTACAATACCGTAATACTAAGTTTAAGGTCATCTACAGCTCCCCCCCACCAAGTCTTTTGCTATGATTTGGATCTAAATTATGTGGTACATTTTGGCATTGAGTTCCACAGCACCATATCAAGTCAACAGACACTTACTGAATCTCAAGAGATGGTCAGATTTGCTGATTAACAGACAACACACCCAGAACATTCTCACTGATGAAGTCCGCCCCATATACTGAGCCACAAACAAAAGACACAAAAGACTTAAGATGAGGGGTGGAAACCACAGCTCTCATGTTATCTCAGAGCACACAGTTCTGTAAATTGCTGCCTATCCCAGGCAAAAAAATGAGGGGAAAGGGAGGTGTGTCAGAAGGAGAAGGAAAGTGCAGTGAAACAGTTATTAAAGCACTAACACTGATGGCTACAAAGGAACTTTCTCAGTTGAGATTCAGTTTTAATGAGGTGGCGGTTAAGATGTCGAGCCAACGTGTCTGAAGACTAAACCCTCCTTTGTCTACAGAACACATAAATGAGAAGAGTGGCAGAAAAAGCTTCTCCACACTACCCATCAGGCAGCCTCAGCTTTGACCTAAAAGGAACACTTCTGCCCTACAAATGTTATTTTGACAAAGAGGTTGAATCTCAAATCCAAAAAAAGACAGCAGAGCATGGTCTCCTATGACCAGTGCCTGAGAAGCCTTCACAGTCCAATATGAGCTCCATGGAGCACAAAGGTGGGCTCTAGACTCCAGCACTCCCTGGTAAAAGAAGCTTCTGAACAGACACCATTCAGGCAGACAGCACAGTAAAATAATGTGTCCTTATGCTTACTTTTTTTGCTATCTCTACCTGGACAGCTGGTCTAGCAAAATGAGACTTGGGACCTTGCTCATCCTATCACTAAAACTGCTATCTTCATTTCAAGGGGAATGCTAGCAAAAGTGTTCCTTGCCCCTTCTGAAGCCTCTCTCCTTTTCTTCAGTTCTTCTGTCAAGCGGTGTATCCAAATACTGCAGTCCTTCAGCACAGCAGGCAGAGGACAACTACAGGTGTACACTGTGAAGGTACTGCTGCAGCCCCAGCACAGAAACACATAGCTCACAAGCTCACAGATGGCTGAGGAACACGGAAAAAAGCAGTATGGCCCATTACCTAAAATAACTACCTAACTAACTATTCACCTGTGCTGTAGGAGTGGTCTCTGCACCAAAAAGAGGTTCCTGGGTCCTGTGACCCAGAAGAGGAGGGGAGCAGTGGCAGAGCAGGCAGCACTTTTCAGGACTTAGGGACAGCAAGTCTCCCAAGCTGCTTATATCTAACACAGCCAGGATCTGAAGTGACAGCAGCCAGCGGGCAGGAAGGCCTAGAAAGCATGTCCTCCAGCCCTGCAAGCATAAAATGTGCTTCTAAAAGACAAATATTAACGGCACTTATAGACAGCAACGGAGACAGGAGGCGAAGATGACTAAACAAGTGTTCAGAGGGAAGCCAAAGCCACAAGTATGGAGCATGGGAAGGACAGAGCACCCACTGAAAGGGGCAGCATGATGAAAACGGGATCATGTGAGATGAGAAAGCCCAGCTCAGTGATGAGACCTGCTGGCCTTGGGGAAAGGGAGCAAAGGGCAGCACAGCGGCTGCCCAGGGCAGGCTGCTCTCCTTCATGGGCCATAACCCTTAGCAGCCTTACTGACCATGTCACCCACAGTTCAACAGAAAGTAAGTCTGGCAACTTCTGATTAGTTTAGCAACTGTTATAATCACAAACTAATCAGTTTTTCATTCTTTAAACATTTTCCCATTCTTCACACTGTACCCATATTCACTCCTCCACCACACACTGAAACATGTTTCTGTGTTCAGCTGGAGCAAAGGCATAAGACCCTCCAGTCCTCACAGCCAAGGAGGTGCCCAGAGAGGGCACTCAGCCTAACCACAACAGCCACCATCCAAAACAGTGACCATGCTGTTGGCGCATCAGCTTAGGAAGTTTCTGCCTCCAGCCCATTTGCTTGTTCTCACCTCCTCAGCCAAGTTCAGTGCCAGATCAGCTGTTTGGGTGACAGCCCTACAAGCAGGGAAGGAGAAGGGAGCAGCAAAGGCAATTTTAAGTCTTCTCTGAAGTCAGTTAGCTTTGAAGGCAGTTGATAAAATTAACAACCCTAACAGAAACTGCCCACTGCAAACAGCAACCAAATAAAGCTGCTAGTTCCCAAATGGCTGATGACCAAGCCACAGCTGCGACGGGGGGAGGAGAGGGGGAAAGCACGCATGAATCCTTGAGTGAGTCACTCACTCCCTGCATCCCTGCTGGCCTAGATAAATGCTGCTGCCAGTCGATGATGGGTGCTGCAAACCAACTCTTAAGCCCACAGCATCCCTGCTGCTCATCTCCTGGTGGGCACAAAGCCTGCACTGCACAACACCATCTCTGTGCAAGTGGGCAAGTAGGAGAGGTAGTCACAATCACCATTAGGGCTCAGGGGTTCCCATTTGGCTATCATTGACTTTTATGTCTCTTCTTGCCCTTACTCCTGTTTTCAGGAGTTGTCCCTCAAGGGCTGGGATCTCAGGCAGGTCAGCATATGTTATAAAGCTCATCCTTTCAGACAAGGAAAACACTGAAAAAAATGTGAAAGCAAATAGATAATAAAATAAAAATAGTAATAAAGACTCTGTGTAGGAAGTTGCTCTGAGTCCCTGCACTGACATTAGTTTGTTTACAGTGCTGGCTGCCCACTTGTACCATCTGAGCAACAAGTCCTGGTGGATCACGACAGAACTGCCTTACCTTGACGCAGAAGTTTAGGATGAAGGCAGAATTACCCAAAGCACAAAATGCATCAGAATTAAGAGCAAGTCAAGTCTATACCACATGTAATGTCTCCACTACAGATGCACCAAGGACAGGGAACTGGTCTAAAACAGACACTCCAGCTAGTTAGATCTCTGGAAGACAAAATAAAGCCTCAAATGCTGTAATACTGAGGCACCATAGCTGCAAATCCTGCAGTCAAGTCATTCATTGTTTTAAGAATGAAGGCGTTTAAATAAGTCCTGTGCCCAATGCAATCCCTGTGGGAGAGCAATTAAAGTTTTAACTGTCCTCACCCATTGAGAATGTGACAGATTTCTTTATCCTGGTTTCCTAAGTGTACAAATACACCAGAAGGAACAGGGCAAGAAAAGCAAAAGAACCTTGAAGGAACAGAGCCTCAATGAGCTGCATCTGCAACACTGGTGTACACGCTGGATGCTGAGGATTTCAGAAACAGAAGCTGGCTAGCTGATATTCATATCAAGCAGAAAAGGTCAGGCCACAAACTCCAAGTTTCAGGCTAATGATGCTATATTTTGCAATTTTCTAAATTCTACCTTCTATGTCACATGGTTCTGAGAACTTCCCTCATGACTCTTGGTTGTGAAATTACAAAACATACGGAACCCTGGGCAAAACACAGTTGTTCTCACAGTTAAAACTGACCAGGATTGCAGTGGCCTCTCCTCCAAATCATTATCATAAGTATTTCAGAAAATCCAGAGAAATAAAAGAACAGCTTATCCTTCATCTAATCCATCTCTCCCTCTGGCCTGAAGACATCTTACAGTGATTTTCCCACTCCCTACCACAAAAAAATTCCAACCATTTTACATGCACCTGTAAAACTTCCTGGCCTGTAACTTTTAACACAAGATGGGAGGACTACAGTGTTGCCACGCCTGGCTAAAAGAAAGGAATATACACAGAAGAGAGAGCAGCACAAGGCAGCAAGTAAGGTGCTGCACAGGAAACCTACCTCAGCCCAGAGCACATTAACAGCAAATCCTACCAAGTACACGTACATGCAATAGCTTCATAAAGGGTCACTGATAGAACTAAATATTGACAAAAGGTCAATGGATTAAAGTACTTGTGCAGTCTTTATACAGCTCCCTAGACAGGTGTTATTGCTTGAAAGCTTTGATGCCAGGTTTCTCTAACGAAACTGCAGCCAAAAGAACCCTATCATGAGCTCCTTCACTGCATTACTAAAAAGTGAAGAGGAAAGATATGATCATTTCTGCAGCCTTCAGACCAACACAGCACACACTGAGAAACAGCAAGAGAATGAATGAAACAAGAGTGGTCAAGACACGAAGTGCTGCCTATTGCACCCTAAGTGAGCAAAGCAAACTGACTTACACTAGTCACAAGTGCTCTGTGCAGTCTCCAGCTGGGTACGCCAGCCCACTGATTCTTCGGAAGCACCCAGTGCTGTTGCCCATTTCAAGAAAACATCTGGCTAGCAATGCCGATGTGCCAAAAGACAGGCTAGCCCAAGATAACGATGTATTCGTGAGGCTTCTAAAGTCTGAAAATACAAACGTGTCCTGCCTTAAAAAGTTCTGTCTTCCACCCCACTCCGGCAAAGGTATCCTAAAACAGCAAATCCCTGCTTTAGAAGAAAATGGTCCAGGGACTAAATAAACTATGGAGAACCAGAGGAAACAATCTTCCCATTATACTGAGCTCAGGTAAAAATACAGCAATGGACAAATCAACCACTGGACTTAGAGACCTGGGAAGACTTATTTCCTTCTATCGGTCAGCTTGGTCCATCCAATACCACTCTAATGTAATCTCTGCTTAACTTCCCTAAGCATCTGGCTCCTGAGCACAGAACATGTATAAGCACTGGGGCACGTGGCATATCTGTGATTGAGGCAGATTTATATCAACTGGCTCAGGTCCTGCTTGTGCAATCGATCACCCTTTGTCGTATTTAAGAGTAGCATTTCTTTAGCCTAACTCTGAAACTTAGGGCACGAGACTACTCACTGAGCTGTCAAGGAGACCAAGAACTCAGAGATAAAAGGTCTGTGGGAGGAGGAAGTCACTAGGATTGTTGAACCTGTGTGGGATAGAGCAGGGGTCTATGTTCTTCAGAGAAGGAAACATTTTTAGGAGAAACAGCGTGCTGCTACCAGCAATTATGCTACGTTTTAAATAGCAAATACGTTTCCATTTAGTGACCAGAGTTTGAATTACTGTGTGATTCCAGCACAGATTTTTTGCTTTTGAAGTCCAAATTTCCCCGCTTATATTCCTTCCATCTCACCATAAATGTGGACTCTTTCCTTACTTCACATTTTAACCAATCAATTTGCGCTTATAAATAAAACTATTTTTCATTTTGAAATATAAACAACAAACTCAAAAGGCCTATACAAGAAAATGCATACTTTGGCTCTTTACAGTAAAGTCAGCAAGTAACTTCATATAAATCTTCGTTTAGAAGGTACCCAAAAGATAGTTGAGGGTTACTGCTGGTGACCTCTGAACATCAGGCAGGACCGTAACACTTGGCAATCTCCACTTGTATGTACAGACTGGGTAATGAGATGCTGGAGAGCAGCCCTACAGAAAGAGATCTGAGGGTCCTGGTTGATCGACAAGTTGAATCTGAGACAGCAGTGCCCTGGCAGCCAGGAGGGCCAGCCATGTCCTGGGGGGCATCAGGGACAGCATCACCAGCCGGGCAATGAGGGGATTGTCCTGCTCTGCTCTGCACTGGGGAAGCCTCACCTCGAGTGCTGGGGGCAGTTTTGGGCACCACAATGCAAGAAACATATAAAGAGCATCCAAAGAAGGACCATGAAGATGGCAAAGGGCCTTAAGGGGAAGGCTTTTGAGGAATGGCTGAGGTCACTAGGTCTGTTCAGCCTGGAGAAGAGACTGAGGAGAGACCTCATTGCAACCTACAACTTCCTCGTGAGGGGAAGAGGAGGGGCAGGTACCAATCTTTCCTCTCTGGTGACCAGTGACAGGACTGAGGGAATGGCCTGAAGCTGAGTCAGGGGAGGTTTATGTTGGATAGGAAAAGGTTCTGCACCCTTCAGCAGGTGGTTGGATGCTGGAACAGGTTCCCCAGGGAAGTGGTCACAGCACCAGCCTGACAGAGTTCAAGGAGTGTTTGGACAATGGTCTCAGGCACATGGTGTGACTCTTGGGGATGGTCCTGGTTAGTGCCAGGAGCTGGACTTCAATGATCCTTGTGGGTCCCTTCCAGCTCAGGATATTCAGTGATTCTATGATTCACTTCTACAAGCACCTCAGAGACCTGTGAGGACAAGCGTAGGCAAGAGCAAGCACCTACCCTGCCACAGGAGTAGCAACTAAGGTCAGCTATAAGCTGGATATAAAGAGGGGGTGGGGAAAGGCTGCAGTGAAGACTTGGTGTCATACCAGGACAGGCAGAGAGAGCGACCAAAGAGAACAGGTCATGATTTGGCAGGGGGAAGGGCAGGATGCGAGCTGCAGAGCAAAAGAGAGAGAAAACGAGGCATGATCCTGCCTGACAAAGGACAAAAAAAAAATTCTGGAAAATTCTCTTTTGTAACATTGTGGTGACAGGCAAACTACTGCTCTAGCAACATAGAACTGCCAGAGGAATGTTACACAGGCTGGTTTGCACAGAGGGGGAAGGAAGAAGATGCACTTGATGGCCTCCTCAAAAGAAGATGCATGGTCTTACCAAGAACTGCTCTCCTTTGCTCTCTCCAGAAGGTTCACAAGGCAGAGCTGGAAGGACAGTATTTGACAGCATTAAGATAACCTTTCCTGTCCTTGCTGCCTTCAAAATAGAAATATATCTGAGGTGCAAAACAACCTGACCCAACTTACAAGCAGTCTTCTAGATTTCTTTTCAGAAAAGGTCAATGTGACAAGGTCAGATAGGCTTTTATGGAATCTGCTTGCCAAATCCAAAACACCACTCAAGAACATCATTGTTCCAAGTCTGTTACAGATCTGTCTCCAATGACGAATAACATTTGAGACCATGGAGACAATTCAGAGCAGGGTTCAGAGAACTTATGTGTGCAATTTTTCTATTTGATACACCATTTCCACCTGAAACTAAGCTTTCTATTGAATTACAAGTCCTTCTTTTTAATAATGCACTTACCACATGAGTCATATCTCCCCAGACATCTTGGTGAATATTGTTTCTGGTTCTTCAGGGTAGCTTGTTAGCATAGTGTGTGTATCTGCGAGGGCCAGACAGCATGGCACTAGCACAGTGAGCTTTCTCCAAGAGCTTTTAGCAAGCCCACAGGCTTCCTAACCTGCAGGCTGGCAGCTGTCTGTTAGTAGAATGCCAGGGAAAAAAAGGATGCCCCTTCACAAAGATTAGGTGTGCAATCAGGAGCATGTGTCTGAGCACAGTCCAAATGTACAGGACTAACTGCATGCTGTCACAGGTCTAACCAAATAAGTTAAAGCAAGGGTTGATTCTCCTGCATTATACACATGACACAGGTTCCAATATGAGAAACAAAGATTAGCATATGGAACAGAAAATCACTTGAGAAGTGAACCATGACCCTCACTAAAAAAATGAATATACAAATTACCATCTAGAATTAAGTTTCACAGGAGAAAAGGGGCAATAAGCTACCTTTTGTAAAAGACCTGCATCACCTGCTATACCACTGATAAGAGTAAAAGGAAACAAGAGGAAAGAGAGCTCTGAGCAACTGCATTTATATTAGTGAGACAGGAGGGGAAGGGAGAAAAAAGCCTTCATTAGTCACTGATAGGACTGATAGGATAAGTTGTATTTACAAAGACTGCATTAGTCATTCACTGTTTTTTTTCCAGAGGAAGCTGAGGAGGGCTCTACCTTCCCAGCTTCCATGGGAGACAAGGCCTCCATGCCCCAAAGTGCAGCTGCTGCACATTTCGGTCCAGAAAGTGCTCATAATGGCACAAGGTCTCCATATCCCTCCACCTAGGCACTGCCTTCTGCTCTCTGACAGACACCGACTAGGAAGGCGCAGCTGGAAAATGGATCCTTCCAATTGGCATTGGCCCACACTGTCTCAAGGCTCGGTCTATTAAACACACATCAAAACAGCACTGCCAGCTCTGGTGGGAGGAAGATGCAGGAAAATCCTGAGGCTGCAGCTTCTCTAGTAGCTGTCACTGCTCTCATGAAAGCTCATCCACAAAGGAAGAGTGCAAGGCAAGCAATTCAGAGGTTTTGAAAAGACAGCCACTCCTCTTTTCCTCCCTGAAGTTGCAGCATGCTGCAGAAAGCCCAAAATACACAGAGACTCTACTCTAGCCAGGGCAGTTTATAATGTCTGGACTACACTGTACTTCTGCATGGGTTCTGTACCTGCCCCAGCTTTCCAAGCACACCTCATCCCCAGCTTTCAGACAGGAATCATCTCTTCCCGCACACCTCCTTGTTCTGTGTTGGCTACAGCCAACAGGGAAGGCTGCAGCAAGAAGGACCTGCCTGTCAGTATGAAGGGAGCACCAAGGAAATGCTGCTGCTGTGCTTCCACCAGCACCTGCAGAGAGGTTCACGTTCCTCTGAGCAACAGAGACCTGGAGGGTCAGGCAGGTTGAGGAATGCAAGAGTAGTCACAGACTAAGTATTCTGTCCCTTTAAATGCTGAGCTATTATCAACTCTTCAAGAGTTTCTGAGCTGTGGGGAACCTGCCTCCAGCTCATATGAGCAATTCTAGGAAGTTCTCAAATTCCTAAGAAGAGGGCTTGACAGCTCAGTGCATGTTTTACTGCTACTGTACTAAAAGCCTCTTCATTCCTGTTAAAAAAATAAACCAAAAATCAAACCTGTAACCACACTCAAGTCTGCCCTGCTAACAGTGATTTTGCCGCCTCCTTCCCCTGCCCAGCCACTCATTCATCTTCACACAAAATAGCAAAGGGATTACGCAGATGTTGCTTTGCTGTCCTGACCTTCTTAACCTATGCCCACATGCCATCAGTGATGTTGTGCGTTCACTGTCCCTTCGACCATACGTCAGAGGCTAATTCCCTTCTGGCTGTACCCTCATTCAGAAGCTGGGTGATAATTCTCATCTCCTGCAACATAGCTTCACGGGAATAGAGACAGGAACTTCCCACATCAGTACAACCGAGGTTCAGAGCACAGCACTAGCTGTAAAGCACAACAAAGGACAAGGCAGGCAGTGTACCCAGAGTTGCGTCTGACAGAGGGGCAGCAGGAACACTGAAAAATGGAATGCTCAGAGAAGCAGTCCACGGCATGGCTAGTGTAGAGCATCTGTGGATGTCTGCCTGGGGAAGAGTAAGTGAGAGAGGGAACTGCACCATGAGGGACAGAATTTCACTCTAGTGCCCAGCAGAAGCAGCAGTTCAAACGGAGCTGAGGCTCCTGCAAAGGAACAACAGAAGGTGGCTGAGCCATCAGTTTGCATGCAAGCTGTTTCCTTCTCCTGGGTCTCTGTCTAATCCAGAAAAAGAGGCTGCACAAGTCCTGAAGAACAGGTCAGCAAGGATTTTCACAGTGATTACTTGACAACAGTTATGGACACAGGGAAGTTGCATCCCATCCAGCAATGATAAATGACCTTCACTGTCCACTTCCCGCTTCACAGAGCCTGAGAAGGGATGCTAACAGCAGCCTTGAATAAATCCATGAATCCATGGTGATGTCTAGAGTGAGGGAACAAACACCCTTGATTCAGAACAGGATCTTGATAGATCTACAGCTGGGGAGATTCCAAGTGAACAGGAGGAAAGATTCTGAAAATTGCTTGGCAAACTGGAGGAAGCATATAGCAGACACAGGTCCAGGTGGCAGGGAAAGGTCTCTGGCAGGGACAAGAGGGTAACTTCTGCATGGCCATGACTGCAATGATCACAGCCAATACTGCTGGTGAGCCTTGTGTCAAGAGCCAAGCACCAGAAAAATGAAATTCTCAGAACCTGTCACAGTCACCCAGAGCATGCAGGGAAGCAGCAGGTATCTCTTATTTTGATTTCAAGAATCAGGTGACCTTGGTCTCAGATTTGCCATCCCCACAGTTCTCCCCTGTTTTCTGCCGTGCTCCAAGCATCTGCCCTGAAGAGCTGCAGGGCTGACACATCCACAGGGCAGAGCAGAGTCACCTTTCCAAGAACAGTTTTCTCTGGAGCTTTGTGGGGAGGGAAAAAAAACCCAAACAAACAACAAAAACCAAGGCCTCTTCAAACCAAAATCCCTGAGACAAACCACAACCCAACAATCCCACTGCTGTAACTTACACACCAACATAGCTAATAGTTCCCACAGTTGCATTTTCATTCCTTTGGCAGGAAAGGTGTGTGGAGGAGCAAAGCAAAGCATACTACAGCACACATGGGTTACTAGGCTTTTTGGTCACTTTCCTAGTTTTTTGATCACTTTTTTACATTTCATAAGCCATGAGAATCACGGTAATTTCCCATGCACAGTACAGCCATAGTACTAACTTTCATGACCTTCAGGACATTAAAAACACCAGCATCCCTAACACACCACAGCTAGCACAGACACAGGCTATCAAAATCCTTTGGCTTTCCAGAGCCCTCTCTTTGCTACTCTGCCATGAATGGACAGATGGATGGCTCTCACAAGCGTCTTTCATCCATCTGCCTTCTCACCTCAACTAAGGGGACAGAAATCAGCCATCCCTTGGGTCTGATGATGATGATGATGAATCCAGCACTGTGAACAAGCTGTTGCCTATAAGGACTACAGTGATCACACAGGTTTTTCTCCATAGGGTTAGAGACAGGAAAAGTTCCAGGAGGCTGGGCTTCAGTGAATGAGACCCTGTACAAGAGGATACCATAAGCAGCTGTTCGCTGAGAAGCCAAGACCTTCACTTTAAAAGTACAGCAGTAGAATGAGAGGCGGTGTAAAACTGAAGGGATAAGCAAACTACATAACGATTTCCTCTGGAACTGGCACTCATAAGCAGGAGACAGACACCCAGCTTCTGATATCGTTCCTGCTGGGCACCTTCTGTCCTTGCAAAAGAGCTCAAATCTTTATGGAGATGTCTACTCCACAATCAAAGGTTTAATCGCAGCAGGAACAGCCATATCCATGTTAGCACGACACTCACTAGCAGGAGTAGTAATAGTGGGATTCATAGACTTGAACACAAATTGTACAGGCCTGCTGGGGACTTACATATGTGCCTAAGCTGCCAGCCTCCACTGAAACCCACCTCACTGTGACTTCAATGCTATTATCTCTACACCACTGAGAATAAAGTTAGTGAACTATGTCCTTCATGCTGCAATCACATCTTCTGCTACACTACCAGCAGAGACTCAGCTCTCTCTTCATCAGCTTCAGATGTTTAGTACTTGTGTTTAGACTAGGAATAGCACAGTAAAAGGAATAGAGAGAGAGAGAGAGAAATACAGACACGGTGAGATATTACTAATTATGCTTTGCTTGTCCAGTCCTGTGCACTTTCACTCTCAAACACTGAACACATCCAGAAACAAAATCTACAATAACAATAATTATATTAATAAATCATAATAATAACAGAAAAACACGTCAAAAGGGAGAGACACATGAAGAGCAGCTCTGGGAACTCATACCACATGTGGGTGAAGTGATTATACTTCCCAACTCACAACTCCACTGTCCACAGTCAATTTCATTTTCAGTGCAATGAGCAGCCTCCAGAGAAGAGCCAGGTGAGTTCAGCCACACACAGGACTGGTCCCCCACCTCAGCATGCTGGCAGCACTACTTCCTCATTCAAAACTGTGATCACTCCCTTCATTTGCCTTTTTACATCACATCACCCAGCAGGATGGGGCAGTCCTGGTAGTTATTGGGTTCAGCTTATAGCTCAACTCTATACTTGAGTGTGCTATTCCTAGGTTGAGTTAATGTTCTCCCAGATCTGACAGTCAGAAGAGATTGTAAAAGAACCAAACTAACTAACTAACTAACTAAAAAGAGGCCAGGCCTCAATTACCCAGCACTTCATCCTTTCCCCTCCAAAAGGTAGGCATCAGAAAGAAAAGAGGTTTTCAAAATTATCATTCTGAATTTTATAAATATTGGGCCACCCTCAAAGGCACATGGACAGGAACAAAAATGAGGGTACAGAACTGAAAGAGGCTTTGGACCAGGAAGGTCAGAAGAATGACACCAACTGAGCCATCATCAACAGGACTGAACTCCATCCCAGTTAAACATGTGCTTGTTGTATCACCAGCATGCTGCCAGGAGCTCAGGAGTCTGAGCCGTACTCAAATTACGAGCTACAGCTGGCTACCCAAGGCCACTGAGCCAAAGAAACTGAGAAGCAGATCACCCATAAACACACAGTGCTACTAGCTATGGATGTGTGTTTTGGGACTTCTGGAACAATGAGGTCCACGACGGCTCAGGTTATTGCTGGAACAAGAGCAAGTCCCCACCAGTTCATTGTATTTTCTTGATTTCTCTTCACCAAGAAAAACCCTCAAAATACATAATTTAAGAAAATAATCAACCCTGCTAACAAAAGTGTAGAACAGCTGAACACACTCTTTTCTTCCCTTAAAAGTAACACAGTGTAAATCTGTTTAAGAGTCCCTGAAGTTGGCGAGACACATGCTAACAAAATTAACCACAGAAAACAACTAACTGGAACCCTAGGGATCTGCAAACTAGTTAATTTTGCAGGATGAGAAGTATCTAGGAAAGAGAGCACAAGAAGGGCAGGACAGAAGAAAACACTCTATTCAGTCTGCATCAATACCAGCCCACTACTGGGCAAAGAAGAACTCCCATAACCACTATCTTGCCGTGTCAAGAAAGCAAGTAAAATAGGAAGCCTAAGAATAAATGCAAAAACAGTTATTAAGGTAATATAATATATCAGAGAGAACAGTGGCCTTGCCCAAGAATTCAACAAGATACTTTAAAAACTCACCAGAAGAGACAGACTTGCTTAATTGTTACAGCAAGCTTATACAAAAGAATCCTGTTAGTTTGTTTCAGAACTCTTCCCGAGGGAACTGAGGGAAAGGCAGTTTGGTGACAGGACCTGAGGAAAGAATGGAAGTTCCCTGTAAAGCCCTGATGGCAAAGGTGCTCAGGTGAACAGTGACAGCCTGTCCTGCTTGCTTTGATGGCTGACAAAGCACACTGCCCTGCCTGCACATGCAAACCCACGTGCACGGAAGGGATTCCTCCCAGCTCCAGCGCTTAATCGTGAAAACGTTTGAGTGACGTCCCAGCAGGGTAAGCAGGGGACATCGTTCCAATGGTCCAGGAAAGGCTACATCTTGAGATGCACAAAGGCAGAGAGGCAGCAGCTGAGGGGGAAGGTCTAGGGAGATTAACATGTTTATCTCCTCGCTTAAGTCTCTTACCGGCCAATGGTTTCAGCGTGATGGCAGCAACAGGACTAAAAATAAGAACTCAGGCATTACCAGTGACTCACCGTGTGGGCAATGACACTGCGAGGGATCACCGAGAAAACCGCTCCCACTCCCGGAGCCTAGCTCTTGAATTGTATGAAATGATTCCCCACAGAGACAAAGGAGATACTGCATAGAGATCTCTTCATTCAAGTGATCTTAGGACTGTATGACATTCTATTCAACCATGCAGGGGCTTTAAATAGATAATCGGACCAATCTCAGACCCAATTTTTGGGTTCAGCACCTGAAACAGAGGCTTGAGGGGACAGAAAACACCATCAAGACTACACTTCCAGAACATTAAAACTCCCTGCTAGAGGTGATACTAACCACTGCTGGTCTTCCTTTCTGTCTGGATCATGTCTAACAGTAAATAAATTTCAAAGGCATAGCAATGCCAGGATGTTGCATTAGAAAAGTTCCTTCAGTAAAGGCTGGTGCACATCAGCAAAGCTAGCACCACAGCAAGACATTGTTTATCCTGAAGAACCTCACATTTCCTCCAAAAAAAGCCCATATACCCTTCACATAGTATTTTAGTAATTCAGCTGCATAGAGATGCAATAATATCTCTGATTCCATAGGTAAGCTACTGGAATTGAGGGTTTCAGTGGCACAGCTGTAGGAGTTAAGATCCCACTACAGCACTGATGTAGTACCCCTGACTTCTTCCCCCAAAAGGCCACAGCTAAGATAAAGCCAGATTTTCTTTTTAGTATCTCTAGGAAAATAGAGATCACTCTTCTGGCACTGTCTGTGGTGCAGATTTGTCCAACAGCAGGTACAGGAGATCCCCTTGTTGCAAAGCTGGCAGTCACTGCAGTCACATCCTTCCCCTGCCTCTTGCCTAATGGCCCTGCATCCTCTTTACTTCTGATGCTGGCGCAAGCACTTGTGCAGCGGCGCAGTGAACTGGATAACTGAACTGATCCATCATTAACCTGGTTCACCACGCACCTATATAAAGAATTTGTGCTAGTGCAAGGAGGGAACAGTCAGAAGGAAGGCTGCCTCTTTCAGCAGCAGCAGCACAGAGGTCGTGCTGGCTGAGACTGCTCATGTTGCTATGGGGTACAATTCAATTACCCTTTGCTGCAATACTCCAAGATACTGCTCACATGCAGTTCATGTCAGACCATAAGATGTTCTAGTCTTCTGACTGAATTACCCCTAGTTTCTGATCCATCATAAGAGAAAACTGCTCAGAGCTCCCCTAATATTCTCCCTTCATAACTTCTGGCACTCATATAAGAGGCCATCATTTTTATAAGTACATAGTGAATATCCATCTTTACCATCCCCTCATCACGTAGTGAAGAAAAATACTCAGTTCTGTAGATCAAAAAAGTAGAGTGAGAATACAGCAATTTATTTGATATTTGCAAGAAGTCAGATCCTGCATCTAAAAGAAAGAAATAAAACCCCATCCCATAGAATACCAGGATATCACATGCTATCTAGATTGTATCAAGGCAAATAGGACATTGCTATTGAGACAGCAGCGCTTAGAGACGGGCTGCTCAGCAGTCAGTGAAACACAGTGATTGCCCCAGAAGCTGCAATTATGCAGCTGGCTGCTTACAGCCAGAACCAAGGACCTCTCCCATGAGAACAGACACTGCCTGATATCCCTCAGGTTGCCTACTGCTCTTTACCAAGAACAACCAAAACTAGAGGGTACCAAATCCTAAATCTGCACTTAGGTCCCTCTCATTCATTCAATATACTGGAGAACTTGCAAGGAGCAGCATTTCCTCCTATGTCTATAAGCATATAGAGCAATTCTCTCCCCAGCTCTAGCTGGTCAGGAAACCACCAGGTCAGAGCACTGAAGCATTTATAGAATCCGAAGTTAAAAGTGGAGACAGCTAAAGCTTCCCAGTTTGCCCTACAAGAACGGAGCCACACATCAAGAATTATTCAAATATTAGAGTAATAGGACACTTGACTCTGCAACTAGAAGAAATGGAAGCTTCAAGGGGACAGCAACTTATCTAGAAAAGCACATCAGTGACTGCTTATGTGAGAAGCTCTTCTTTATTACAGCCTATATATAATTCTGCACACTAAGAGAAAAAAATCATGAAGATGGCACCACAGGAACAAAGAAAGTGAAGACAGGTCTGGGGAAAGCAGCTACCAAATTGCCCAGGCAGGTGTGGGAGGATGGGGTTTCAGAAAGAAGAGCCAGGCGACACCACCAAGAGCTGTGGCTGGCTGGAAGTGCTGTGCCAGACTCACACTGATGGCAGCCTGCACTGCTGTGGGCTAAGATAAACCTGTCTTGGCCTCTCTGATCTGCAGCACAGGAAAGACAAGATAAGCAGAGTCCAGAGAGGGAAAACACCCATTTTACCAGGAAAAGAGGGGATTTTGAAGAGTTTGCTTTGTTTATCAAATAAGCAGGTCCTTACATAGGAGGACTCGGGGCAGTTTGCTTTCTGACATCAGAGGTGAAAGAGAGCAACATATCTCAGAAAACCAAATGTCTGCTGCTCTAAAGTGCTTTTCCAGTCTTCTCTGCCTCCTGCTGAGTAAACATATTTTGCCCTGTCCAGCTATTCTGACAAGAGACTGTCCTTAGGAACTTTTGGTTGCCTTCATGATAACAAGATGCATCCTTTAGTCTTAACCACTGGGCAAAATCAGTTTGCAGCTCTCTGGTGATCAGATGCTCCCAGGAATATAATTCGGACAAGAGAAACAATGAGTCATATTTTGGCAAAAATACACCAGATCTTTATTTTGCATCTTCCTGTGTTCATCAGTGCAAGGCTGCTTCCCTCTGCTTCTCACACTTTTAAAAGAGCAATAACTATCACCACTCTCCCCCTCCAAGAAAAAAGCTTTATTATGTCTTCTGATTTTATGCTGAAGCATCATATTCCCAACATGTTAACTGTCTTCATCATGTCTGAGTTATGCAATAGGAGAATTCAGATTCAGCTCCAATTTAAGATACAGCTTCATTCTGTGATTCCCCAGCCTATGACTGCAATTCAGTGGTCCCATTACCACTGTCAGTTTGGAATGCACTTTGAGATCCCTCAGCTTATGAAATTTTATTACAAAGATAAAATATTTGCTCCTTGTTCAGGTCATAAGATTCTGATTAGTAAAGCTCTATGGGCATCACCAGACCAGCTCTAATCATCTCTACCTTAGTAGGCTAGAGTGACCCAAAACATGACAGCTTATTAGCAAATATTTCATGTTATAGGAGAGATCCTTCTGCTCAGCACATAAATTGTTAAAGTCTCCATTTACTATGCCAAAAATACATGTTAACATATAGACAAGTCATGACTAAGCATTAAGAAGAACAATTTCAAACACCCTTCAAATAAAATACAGATCCAGCATTTCATACTGGCTGCAAAAAGAACACCTGGCATTTCCTATGACAACTTCTAGCACTGGATTTTCAGATGCTTTAAACAGCAATTAATTTAGCCTAATAGCTCCAGCCATAACAGAATACACCATTTTACAGAAACACAATCCAAGAGTCAAAATTGTCTGCAATTCTAAAAGGTTGAAGCCCAGTATGACTCTCTGCTTTTCCACAGATGATGCCTGCCCAACAATCTGATTTGCTTTGACCAGACATTAGCTACTTCTGAAAGAATGGAGACAGACAGGAGGGGAAAAAAAAAAAAAAAAAAGAGGGGGTATTGGGCTTTCTGTCTGAATTTAATACCAAACCTCAGCAGACACTGAAATGCAATGACTTCCTTATCACCACACAAGCTATGAGTAAGGTTTTTAAGGAAAAGGGCAATATTGTCCCAGAGATATCCATTTACTATAAGTGCTTCTAACAAAGGAGACTTCTTGGTGTCTCCTCTTCCATATCAGCTACACAGAAACTATGCTCTAATATCCAAATGTTAAATGCTCTTTGAAGTGGGACCCAGCCATTTATCCCGATTCACTCCAGTCAAAAGACATTCTAGACATCTTGGAAGAGATGGCAGATCGTGATAAACTGTATCTTTGTTCCCCAGGCTCTTTTGCACACTTTTCACAAGTCATAGGAAGGGAGATAGAAGGAGGAGAAGTGGCAGCTACTGCAAAAGACATTATCTCTTAGCAAAGGATTCATAGATGTAAAAGCCTTCCTTCCCTACCAGCCAACTGTTAACCCAGGAGTGTGAGTAATAAAACACTGGATTGCAGCACTGAATGACCAAGTCAATGAAGAGAGAGAGGAAGAACATTCATATAGACCCAGTAGGCACAGCACATATTTTTAAAAATGGAATACCTAAGTTCTGTTCCAAAATACCTAGAAGATAAAAAAAATAGCAGAATTAACATTGTCTATGCTAATTGGTAGTGAGGCCACATCACAGATATGATTAGAGAACACATGATTAAATGTTTGATCCCAAGGAATGCTCCACAACAGGAATGTCAAGATAAATTATGCCCAGCAGATGCATGGGTGCTCAGTGCTTCCATCTCAAAAACAGACATGCTAAGGAGAGCAAGAGGCAATTAATAAAGTCCAAGTTTTAGCACAAGCTTACATCATGGTATTCGGGTTTGCTGAATTACTTTTTCCCTTCCGTTGACACCTTATTAGAAGACATGAAATTCTAGGGGAAATAATCTGTTTTGATTTTTCCATAAGGAAATCCCAATCTTTTCAAACACATCAGTCTAAGAAAACAGAGCAGAGACATATCCTTGCAATTCTGGGTCAAACTCACAAATCTTGGATTTGTGGCAACGTACAGCAGGAGAGAGCAAGACGAAAGGAAAATCCGGCCAAACACGCATGCAAAGCTGGCACTGGCGAGTGGCTTTGGCCGTCAGGCCACAAACACTTTGCACCAAGAACTAATTTCTCCTCTCACCTACAGAGCAGCACTCTGCACACCCCCATCAGTGCTCTGCTCCCCACTGCACTGCCAGCCGCCTCCTTCTCGGTGCCCTGGCCTGCTTCCTGTCCAACAAGCTCGCAGCATCACTGCGGATGCAGCAGCTCACCATGCAGCATCTTTCTCGGCTCCATTTTAAAGGAAGCTGCTAGCCAGTGCTCCTGCATGCCCTAGGTATCCATTGGATTCCGATTTCCACACAGAAACAGCTTCAGAAGTTTGTTCTCTTTTCAGGAAGGTGATTGTCTCCCACAGATGGCTCAACAGTCCCTACAGCAGGGGTTGAGTGCTCAGCGGCAAACACTCCAACTCCTCTCCTCCACAAAGGACGCACACATGTGCGAGCATATAACATATCCTGAAAAATTACATGAACCTCCCAAAACCTGCTAGAGGCAAGGACAAAATGGTTTGAAATTCTTTCTTTATAGCACAGAAATAGCTCCTCTGTGAGCAGACACTGACACCTTTCTGCTTAGCACCAGAGGATAAAGAGACAGAAGAATCGCCACTGAGCTGGACACTGTCTATCCATCTAGGACTGCTTCGAGCACGTGATCCTGCCACAGATGGCAGTTAATAGGATGGTGCCTTCTCAGACAATGAAGTTCAATTAAAACCCTGAAGGGTGTGGTATCATTAGCTTGAGTTGGCGGCCAGGGTACAGAACCAAGAAATTAAGTCTGTCTTCAGCAATCAATGCTGCCCCCAAAGTGGGAGAAGAAACATCCCCTTTATGTGAAAAATCTCTCCTCTGTCCCAAAATGTGCCTACTTTGTCCCACAGCATGGAAGTTCTCCCAATATACAGAACACCTATAACCACAGAAAGCTGTAATTCTTAGCACAAACAGAGCAGTAAGAGAACAACCAGAGAAATCCTTTTCAGTGGAGATGGACGAGGTGGTCCCATACTAAGTGAAGCTATTCCAAGTCTGCTGGCTGGCATGACAGGCTGTCCTAGCTGAAAAGTAAATTATGAAAAACGTACATGGTAGTGTGGTACTGAGTGGTAGGACACTAAGGCAGAGATATAGGTAGCTTCCACTTCTCTAGACTTTCCCTGTAATGCCTTACTATTTATTCATATGAACAGACATCATCCAGGCAGTCTCCTTGTGTCTGTTCCTAAGCAGGAATTTTGTATTTCAAATCCCATATAGTCATTGCCAATCCTCCCCTTTCCTTAAGCAGGATTATTCACGTATTGAAAAGCAAGGCATATCCTGTCTAACTAAAACAGCACATGATGCGGAGGTGGCAACACACTAAAATACAAACATAGCCAGATGAATAATTATGTTAAAAAACTACTTTTCTACTCCATGCAACTGCTCTGTGTTGTTGACTCAGATGTGTTCATTTGAGCAGACAAAAAAAAGGGTTTTACTACTGCCGCTCCCACAGAGGTTTGGGAAAGCAAAGCCAAGCCTACACGCCCCAGTCTCAGCTAGGTTCAGTCTGGGAAGCTCTTTAGCTCTAGAAGCCCCAGCTCTGCAAATCCCCAGCGGGAACTGCAGATCACGGGCACATTTGTAGGAGAATAATTAGTTTCAGAGCCAAGACTGTGCTCCTCCCCCACCCCCTAAATTAAATAAGCCAAGAAAGAGTACACAGCCATCCAGTCATTCTTGGAGAATTATTTTTCTGACTAGCTCTGCACTTTAAGGATGCCATTTTTCATTATTGTTAATAGGTCTCATTAACTAGAAGCTCTTAAGCACAAGACCATTACTAAATGCAGTTTACACTGCACAAAAGCAATGCCCTTATTGTGGCAAGGGCAGGAGGGAAGGAAACAGTTTGCCTTTCCATAAATACCAATAATTCAAAACCAAGCACTATTTGCCCTTCATTTGGGTTCACAGTTATTCCAAATTAGTAGACAGTTAAGAGAAGGATGGTTTTAAAGATCTCCAGTTTGCAATTAAGCTATACCTCATGACTTAAAAATGAACAACACTTCATTTTAAAACAGAAGCAACTGGAACAAGAAAAAAAAAACAAACTGAAAAACCACCACCACCTCCTCTTTTTAACTTAAGCCAAAATTTCAGACCTTTCTGGGGTTTGTGATCACATCATGGATTTATAAAGATATGCAACCACATCCTTAAATTTCAGGCACATAAGCAACTTAAAGAAACAAATACATATTTCCCCTCTGCTCCCCTCACACATACAGACTGAACAGTGAACTCTCACTTTTGCTGAAAGTCTGAAATAATGTATTTGGAAGCCTAAAGAGAAGCCCAAACAAGAATTTCACTTCTGTGAAGCTACGGAACTACTGAGCACAGGGGAAGCTGGCTTCTTCCTAGGAGAGTCAGCCCAGGCAATAGTTCAGAGGGGCAGGGACAAGTTCAAGAAGTGGGCCCACGGAATCTCATTAAGTTTAACAAGACCAAGTGCAAGGTGCTGCACCTGGCTGGGGCAACCCCAGGTATCAATCCAGGCTGGGGCATGAACAGATCCAGAGTAGCCCTGCCAAGAACTTGGGGGTGCTGGTGGATGAGACACTGGACCTGAGCCAACAACATGCACATGGAGTGCTGCCTTCTGCTCTGGAGTCCCCAGCACAGGAAGCACATCAGTCTGCTGGAGCGAGTCCATAGGAGGGCCACCAAGTTGATTAGAAGGATCTAATCCACTTCTCCTAGGAGGAAAGGCTGAGAGAACTGAGATTGCTCAGCCTGGAGAAGAGAAGGCCTCAGGGTGACCTAATTGCAGCCTTCCAGTACCTGAAGGGAGCCCACAAGAAAGATGGAGAGGGACTATTTACAACGACATGTAGTGAGGGGACAAGGGGGAATGTCTTCAGACTGGAAGAGGTTTAGATTAGATATTAAGAAGAAATTCTTCCCTGTAAGGGTGGTGAGGCACTGGCACAGGTTGCCCAGAGAAGCTGTGCCTGCCCAATCCCTAGAAGTATTCAAGGTCAGGTTGGATGGGGCTCTGACCAACCAGGACTTCTGAAAGATGTCTCTGTCCATGGCAGGGGGGGTGGAACTAGATGATCTTTAAGGTCCCTTCCAACCCAGGCCATTCTATGATTCTGTGATTCCATAAAAATAAAAATTTACTCAAGAGTCGGAGAAGTACCTTCCCAATTTGTTGCAGTGTTTCAGTGCTTCACAAAACCTGCAGAATCACCAGGGCTTTCAGTTAGTAATATAGCTGACACCACTACAACTTGTGCATTGAAACAGCTAGCAACTTGTAATATCATTTTCCATGGAGAAGGCTTGACATCATATTCTTCATGCTTTCAATTCAAATGTTGCTTAAATCAATGTGAATTTCTAGTGATGAACAGACACACTGTTTGTTTGGAGGTGACCAGCATATCATCTACAGAGAGAAGCAGAACAATGTTTACAGCTCCAGTGTAAAAAGTTAATTCCATCCATGCACCACATCCAGGCTGTTCACAGGACTGAGCCTGGAAGAATAGTGCTTCACATCCTCCTTCACAGTATTAACATTCTTTTATTCATACAAGGTAAAAAACTGGGGGTGGTAGGGAAATGCTTCTTAAGTGTCTTTTATGTAAATCTGCACCACACAGAATTTCTAAAAACAGCATCATGGAATGCTACATTTTCTTGAGGCTTTCCTTTTGCTATCTCCTCCTCTGTCCCCCATCAAAAAAACCCCAATAAACTAGCAGAAAAATTCTTTGCAACCTGGAGGCCAAAACATTATGTGCAATAATGCTAGCATAGGTCCATGCATGAACATTAGTCCTCAGCAGCATTACACACTATTCAAACCTGCTATAGATGAAAACAAAGCTCAAGTGCAAAAAGACAAACACAATTTCTAAAAGTGGAGAAAGTCAAGTCATGATAGGCAGTACTGTCAGCTCCTAGATTTAATATACACTCATTGCCAGACCACTAATTCATTTTGTCTTGTGTTCTGTAACCAATGGTGTCTGAAACCTGCTAATTCAGGTAGAATAGCAACAACTCAACTTGCAACATGCTGGAACATTAGGACAGCCAGATGGCAGAAAAGACAGACTGAAAAAGGATAGTGTCTGGATGTCCTTTGCTGCTTTTTGTTGTTGTTTTATTTTGTTGGTTTTTTTTGTGGTTTTTCTTTCTTGATTGTTTGGGCTTTTTGTATCAAGACTTAGGATGAATCATTCCCAATCCTGGAATCGAATATCCACCCCTTCCTCCATCTTTCACTCTCCTGCTCTGGTGCTAGGAGAGCACCTTCCTCTCCAAAGGGAAGCCTGTATTCTTCTCTGAAGTTATGAAGAAAACAACTGTCAATTAAAAGAAAAAAAAAAAAAAAAAGGATCTATGTTTCAGGATGAGCCCAGTCACACTATACAAAGGAATGAAGGGATTAATCTCGCAATGCAAAACACAAAAAACCTGAAGAAATAAGTCTGTAAGCCCTTTACTTTTTAAAAAGCATTCCTCTTCAAATATGCTGACTTAAATTACACACAAGTTTTTCATCCTTTTTTTCTAATCTACAATATTTGTCTAAAGGCAACAAGTTTGAAATAAATTATTGAAAAGATAAATTTTCAATTGGTTGCATAACCACATTTGTTTTTTATTACAGAAAGGGCAGACGAGTGCATCTAACTAGTTTTCACAGTACACTTTAATTAACCTTAATCACATTCCACCTCTCCCTAGTATTTTCCCTCTACTCTCCCTCTTACACAGCTATTCCTTTGAGCACTGCCACAGCATGGTTTCTAACTGTCCTCTAAACAAAACCTAAATCACACTATTTGAAAAGCAAGCAGTACCCCCATCATACACAGCATTAAGTGTAGAATAGTTTTCTGGTCATTCCCTCACGTTTTTTATTTCTTGCCCTGGACCAGCTTTCAGTTAATGACAGGTCTTCAGCTCTGTCCCATAACTTCTCATTATTCCTTCTGATGAGCTAACAGTAATCTTCTTAAATAAACACAAGATTTTATTCCTCCCTGGGTGGCAAAGGATATTCTACTCTTGAAGACTTCATATTAGTTTGACATTATCGTAGGGTCAAGAGGGCTTGCAGCAGTATACCTCGTGCACCTACAGCTGTTTCCTGTGGAAAGACTTCAAGTGCCTTAACTGTGCATTAATATGGATGTTTCCAAATTCTCCAGGAAGGCAGAAACCTTTGCACCAACAGACAGATTAGTTAGCCAAAAAAACACAGCAAGAGCGGGGCAGGAACAGTTTCCTGACAGCATCCCATAATCTAAATTTTCACAACTGAATAAATTACTTAGATCCCAAAATGCAGACAATTTTAGAGTTTACCTAAATTCTTGTTATGAAATTGGGGCTTTTTTAACTCTTAGGTACAGTTGCTTACCTTAGAGTTTTAAGTTTTCATTTTTGCCACCTTACTTTTACACACTTCAGAAAATAAACTACTGCAAATGTAACTGTGCCTGTTCCTGTAGTTATGACTAATACAAGGAAATAATTTTACATCTAAGTGACCTCCTTTAATTTTTCTGATTAGTCTTCAAACGCACACACAGAGAAAGCCATTGTGTGTTTATTGCCATCTAAGAGCCTTCTGTACCAGCAGCAGTTACCTCTGATTGAGTTTTCAATCCTCATCACCTGGAAAAATCACAGAAAGGTAGAGTCCAAAGGCATACCAAATATAACGTATTTTGGAGCTGTATTACACAAACAGTAAGCAAATCAGAGTGAAAAGTAGTACAGAAAATACATCAAAATATTATTCCTATAACCAGCAAACTAGACCACAACTCCTTGTAATACTACATGCTTTAGCCCACGTTATTTTTTTGCCAAATGCCCACAGTTTTTTTTCTACCTACACTCTTCTTATCACTGTTATAGCAAAGAATATGACTTGGACTCTTTTCCTAACTCATCATGGCTCATTGCCAAGTGTTCTGGAAAGCACTTGAAAATTTGCATCTTTCTCAGTATTTCCAAGTGTAAAACAGGACTAATACTTCCCTGCCCAGTAGTAGTACTGGGAGGATAAAGGATGCCTAATGAAAACTGTTGATGCATTACACAATTGACAGGGAGAACAACAAACTAAGACTGAGGGTACATGGTTAAAAAAAGCTGCAGGAACACTTTCCTAGTGGTGCAGAGGAGCACACTGCAGTGGAATGATGACATTCCTCCAGGTAGGGGAATACAAATTTTGGAAGGACAAAGCATTAGGGGCAAAGAGAACCAAGCTCCTGGAAAACAAGACTAAACACTGAACACCCATAGGTGAAAGCACATTAACAAAACCTTGGGAAAAACCCTACTTGGAAGAGCAAGCTCCTGGCATTGACTCTGCCTTTACCAACATATGAACAGAAACCATGAGGCTCTCCCTGTGCATGAGGGGTTACACAGGCTCCTTCTCAAACCCAATGCACTCCAATTCAGCCATCACTGTCGGCTGTCCAAGCCTGCAGAACTACTGCATCCAGCCCCAGTTTTCCAATACATGTCTGTACAATGTGGCTCTTGAATAAAATGCTACATGATAATGCAGCCACTGGTCACCAAACAGCTGGATTTCTTTTGAATGAACCAAAGAAATTTATGCCTGAACGAAAATGAGAGAAGCTCAGGAAGGAAACAAAACCTCAGAATTTCTACATGCTCTTAATACTGGTATTCAGCAGAACACCATTCTTCACTGCATAATGCCATCCTTCACTGCATGACACGTGCTGCGGGGCCCGTGAACATGCAACACCAAGTCTATATCCATTGCTCCTTTTTTAGCTGTTCCAGACAGTTGGGAGAAGGAAGGATGCTGGAAATGCTGCCTTGATTTGATATTTGAGAGACATGAATGAGAGAAGTAAACAAAATAGAAAATCTTCTTAAAGGCACAGATGAATGGCACTGCACCCCAGTGCTGAATGACTTCTCTCCAAAAGAGATAATACCTCTGTTAAAATACGCTCTTCTGACAAGAAGGAACATCAAGCCTCAGGGGATTAGAATAATTAAAAAAAAAAGGTCAAACCATCTATTTTAAGGCTGAGTTCCCCTAGCGATGCTAGGAGAACTTTAAATTAAGCAGAGCAAGCTGTAAATACAGAGCAGCTACCCAGACATTTCAATGAGAAGACTTAAAATGCACACATGTGCCACACCAGACACCACCTGTAGCAGAGCCACTAAAATACTTCCGTACCAAAGAGCAAAGCACACCATGTATCAGTAAATCCATGTGGCAGTTAGGAACATAAGGCAGCAGGGAAAGAGACAGTGTGGTTGCCTCTGACTCCTGAAGAGTCCGAGAACTTCATCCTGTGCATATAAAGTGCTCAGGCACTTCTAGGTATTGCATGGAAGCAAGACAGCAAGAAGACATAATAAAAGTTACCACTCAATACAACAACTTTAAGTGTGAGGATTACTTAAAAACATACACAGGGTTATGCATGTATGTTACACACATACAAAGAAACTCTGTATGCAAAAGCATAAGAGGAGTTTCTAAGCACTGATAACTTTGGAAATGCTATCTAACCAGCGAGGAGTCTCCCCCAGTGTTTCTGTAACTGGGTTTTCCTGCAGGCAGCTTGCAAGGCTCTGTGTTGCACAGGCACAGCACCCACCCACTCGAGACTGCTGCCACCATCCCTGCACTGCAGCCACACGGCTTCCCGATCCCAACAGCATCAGGCCTGAAAACCAAGTTAAATTTCTCTGTTACCTTGATCCAGAGCCATTCAAGGGGCTCTGCTTCCTAAGCTCTCTTCCCAGAGTACCGTACAGGCACACAAAAGCTATTTCCACATCTCCACATCACTAACCTAACACTCTGCATGCACTTCTCTCAGACCCAGCTGCTCAAGATCCTGGTTTCCAGAGCTCCACTAAAGCAACCCCTTCTACAGCTGCTCCAAGAAATATGAAGATCTAAATAGATGTCCAATCTACCTGGAAAACAAATATCTGCCATCCCCACTACTTCAATAATTGCTTACTGAATGGTTCTTCTGAACTTGTTTTCCTGATCCAAGGTATGAGACCAAAAAGGAAATGAGATGTGCTGCAACACAGAGGGAACAGACATCTTCAGAGAAAGACCCAGGTGCTCCTTAAGCCAACACTAACACCAGAGACTGTATTTTGTCAGCCCATGGCCTTGGTCAGCTGGGCTTTGTAATTTACCTGTATTACATTCATGTTTTGTTAGCTATAGCTGCCATAGGGATCAACTTTTTTGGGTGTTGCAAGCTACAGACCTGGGGTGGGAGAGGTTTTTCAAAAGAATAAGCACACACCTTCCCCTCTAGCCTAGACCGGCCATTTGGCAGCAACCCAGTGCAACATAATACATCCAGTACAAGGAGCAAATTGCCTGTGAGGGACTGCCCTGTGCACTGACACACAGTTCTGCAGCACTGACATCCCTACATACAAAAAAAGGAAAAGGGGCAGAAGCAAACTCGACTGCAACCAAAGAAAGGCTTTACTTATTATTAATTTATTTTTTCTTGTTTTCTTCTTTTCCCCTGGGCTAATTCAGAAGCCCAGTATGCTTTTCACAGGGAGTTATGCTGCACAGTCATTGAGGCTGTGTCCCTGAGCACCAGCAATGTAGTTGTAAGGAACTCATGTCCTCCATGGGCACCCTTACAAGAGCAAGATCAGGCATGCTATCAATGAATTGGGAGTCCTTTCTGCATCTCAGTGACATTTTCATCACCATAACTGGCCACGGGTAGAATATCCCAGGAAGCAAACCCTAAAAATAACTTCTTACAACAAGTCAGACAGTCCCCCAGCAAAAGGGGAGGGAACATTGCTTACACACAGTTAGCACAATTTGGTTATTACGAGAGGGACAACGAATGCCCAGAAAACAGGAGAGGCAGAGAGGAAACAGAAGAGGAAAAGTGGGTGGTGAATCATACATCAATTTTTTCTGCATCACCAATGACTGTCAATTGGAAATGCTTTCCCAAGTGGAAATAAAGAAATTGAAGTAGAAATTTGGAACCAAGTCTGCCCAGAATACTTTTAAATACAGTGAAAGAGAAAGCCTTGCCTGTTAAGCACCAAAATGAAAAGCATTATGCGGTCCTGTGGGGCTCTCTCCAGCAATGGCCCAAGGGGCCCCAGGTATCCCCGTGGGTCCCTGTGAGCTACAGAGGAATTTCTTCACCAGAATATCCTCAGAAACTTGTGGATGGGGAACCAGGAAGCAATCATACAAGTGCTCCTGGTCATGGCTTATAGCCAGGCAGTCTTTCAAGGAGCTTCTGCTTGCTGGAGAAGCAGAGGAGAGGCAGGGGAAGAGCAGAACGACAAGCCATCCACTCCTCAGCCTCATGCTTAAAGCCACAAGCTCCCCAGCCAGCTTCCCTGACATGCACTGGAGGGGCTGCAATCCTCAGATAGCTCCCTCAGATGGTTCATCCACCCCACATGTAGCAGGCCTACTGCACAGGTGGCTCTTCTCCTCCTCCTCATAGCAATTCACTCAGCAGCAGTCCCCAGCCTGCTGGGTGCAACACCTGAACAGCCAGGGCACTCCAACTGATTCCACCTGTGGGCTCTCTCCCTGGCATCATCCCCTTGCACCAGCATGTGGTCCCTCTGACAGCCCATGCAACAAAGGACAACACAGTCGTAAACTTGCAACCCATGGGGCCTCTGTGCGCTTCTGAGCGACGTGCAGAAGCTCACAACAAGCTCCAAATTCCAACAGGACATCCTGTGTAAGAGGGGAGTGTGCTATAAAGACATCCTGACAGGATTGGCCCTAAGCAAACACCTGGTTAGACTCTGGTAGAGTGAGGAGGGGAAAAGCATGACAGGATTTTCCAGTTCCAGGACTGCTGCCCACTGCGCTTTTCCATGTTTTCCATCTCCTGATGCATACACAGGCACAGAAGGGAGGGGCTCCTACCACCAGCACTGTGTTGCCATCCCTTTCTCCTCCTCCTGCAAAAAGTCTTTCTGAACAAGTTTCCCTGTGACGTGGGGAGGACCCAGCCACAACTGCAGACACTGGGCTCACTTGCACTCACTCCCTCTTGATTTACAGAACTTCCCTGCTAACAGCTGCATTGCAGATGAACTCTCTTAAAGTGGACATGCAGTAAGTGAGACAGTAGGACACAGAGCTGCTCCAAAGGCAGCACAGCCATATCAGCACCTTCTCTGCTGCATACGCAGCAACTGTTCCCGTGCAAGTACTCCAGCAGCTCTGTCTTAACCCCACTAGTCACAGAGGGTCCTGAAGAACACAGCCTAACAAAGAGAAACCACACCAAGTGAGCTTATTTCTGGACACGAGTTCCCTTCTTCTCCCCATCAGCTGATCACATCAGGTGTCGGTGGTTTTGGATGAACCAGCTAAGTAAGTATCAGACTACAGCTGGTTAGCAGACAAGGTAACAGTGCGACAGGGAGGCAGATCTCAGCAGTGTCAAGTCACTGCAATGCAGGATCCAGGAATTCAAAGATGCAGAAGGAAGAATTTAAGTTCTTCTGGCTCAGTCGAGCTGCATGTTGCCTTGCTCCTGAGCCAACCTCCACCACCCCTTTAGATAAGGTAACTGCAACCATGAGACCCAAGTTTTGTTTCCAAGATGGGGAAGAAATTTTGGCTGTGTTTTCAAATGAGAAAAAAACTTCAGCAATTTAACATTTCATAATTCACCAGGGAGATAAGAAACTTCTTGACTATTCGTGAGGTGGTGGAAGGGAAAGCTTTTTAAGCTCAGCTTCAGGACTACTGAAGAAACTAAATGTACAGAGCCACAAAGAGTTAACTAGACATAATGTGCTTCCTTAAAACTGTAACCAGGTCTGCAGCAACATAAACTGCTAGCAGCAACTAGAGTCACCTGAACTTGTCAGCAATATTTGATAATGATTATCAAAAAAGCCAACTGCCTTGTGCCTCTTTTTTTATATCTCTGATGCTGAACTTGCCTGTCTGGAGAAGATGAATGTGGTATGAGAGCTCGACTCCCTGTCTACTGCTGTAGAAGTGCTTCCACACAAAGGACAAGCTGACCAACACTTCACTCTTCTACATCATCCTTATTAAGTGCAAGAGCAATGCAGACAGAGAAGGCTGTGGATCATTGCTCTGCACTGAAAATTTTAATCCAGGCAACTTCATAACAAGCAGCAGACACAACACAACATCCTAATCTGCAGAGCTGGCAGATTCTAGGCCAGATGACACACGAGTCAAACAAAAATGGGCAGAGCCGAAAGCCACTTTTCAATGCGCAGTCCAAAAATCAGGAATATTTAAAGTAACACAGGAGCTATGAATCACTACTTTAACTTGCACTGAAGAAACAAATCATCACAATCAAGCTTTGTCTCTGCACAGGCACCAGTTATAAAATAAAGCCATGCAACTTCAACGCTCCTAATCTCTCTGACACAATCTCAACAGAGGACATTTGATACCCAAAGCTTACATGGACTGGCCCTGAGGCAGGCAAAATTAAACTTAACAGCACACCAATTCTTTTGGCAAACAACAGAAAAGTCCTGCTTGGCATCACCAGGCTATACTCTCTAGTAGCCTCCAAGAAAAATGTTCCAGCAAGTCCCTGTGGGTTACAGGGGCCAGTAAAGACAAGTTCCTCCTTCTACATCTGTTTTTCCCTCCAGCCAATGGGCTATTTCTTGGCCTATTACCCGTGAACTGTTATATGCTTTGACATAAAGGAATATGAAGAAATAAATAGAATTTAAAAAAAACCAAAATAACAACAACAAAAACAACCAAAAAACCCCAAAACAACCAAAAAACCCCCAAACCCAAAAGACCCCCCCCCCGCACCAAACCGCAAAAACAAACAAACAAAAAACCCCAAGATACACATGGACATTTTCAGAATGGTAGCTACTCTAATACAGTAGAAACACTAAGTTTATTTGGCAGGCACTGGAGACCAATATAGGCTGAGTTTTAACAAGCTGTTTTCCCTGAAAAAGCTTCCAGAGTACCCATATGATTTGAAATGTGCATCTAGAAAGTGCATCCCTGAGACAGCACTGGACTGTCCCCTATGAAGTCACATTTCAAGTCAGGTGTATGACATCAAATATCTAGCCGCAAACAGAGGTGGATAAACACACACATCTCACCCATCTCCAGAGCTGCAGGAAACTTTACACAGTGACTGTATTCTGCTGCACAGACAAGAAGACCCCTTGTGAAAGAGAGGTCCCTGTAAAAGAACAGGGAACTGAGGAAGTACACTGAAGTTTAAGGATTTAGCCCTTCTGTCTCCCTTTTTCATCTCACACGTCAGGCTATGTCAGACCACTTCTCCTTTTCTCACTGCTCCCCCGGGATTGAGAAAACCTCTTTCAAAAAAGAGTAGTCTTCAACATCAAGAAACAACATCTCTGTCTTCACAGCTATCACTTACCACAGTCTACACCAACTGACTTATCGGAGATGACACAGTAACTGCATAAGATAAAGCACATCCAAACACTGAGTTACTCCACAAGACAAGCTGCAGCCTACACCAGCTAACTCAGGTGCCTAGAACAGGAGTAGAAGCGAAGGAAAGGAAACTGGCTTAGGAGGCTTAAAATCCTTGTTCTCACTTATGGCCTGTATTCACAGGAGCTTAAAAAGTCCACTGGGATTTGGGCTAGTGGGAAAGACCTATATCATTAATTTCCATAGATATTAATGCCTCATTTTGTAAATAAATGTTTTAAGTTGAAGAAGCCCTTCTAGAAGGAAACTAGTTTTTATTACCACAATTCTATCCTACTAAGTCTTCAGACAAACATTTTATGCTAGTATATTGCTGTTCAGAGGTTTCCCAGGCACAACCAGGTAGGTCTTTCCTGAAGCAGCCCGCAAGAAGGTACTGTGATAATTTGCAGTACTGCAAACAACGAAGCGATACCACCTTTTGCTATGGAGCACTGAGATCTTGGGCACTGAGTGCAGAGACCCCCTCACCAGCTCCTTGCTCCTCAGCCAGCTGCAAATCATTAATTCTCCTAGGACCAGTCCTTAGCATGGTCAGCCTCCACAAAGGAGGCTGCAGCACAGGGTAGTAATAGGACTTCCTCAGACTCGGGTGGAGGGAAAACTGCCAAGCTTAGCCTCTCTCGTGCACTGCCTGCCCACCATGCTATCAACTCTGATATGCAGGGACACTGCCCCAGCTCTGGGAAGGGAACCAAAGCAGTATGCAGGGTCAAGACCACTACTAGCTCTAGTAGTGCTGACATGGTTTTGCATCAGACATTTTCAATGACAACAGCGTTGTGCTATCGATGACAGTAGTGCAGGCTGGTTAGAATCATGTTTGATAGTCTGCAACCTGCAGGCAACACTGAAACTCGATTTGCATGAACTCTAGTGCAGAAAATCTCTAAGCACAAAGTAAAGAACTAGAGTTACTTGTAGGTAGAGGGAATAGAAAAAAAAAAAGATCAAAAAAGGGAGACCATCTTTTCCCACTTCTTACATTTCACCTGCCAAAGCAATGCAAATCCTGATGATTTATGCAGTGAAAGCAGGGCGCATTCACCCCTCTTCAAAGCGAAAATCGGTCAGAGCAGTGCTGCCCACAGTTTAGACTGGAGGAGGAACTCCAGTCTGCATTCCCCCCCTGCCATCCCAGTGGCCATAGGAGAGTGAGCCTGGTATTTCTCACTAGGATACTGTCCTTCTTTAATACATCATCACCCACCCTCCTCCCCTCCCTTCTCTCCTAGAGAAAGTTTAATCCTTTGGCTCACACGCATCTGGTAAATTTTTCAGTCCCTGTTTGCCACTGTCATCGTGGCAACAGCCCCCAGAGATAACCCAGCAGCTCTGCCTCAGCAGGCAGGCTGCCACTCCCTGCCTGATCTGCCATTTAGCCCTTGGCTCATAGGCCTACAAAGAGCTATGCCCACTCCCAGACTCATCTTTGCAAGCATGTTCCTTCCTTAGAGATAAGTTTACATGGGGTTTGTTTTTCTTTAAAATTAACTATGTCTTCATTCCCACAATGCCTACTCTTTACTCTGAAACAATTCTCAGCTCAATTTTTGAGACTGACAGAATCACGTGAACAATAGCACTGCAAAGAGAGATGCTACCTTTGCTGCCTCAGAAAGAAAAGGTTCTTGTGTTTAACAGCGAAATCCCCTGTGGCTTCTAGAAAAAAGATTAGCTAGCAACCTTCTCTGAAGCACCACACTAACCTGGACTTGTCCCAGTGTCACAGATAAGCACACTCCAGCCACAGGTAAGACAAGGGCTCATGGCTGCGGATGCTTGGACAACGGCTAACTCAGGATGGGAACTTTGGACGGGCGCAGCAGGACAAGGGGTCACCAGAGGGATATGTAACTCATGCTCCCAGGAACATAACACGAAAGTTATATGCACACACACATTCTCTGAAAGGTCATCGCATTTACTCAACTCACATCTCAGAGACGGAGAATTCTCCCTCTGACTCTGCCAGGAGCAGAGCAAGACAGATCCTGACACCAGGAGTAAAGCCACGGTTATCTCCTCCTCTCCTGACTCCATCATAAAAAGGCAAGATACAACATTAACCAGCTCTCCTCACGTCTCTCAATTAGTCTCAGTCATCCGCAATCAGCTGCTTGCACCAACAACCACACTTCCCAGTCTGCTCATCTAAATTGTGGGAGCAACAGGAACTATGCAATATTCTCTGGGAGGAAAGGAGGAGAGTAAAGCAGCATTACTAAAGGGCTATTTTCAATCAAAGCATTATAGATTAATATAATTACAGGTTAAAGTAACTGATCCATGAGAAACAAACGAACATTCAAAACAAACTCAAAATTAAAACGGAAAGAAAGGCAGATGAAGAGTAAAAGGTGAAAAAAGCTACAAGGAATCAAAATCTAACAACTATAGACTCAGTTTCACCAGAAAGTTAAATTCATGCCCCACTTATCTTTGGTTACCCTCAGTGTTCAGAAAGATTACTTCTAAGATACTGCCAGCCCATTTCTTCAGAGGTACTCTGCAACTGTTCTCCAAAAATCATGCAGGCAGCAATACCGGAATGTTTGGGGAGATGTTACCAAAGTATAAAGTGGTATTTAAATAGACAGTAAATTTAATAAGGTATAAAAAGGAACATGATGTCAGCCTAATTCACGGGGCTCCAATTTTTGAAGCATTAAGCTTATTGTCGTAAGGATCAGCAGCAACTACAGTAGTTTAAGTTACAGGGTCACATTTCCTCCACACACTAAAAAAATCCCCAAAACATCTAGTGAGCACCTCAAAATTTTAAGGATTCATTTGCCCATCAGAAACCAGTGCACCTCTGTTTTGCCAAAGATGACTATTCTGAGCACCGACATCACTTCTATTGCAGGCAAACACACAATGATGTGAGATACTCCACAATTCTTTTTTACAGCATTCAAGGCTTCTTTCCTGTGCTGGTGACCCTGGTGTCAGGCAATATTGCCCTCTTCACCCAAACAAGCCAACAGCAATAGCTCACTCTATAGTCAAACACTGGCAAATGAATGTGTTGGGGTTTTTTTAAAGTCTGTTATGTCAGTAAA
The DNA here is from genome assembly GCA_013397055.1 of Pachycephala philippinensis. Classification (NCBI taxonomy): domain Eukaryota; kingdom Metazoa; phylum Chordata; class Aves; order Passeriformes; genus Pachycephala; species Pachycephala philippinensis. Next base: position 517,931 of record VWZT01003779.1, on the reverse strand, counting down.
AATCAGGACATTTCAAGACCAGAGGAAACAAAAAGAAGCACCTGAAATACCAAAACAGGCGACAGGTCAGAGTTAATTAAAAGTGGGGGTAATGCCTTCATTGTCAGGGTTGTGCTCACAGACAGCACAGTGGAGAGAAATGTTTGCATTAGCATGCTTCCCTTTTAAAAACTGTTTTCACCCAATTTGGAGCGCCAGAACAACTAGAATACTTCCAGGGCGTGGAAAGGAACAAAAATATTGTCAGAGTCCTCTCTTAAAACAGTGAAACAGTGGTGCTAACCCGTTGTTGGGGAGAAGGGCACTCTTAAAAAATTGCTTTATGATCCACAGATGAATCCTCCTCTGCTACTGATGATTTTGCTACTGTCTAGAGACGGATTAAATTTTGAGACAGTGAAATCTTCATGCTACACCCCAAAACCAACAAAAAAAAGCAAATAGTTTTTTCACTGAATCCTTCTTACAAGAATCGAAGTAGCTCTCCTTGCCCCAAATATCTACAGGGTGCTCAACATCCTGCTCTTCACTGTAGGGACACCTACAAATATTTCAGCCATGGCTGGCTGATCAGAGTAAATGCTCTAGAGCCAAGGGCTTCGGGACACGTGCAGGAGTTAGTCTAATCACATTTCTGTCATACACAAATCCTGTTTATATTGGGAAAACAAGAAACCCGACTCTCTCACCAAGCTCCTTTCTCTAACCTCGTGCAGAGGCAGTAGGAACTCCTGCCCAATCTGTGTGCCCACTTCCCCCCCCCGCCATTGTTAATGCCGGAAATTTAATACTCAATGTGACCACTGAGAAGACAGACACAAGCTGAAATCCTGTCTGCTCTGTTCCAGCTCCTTTATAAAATATACAGCGTAAACTGAGAGGCAACCTGGGGTAACCCCAACCATCACTAACATCCACAGTGGGAAGAAGCCAGCTTCTGGCCATAGCGAGCCACAGTAAAGCAAGGCGTCCACCACTCGCCACTGCGACAATCTCCGCTGGCTCTCACGCCAGGGCATTTCCTGCCTGTACTGATACACCGGGGCAGGCAAAAAGCCAGGCCGACCCTCAGCAGCTCCCCACTAAGTTCCCAGCTCCAACCTCTCCTCCAAGGTCAGGGTCTCTTCTTTTGCACAAGCCCTCCTCTTCTCCAAACACCTCTTCCAAAGAAATTTCCCTTAGTGAGATATATATATATATATACACACTATTTGAACCCCTCTTCCCCTATGCAGGGGACTGCAAGCAGAGGCAGGTAGGAAGAAGAGGGGGAGGCAGGCTGCTGGTGGGAGGTAGAGGGCTGCTGTTTCTGACATCAGCCTCGCAGCCTCGCCACCAGCCCCTGCCGCACTCGTGTGCTGTGGTGCAGAGTGAAGAGTTCAGCCACTTGCTGCCCACGAGCCCACTCCACCAACTGATTCCTCCCCTACAGCCCCATCCCTCAGCACTCAGCCTCTTACAGTCACTCCACCAGGCAGTTCCCAGCCTCATACACTGCTCTGGGGAGTGCGCAGCACTCTGCTCTGCTCCCTACTTCCCTCCACGTGTGCAAAGACCTCCAAAAGATTTCCAACCCACTGCAGCTGGTCTGCAATATATGCTCCCTAATCACAGCATCTCTCAGACTCCTGCAGGCAGGAAAGGGGAGGCACGGGGTGGAGCTGGGGTGCAGGGAAGCTCTTCACTCAGCCCATGCTGCAGGAAGGGCAGCTTCTCTCTCACACCAAACGACTGGACCTGATTTGGCCGCTCAGCAAGTATGACTGAGCAGACACGGTTTGATTTGCCATGCCCTGCAAAAGGACAGGAGCACACAGAGGACACCTATCACAGGACATTTCTACACAAGTCTGGCTTTGCTCTTGAGCCCTCTGTGACCGGCGTCGGGCTTGCCCGCCCTGGCAGAGCCGGTGGCCCCGCTGCAGTGCAGCACCCTGCACACAGCCAATTCCAGCGGTGTGCGGTGCCCCACAGGGGACTCGAAACCTGGCAGCCTCAAGAGCAGTCCCAGGAAATCCTAATGCAAGCAGCAGCTACAAACTCATACAGAACAGATCAAGAAAGATGTTAGGGACTGATGCTGCTAAACGTCCTCTGCAGCATTCAAGCTCAACGTTTTAGTGTCCAGGGAAACTACTTCTGACACCTTCAACAAAACAAATTGTAAAGCCCAAATCAGCAACTGCTACAGAACCAAAAGCCAGGACAATAGTGGTGTGGGAAAAAAAGCAGAATTGGAAGTATGAAGAGTGCTTTTTTCCTGTCGGGATTTGATACACAGAAGTAATTCCCTGCTCCTCCCACAATCCACATAATATCCTACAGGAACAACAACAAAATAACTGAGTAGACTGCAAATTTTTATCCGGTTTACAAATTTGGAAAGATGAAAAACAGGGAGAGAAGCCACCTCTATTTCACAGTCAAGAGCAAAGCCATAGTAAGGAGAACACAGAGAAGTGGACTAACTTACAAGACAGCTGTTTTTAATTTTTTCATCAAGAGATGTCACTTGGAAGAGTTAAAAGATACAGATTTTCAACAGCAAATTAAATTTAACAATAGATGTAATACACAGAGATTTTTTCCCCCTGCACCCAAAAAAAACCCGGCAGAAATACTACAGATGGTGGCAGGATCACTAAATACTATTTGGTATAAAAAACATACTAAAAATTATCAAATCCTAAAGCTCTGCCTACCTCTTTCCAAAGACAGACTCTCTTGAAGTATATGCTGGCAAGTCAAATTGGGGATATTTCCCTACTGCTACTAAAGCTACTGCTTCTCTCTTGATCTTTTGATCACTGCAAGTAATTTTACTTTATTTGAACTTCACTGTAGCACTACTTGCTATGAATTTTCATGTTCAAAAAGTATTCTGGTGAAAGCCACAAGACAACTTCCAGAAAATTACAGTTATTACTTCCCTCTACCCGTAGCGCTGGTAAAAGTCTGTGCATTCAATCCCATAGGAATTTCAGATGACTGAAGCATTGTACTTCCCCCATGTGTAATAACCACTGCTCTTATATGTCAGCTGAATGCTGACTAAGGTGAAGTCTGTTTCCTCTCCCTTTCCACGAGCATTTGGACCCTATTTAACATGAAACTTCTTGGCATGGTGTTCACTGGGCAGTGTCAAGCATCAACACAACATGAATAATAGCAAATACTTCATTAAAGCCAAAAATGAATTTTAATTTAGACCAGCTCTTACTGACAAAACTTATTTAAGAGAGAACAGGCATCCAAAAATCATAGACAATATAAAAAAGAGACTCTCCTCTCAACAGCTGACTTGGTATTTTATGAAGGGTGAAGTTTACTAGACTAAAGCTGTTAGGACCAGCATCCCATCCATCCTCCTTGCTTTCACAGAGAAGCCTTATAAAACACCATGCCTCTTCAAGTCTTTACCCTTTAATTGCATATAATTCACCTTGAAACATTCTTCTGCCTCCTTTTCAGCACTTCCCAGTAAGCTATCTAGTATTTCTTCATCACGAGTCTTGAAAAACAAAGGTAACAAGAAGTACTGCAGGAGGAGAGCAAGGCTCTGTTACCACTGCCTTGAACAGAATCAAGGAAAGCCCTACAGCAGGCAAAACTTCTGCGAAGCGGCAATGGGCTGTACATACTTTGCAGCAGCAGCAAGATGCTGACTCTTGAAGTAGCAGTTACTGCATCAGGTGTCCATACAGGTTCAAATTCTGCTAGGGATAGTAAAAAATGTTAAATGTAGCTATGCTTAAGTTGGAGAGGGGCTGGCTGTCCCCACACAAGGGAATGTTCTGGCTCTGTGACCATGCCTAGAAGAAAACCAGCAGCATGGGAGGCAGGTCAAGAGGGTGTGTTACCCTGCACAATGGACAGCGTGCAGCTGGGTGCACAGGAGAGCCCCCGGCAGAGGTACTGATGGGCAGAGACATGGGCACCCCAAGGAGAAGTGCCAGCTTGGGGAAAGGACACATCAGGCAACACATATCCAGGATGCTGCAGAATTAACACCATAATTCTGCTTCTCAGGGAGACAGCTTTCTAAAATGCCTTTTCCCGAGACTTTCATTTTCAGGTTGCTGAATTGAATCTCCCTAATCACTGATTTACAGCTGCAATGTCTAAATAGCACACATTTTTCCTTCAATGCTTTAAAGACCTATTCCAAGGTGAATTCACTAACTTCCTATCAAAATATTCAGTCTTTTACTATAAGTACTTTTTGTACTTACCCCTTGAGCTCTCAGCAAACACAGCTGGAATAACTGAGGAACCTACATATTCAGTTGAAGTCACCATCCACTTATCACAGATTCCTCAGTCCTCAGTTAAAACTTCAACACAACCTGATCAGTTCCTTGTTTCTGATACTCTTCTGTACCAGCAGAAACATACATTTTCTTTCTTGGTTCTCCTCACACTTACCCTACCTAACCAATACATTTTTAAGCATATCATTGCCAGCTGCCTTGAGTTAAGTAGCTGAGGACCAGGCTAGCAGCCTCCATGTATTTTATTTATAGGAAGGTATGAAAACTAAATAGTAAGTATAGATCGAAACACAGCCTGTATTCACCCATACTTACTTTTCCTATTTGTTGGGTCATTAAACTGTCATCACCTTACCATGAAAAACAATTAGAACCTATATCTTTCTCCCTCTATAACTCATTCAATGACGAAACACTTAAAAATTGACTCAATCAGTTTTTCTGAGCGTTTTGGACTTCAGCTAATATGTTTTTGAATTTTGTTTCAACTATATTCAGCCTGCAGTTTCTCCCGTTTTTCTTAGCTCCAGATTTAACTTCAATACCCTGTCCTTTGTAAGATAATGGTTTATCCTTTGAGAAAAGTTTATCAAATTGCCCCCTCCCTTCTCAAAGCAGCCTGGTGTCCACCAGCATCTGAGAAATGGCTCTCCTGAGCTTTAGTCCTCACTAAAGGATGGACAGAGAAGTCTGCGGAGCACACACGGCATTAATGGCAGTCAGCAAAGCAAAGCCACTCTTCAAACCTCTCCCATATTAAGTTGAACTAATTTTGAACTCAAGAGATTGGATATCCCACCTACAGCAGCAGGCACTGTCACGTGACCATTGAGGGGACACTGATTCTCAAAAGATCTGCAGCCGCTTCATTAACAATCTAGGGCTCCACTGCTTGGCCCCCAACACAACCTCACTCAGGCTAAATACTGAACACCTTAGCACATATGCTTGCTTCCAGAAGCAGAAAAACAAAACAAAACAAAAGAAAAATTACTGCTTGACAGCATACTACCACTGACACTACTTCTTCATACAAACCATACAAACTACAGTAAACAGAATTTTTTCACTATTCTTCAAGCTGTCTTCTGCTCTTATCATCACATTTCATATTCTGGCAAAAAGGAGAATACATACTCTATTTTTCTTTTTTGTAAGGATTAGGCAAAACATTATTCACTTTTAAATCATTTATCAAGATCATTTGCTTTCTCCTCACGCATTTCTCTTTCATTTCTCAGTCAACCCCCCTACTAAGCCCTCTACTCAACTAGCAAGATAGTCAAGGGCTTCATGCATTAATTTTGTCAAATCTGAAAGGCCTCTAAAGACTTACAACTTTTCTTGTTCACCTTTTCTAGAAACAGTTGCCTCTGGCATCTCAACTTTTTGCACTCCCTGTTTTCAGCACCTTTGTTGCAGTTCAGTTTCTCTCATTCTCCCCCTCATCCACCCCACCCACAAGGCAACTTTAATCCCTGTAGGGATTCCCTACACACTAGAAGATACACGTTCCCTTCATACTCTATGGTCTACTACCCTTTGTCCATATGTACATCCCTGGAAAACAGAAGACTAACACCTTGGGAGAACAGTTAAGATTTTTTCTCTTTTCATAACACTACAGTCTAGTTTCAGGTTTTGTTAAGTCTCCAGGATTAATGAAAGCACAAACCCCTTGTTCTAATACGCCAAGAAGTCAAATTGGAAAGATTTCTCCATCCAACCTATTTCTGCCTTTGAAGGCAGACTTTTTAGTTTCCAAACACACCACCTTTAACGACAGCATGAATGGAGCAAGGCATATAGCATCTACCTTTCAAAAAAATAATCACATCTGTTCTGGTAAGACAGATCTCCTAAGTAAAAAAGACATTCAGCAAAATAAGTCTGCAACACTTCTCTTTATTATGAGTGATTGGTACACACACACACACATATAGATGAATCTACCTCTAGCTCAGCTTGAAGAAGAAAGATCTCAAGAAGAAAAAAGACAACATCACTTTACAGAATATCCATCTCCAGACACAGGAATTTTTCTATCATCCCACACTACCTTCTTTCAGTCTCCTCTTTGCCACACAACTCAATTATTTTGAAATGCTTAAATAATGACCGAAACAAGAAACTACAGAACCCTTAAATTTATTACAGCCTCAACTCCAGTGCAGTATTTTTCTATTAATATACGGAAGAAAGGTGGATAGAGGCACTAACCTCTGGCTGACAGTTTTTTGGTGTTGATGATTTTTGCAGCATATTCCTGTGAAGAATTTTTCTTTACACATCTGCGGACAACAGAGAAGGCTCCCCTGGAAGAAAAATAAAGAGGGTAGGTGCTATGAAACTGAAATTGAGAATATAATACCAACAATTCCTGTCCCCAGAGTGGACCAGATTAAGGACAGGGCAGAAGACAGAGGAGGAACACAACACCTGAGAATCTGATGAACAATACATGCTGTCTGATCAGCAAAAAACTTAAGTCGACATGGTACTTAAGACTCCTGAAGATTCCTTAAGCCCCCTCACAGACAGCGCAGTAGGAAGAGCACACTGTGTGGGGAGAGAGAGACCATACAGGCACAGAAACAGGACATGAAGGGATTGATAAACAGGAGACAAACAGCCCAGAAAGGCACTGTGAACACTAGCCAGTAAGTCCATCTCCCAAAGCCAGCATCCCCGGCAGTCACAGCACAAAACCAGGACTCATTTCTCCCATGTTCAAGTGCAAGCTCAGTCACAAAATCACTGCAACACTTTGCAAAAGTTACTAGTTCTCTTATATCCCTCAACCCACCTGCAAAATGGGGATAAGCATGTATCTATTAATGCAGTAAGTAGAAAACTATGAGGCTTTGTTTTTCTCAAGCTGAAACTATTGATACTATTATAACTATTCCAAAGAGAATTCCTCTTGGAGAAGAGGTCAGAGAGAGAGGGAAGAAGGATTTCTGTGACGGAAAAAAGTGAATACAACAGACACCAAGGTGAAAAGATAGAGACTGAAAATCTACAGGACTACACAATGAGCACTTGAAAACAGCCCCCTTTTTTTAAAAAAAACAACAAAAAAAACCCATGGTGGGTAAAGAATAACAACTAGCTTTACAGGAAAGATCTGAAAAGGGGAAAGGACAAATATGAGAAAACTAGCAGTTCTTCAGATCAGGAATGCAAACCCTTGTCTAGGGACAAATGTATGTATTTCAACTATGAGAAAGGGGAACAGAAGCTGCACAAGGGCCCCACATACAGTTAGTCCTACAGGGAGCCTAAAATAGCTTGAATCCCTCCAATACTTAAGAGTCCCGCCTTTTTATCCCCTTCCTCAACCTCTACATACAAACCAATGAGCATCAAGGTGAGCACCAACACCGGGGCCCGGGCTTGGTGACACACAGCTGCAGCAGTGTGGGGAGGGACGGGGACACCGGGCTGGAGAGAAGAGATGCAGCAGAGCCCAGCAGTTGGTGCAGGAAGGGAGGGAGCGAGCAGCAGCACCCACGAAAGCACCGTCCCCATAATCCTACCCTGGCCCTTTCTACACTGCTTTCCTGCCCAACTGAGCTTCCCTGCAAAGCCCTGTCCTAGGGTGCAGCAGCAAGCCTGCCAATGCGGAGACAAGTGCGGAGAGAGGGAGGGAAGAAGCGAGGGAAGCAGGGAGGGAGGAGAAGCGCGGTGCAGCAGCACCTGGTCCTTTCACAGGGCCAAGGAAGTGGGGACTGAAGCATCGCGGAGTGGCTGTAACAGTGTCGCGTCCCAGCGCAGAAACAGTTGCAGAGAACGGCAACGTGTAGCTGGGAGACGGTGCGGGGAAGAGAAGGGGGCAGCCAGGTCCTGAGAAAGGAAAGGAGGGAACAGAGGAAATCTCGGGGTGCAACAGGAGCGCGCAGCCCGAGACAGGCTGCGGGGACACCCGCTGCGGCGGGGCGACCCGGGAGGGCAGGAACACCTTTCCCTCCGGCGGTTGTGCCGCTGGGGTGGACGGGGGGCTCGAGAACAGGATTACAGCGCGACAGCTAATCCTCCTCCGGCTCCCGGGAGAGCCAGGTCGCCGGCACAGTGCTCCCGGCAGCGCCGGTGGGTCCCGGGGCCGGGGCGGGCGGCAGGGCGCGGCGCGGGGCGCACAGCAGGCTCCGTACTTGCCAAGCTCCTCGTAGAGCTGGTACTCGTCGGTGAAGCGGGTGCACGTTGCCGTGGTGGCCATGTTCGGGCTGCGGGAGGCTCAGCGTCGCTGGGGCATGGGGCAGGGCGGCGGGGACGGGCCGGGTGGGCGCGCTGCTCGGCGGCCTTCC